>BSBK01005534.1:337500-853270 GCA_027943335.1 Chamaecyparis obtusa
GTAACTATAATTGATCCCCAACCCTGATTAGGCCCTAACACTAAACCTATTGATTATACCAGTATTCTATTTATTTGATATTTATACATTTGATTTATATAGGATGATTTTTCTTAGCTCATTTACCTCGGACATTTCTTAATGTAATGATAGTAAATATCTATTTACTTTAACTTATTTGAAAATTTTTATTTTATTTTTGCCAATCCAGCTTAGCTTATACCCCTATAAAGTTTAGTCCTCCTACATTAAGATTTAGATTTAATTTATTTATTGTATACACTTCCTTAAGACCTAATTAATGAGTATATCTACCATTTATTTATTGTTATTGAACACTATCATTGAATGATATCAATACATATTTTATTGTTATTGATACGTTCTTTGATCTTTGTGTTATTCAATTCTTCCTTTCATGACACTCTAATGGCTTTGTATATTTTACAAATTTATGCTTGTAGTGAAAGAGACATGTATTACATATTGAGGCATTGTTACATTAATTGATTTTGTCTAATTTTATTTTCAAATCTATCTCTTAAGATTGTATTTGTCTATATAGAAAAATGTATTTCAAAATTTATCACTTAAAAAATAAATTAAAGATAATTTTTGTTCATAGATACTTTCCATAATTATGATTAAAGACATGTTTCTATTATAATCTTTAAAAATTAAAGTTCCTTTCTTTATTATATTTCTTCTTAAAATCTAGTCCTCTTTTACAAAAATCACCTTATCTTCTTTCTAAAAAGATGTATTTCTTTATTGTGAGTACTTTAAAAGTACTTATTTTTTTTACTATATATTACCTCTAAAAGGTACTTTAGTATTGTGAAGAATTTAAAAATCTAACTTCAAAACTTGATAAGATTTTTTTTTAAAGTCTAACTTGAAAACTTAATATTACACATTTGATTTATTTAGATAGGTTTCTAATAAACATGCTTTCTAATTTTATAGGTTTATTTATGTTCTTAACAACTTTCTAATTTTTATTATTTTTAGTTTTTTGGGCGTTTTTACTTTTATATTTTTGTACACAATATGAGATCATTAATTGTGATTCAAATTGAGTCAAATATTAATGGAATGTGTAATATATGATTCAAATTTTATAAATAATAATTATATTCTTTCTATTTATCTTATTGACCATTTAGATTTTTCTATTTTCAATTCTTCAATTCTCTATTTATTTTACTTAAACTATTTTAATTTTCTATTTTTGCTTCATTTTATAATCAACTAATTTGTAAAGAATATTTTTTTTGAAAATGAACTTAAGTAATATTTCTATTATAAATTTTAAAAAACAAACATGAAAATTTGATATTACTAAAAAGATAATAAAAACCTCTTGCATCAATATATTATCCTCCACCAAAACAAAAATGAAGCCACTAATTTTCTTTTTAAATTAAACAATAATTAATTTTTTTAAAATAAACAAAAATATGTAAATCAAAATAAAATTAAAGTAATTCTATAAGGGCTTTAAAAACACCAACAAATGTTGTTTTAGTTGGAGATGTTTCCTTTTCTCTTGGTCTGGTATTCTAATTTAAACCTTTAATATTCATCACTAAAAACCTTCCATACAATCTATTCCACCTTTTCCATTTGGAAGGAGCTATGCAAAGAAACTACTTGAAGAATAGTTCATGTGTTGTTGCAACAACCATCAATGATGGGTCTCACATCTGCAAGATTAAAAGGGTTGATTATATCAATGGATATAGTTATGACTCTGTTACTAAAATTTTATTTCTAAATATATTTTTTATGCTAAAATAATTCCTTGATCATTCTATTCATTTTCATCCTAATCCAAAACTAAAAACTAAATCTAAATATAAATACAATATTAAATCTAAATCTAACTCTAAAAACTATATTTAAATCTAAATGTAAATACAAGATTTAAATCTAAATCTAAAAAAGCATTTCAATATATATATATATATATATATATATATATATATATATATATATATATATATATATATATATATATATATATATATATATATATATATATATATATATATATATATATATATATATATATATATAATTAAATCTAATTTTAAATTTAAAAAGAACATTTAAAAAGTGAAGCAAAAATAATTATTTTTAAAACTAAATCTACAAAATAAAATTTAATTTTAAATTTAAATAGAACATTTCAAAAGTGAAGCAAAAATAATTATTTTTAAAACTAAATCTACAAAATAAAATCCAAAAATAAATGGCTCACTTTGAAATGAGGTTGCTCTTAAAATCTCCTCCAAATCTCTCTCTTGGTAGAAATCTCTGTGTTGCTCCTCTTTGCAAAACAAAAAATGAAATGGACAGAGGGCTCTTTTATAATCTCAAAGTGTCTCTTCATCTTCTCAAAATCGCACCTATTTGCATTCATTTGTGATTGTTTGCATTAAAATGTGCCTCTTTGCATTCCTCTATTGAAAACAAATCTAAAAAAATAAACAAATTAGAAAAAGAAAATCCAGAAAATGTCATTTGGTATTTTTTTTTATCTTGATTCGGCTTTTTTATTTTTTGAATGCCATTTGGCATTAATTATTTTAATTCCTCTTTTTTTAATTTTTAAATCATGTGTAGCTGATGACAAATCTTTTTTATGTACACAACATATTCTCAAAATATGCCTATGCTGGTATCATGGCTTGTGCTATGACTATATAGACTCCTTTCTACGTAATTATGGTTACCCAAGCTAAGGCATTTGAGGTATGGAAATGCAAGAAAATGATATGGATTTGGATATGATAATATAGGGTAAGGACATGATGCCAAGGAGTTAGGATATAATAGTGCATAATAATGGCATAGTGTATTAAATGACATATGTGGTCTAAAGGAGTGGACCTGTCAAGAGGCTTTTGAAAACACGTTTTGCATTTAATTGTCATTTAAAAAAAAAATCAAGACCAAGGGTTCAAATTGGATAGGATGAAGCTATGAAATCCGTGGGATAAGCAAGATCCAAGGTGATAAGGGATGATGGAAGAAAAGAATGGATAGGATATATCATTGAAGGATGTGGCTAAAGTGAAATAGATATTATACATGATACTTGTGGATATCCTCAATCTTGTCAAGACCAAACGTGGGAAAGGAAATATAGGTGCAGATAGAATAAATGAGGGATGATGGAGGATAAAGGATGGCAACAAATATAGTGGATAGGCTATTATGGATGAAACTTACCCCCAAGTGTAACTGCAAGAGGATGGTGGATTACACATGATGCATTTTTTCCAGGTTTTCATCATGGTACTTGCCCGAGGTGCCACAAGAAGTATTTTTCACCATAGAACTAATTATCTCTCTTTACTTTTTATTTCTTTTTTATTTTTTTGACCTTTTTTTTATTTTTTGAAATTTTGAAAAATAGTGGATGCATGATAGAAGATAGAGGAAGGACTCAAGCATCTTGTTCTTTAGATAGTACCCCTAAATGATGTGTTACCATAGACCATGGATATTGAAGGTATATGCTCAAATATGTTGATAGGGTGATGGTCAAGGGGGGCGAAGTAGAAGATAATATCAATGATGGTATATGCAAGCTTAGATTTATGATGAAGGATGTGTGTATACCATATGTCTAAAGTTACAGATCATTATCTATTCATATACATGAGTTATGATTATTTTGGTGAAGACTAGTCATAGTGCAGTAACAAAGGATTATGACAAAGATAGTCTCTGAGTTTTCAGGATAACTTGGATGCGAGAATGAATTGTGATATGTGAGCTTGAGGGCTGACAAAATACACATGGAAGAACATTTTGTGAGATTCTTGGGTCATCAGGATCAGGGTGATGTCAAATGAATTCCTAATAGGTTGACCTAATTTATTATTGTAACTTGTATAAAGGAAAGTCTTTCCTTAGAATAATGGAGTAGGTGATGATTGAGAAGAGGTTGTGAACTTGTTGTTGGAAGGTCTGTTGGATGTAGAGTAGAGGTGATTCACTAAGAACTTCATTGGAACTATTTGGGAAAAGCTAGTTTTTGTAAGTCATTTCATTACTATTATTGTACACTCTTATACATTTATTTGAAAAGTGGATCTAAAAGGTGGGTTTAACCTTCACTTTGGGAAGTGTGATCGGGTAGTGAGCCTATCCTTGTAATCAACTCCTAACAGGGTGGAAAGACTCCTAACATGGTCTGTCCTTCAATGGGGACTTGTACTAAATGTAATAATCAGCTCCTAATAGGGCTAGGTCTCCTAACAGGGAAACAATATCTTTAGTGCAACATTATTAGTGGATTCCATCTCCACTGGGGTTTTTCCTTTAACAAGGTTTTCCTCGACAAAAACATCTTTGGGTTATGGTGTTTTGATTTTGAGGTGTTCTTATGGTTACACTACTATTTTAGTTTGTTTAAAGTAATTAACCTTAAAACAATTTAAAATTTAAAATTTGGCACACAATTGATTCACCCCCCCCCCCCCCCCCCCCTCTCAGTTGTATTGGTGCATTGTTATTGCTAATATTTGTCACTTTCGCAAATATTTGTATCACTTTTAAAAGTAAAATGCATATGATTGGTATAATGTCACTATTGAAAACTGTATCATCACTTTCAAAATAATGTATCACCTTTTCTATTTCATATTACTTTTGCATAATATTGCACCGCTTTTGATATTTGATCATTTTTAAATTGTAGATTGCCACTTTTAAAGATTGATGTTTTGCTTGGATTTTTGATGAAAAAGGTTATGTTTTATTTTTTTTATAGTTGATCTTGATGATGTTTTTAGATTTGACGATGATGTTTTTAAGTCAATTTTCTTGATGTCAGTCTAATCAATTGGTTGATTTTGTTTTGATGTCAATTTGATAAGGTAGGCTTTTTATGGTTTTATGTCCTCAAGATCTAGAGGAACAAAATTTGACGTGCTCAACAATATTGTTGCAAATCCCACTTGAGAAGATAGATGATGTGATGATTCGATTGATGCTTGATGATAAACTTAGTGATTAAATGAATGATTTGTTTGACTTCAAAACAGGTTTCCAATCAAAGTCTTAACATGAGGGGTCAATACCCCCAAGTCCTTTGAGATGCTTCCTGAGTTATCTAGAGTTGAGTGACATGTGACAGGTCAGTGTGGCTTGGGCTATTTGCTTCAGATTCCTTGGTTTTGTGTGAACCAAGGTTTATTGAAAACACAGCTGAGTGTTTGCATTCTGATCATAACACATTCCATCTGCCAATAGGAGAGATGGTCGTGACTCTTGAGGACATGTATAGAATTATGATGATCTTAGTGATGGGAGAGTTAGTTTATTACAAATAGGAATTTGATGAAAATGCATGAAAATGTGTGTTTGGAGATGATGACATTAATGATGAGATGATTTTTTGGAGGACTATGCAATGCATTTATGAGTCTATGACCCACTCTCCTCAGTTTCGGTGGCTTTAATTAGTGGATTCATGATGTTGAATAGGAGATCACGTGGATTCACTATTGGTTGGGGAAGGATACTAGAGGACATGTTGGCTCATCCTCGATGATTTTCTTGGGGTTTGTGCATTTTAGCATACCTCTATCATAAGCTATATCAGATTGTCTACCAAGGGAGTGTTGCATTATCTATCAGGGTTGTTCTATTATAGATTTGGGCTTGGGATCAAATTCCAATTACTAGACCTATTATAGATAGAGATTTCCCAGTGAGTTTCCCATACATCTATGGATATGGTGGCATCATTAGCCATTCTTGGATAGGAAAGTTAGAGTATTAGAGACACCAATTAGATGATGTTGATATGGTTTGTTGGAAATCTTATATCAGATGTGAGGAGCTCCTCCTAGAGTGAGAGTTAGAGGCATTATGATCATAGTTTCAACAAGAGGTGGAGGTAGCCAAGGTGGTAGGGATGGAGGCTAAGGTGGATATGGAGGATGAGGTGGGGATGGTGGCTAAGGTGGTGTAGTTCCTATGAGAGATAGAGCTATTTTTGTACAAGGATGGGTGGCTCAAAGGCCTCATACAGGTAGACAGGTTAGGCAAGTAGTTTCTCTAGTTTCTCCTAATCAGGATGTTCAGTGGTTATAGGTCAGTATTATAGAATTATGAGCTTAGATGGAATATGAATGGGGCCAACTACATGTACTCATGATAGAGGTAGCTACAGTGTGTGACGGGTCCATAATTTATCCTTATTTTATGATATTCTTATACTCTGTTTCAAACATTTCTAAGACACTTGTTATACCTTTTAGTATTTGAACTTGTGAATATGCTATAAGTACAGTCAAACCATCAAAACCCATGAGTAGATAATAGCTGATATACTCTAAATACCTTTTTTCCAAATATTATACATATATAGCAGTATTTCATATAGTCATTTGAATGTGTGTTCTAATATTTGGATTATTTGAATGGTTAAATGCTTGGAGATATGTATATGCTACTAAATTTCTAGGGAAAGAGGAAGGATTGAAGAATGGATCAACGAGCATTGATGAAAAGTGAGGAAGACTTGGTCACAATGATGGAAAGTTATTGTAGTGTCGCGAGACATGCCTGATAATTTGATGGAAAAACTATTTTAGGAAATAGAGGAATGTATTTATGCTATATCTTCTATGTGATAAATGTTATGTTAAGCAGTTATACAACCTTTATGTTATTCTGTCACGGACTATTGTACTTTCCTTTCTTTATGGCATGAGTTAGTTATAAGTCATCTTTTTTGTTTAAATAAGCATTGATCCTCTATATAAAGGGAGATGATGGTTAGATAGAGAGTTAGTCATATGGTTGTATTATTGATACAAAGATGATGTAAAATTACTTTTCCAGTTCTATGTTGTCTCATGGTAATGTAACTATTTTTATGGAAATATAATGAAGAAGTGATTTCAAGTTCAATTTATGTTGGTAACTAGCAGAAGATGACCAAGGGAGCCCACTTGGAAGGTGGATTAGAATAGAGTAGATTAAGTTTTTTGAGCATTTACTGCAATTCAAGTAGAGTTTATTGTTCTTTCTTATAGCACTATACATTGTGTATGTTCCTGCAACACTTGCAAAAATGATCATCGTGAATGCTTTGGGTTGAAAGAATAGACTAAGATTGAAGTTATAATTGCCAGCACCATTTTCCATTAGTAGCTGTGTGTGTTTACTTTCCTGCAGCAATAGTGTAAGTTTCTTTCATGTATTTTCCTTCCTATAGCTTAAGCAAAATGACTCCATGAGAGACTTAGTGCACAAATCGTATTATCCCATTTCAAGTATACGTCCCTGGGTTGACAATTTAAATACACTTCATGATAGGTAAAATAATACCTAGTTCAAATATACTATTCCTAGGAGAAGCCACGACATGATTATTATTACCGATTATGGGGTTGTTCAGTGTGAGCTGAGAGAGATAGGGATATACAAGGATAGGACATGGGGTCTCCACAGAAGAGGCAATAAAATACCACATGCATTCATATTGGGGGGTTTAAAATGGGCAAAAAATGGGGCAATATATTACCTAAATAGGGGGAGGGGGTTGGAGGTTTATCTAAGAAAATGGGTGTGGGGAGTACTGGGTGGCTATTGAAGGGGTGTGGAAAAAAAAGAGTTTGGGGCAATATTTTTCAAAAATAGGAAGATTCTTTAGTATGCCACAAACAAATGTGTTGTGATTTAGGTTCAATAAGTGAAGCCTCCATGGAATAGGCCATCCATCAAGATGATCAGACACATGGAGTCATAGGTCCACCACCTAGACCACCAAGTGATCCAAATGAAGGTACAGGTAAAGGTCTTGGTACAAGCGGTAGTCATGCCTACTTATATCATATTTCGTACATGATGTTGTATAATTAACTTTGAGGGTTTTTATGATGTACCTATGATGGTGTACCTTTGACATGTACTTTGATGTATACATTGATATACCTTGATACATTTTATTAATGTGGTCACATGATATAGCTCTCTCCCCCTTGTTATGATTCATTCTCCCTTTGATGTCATTATACATTAGACTTTATGATTTTGATGATATATATGATGCAATGAGCCTTCTTATGAATGCATGTCTACATGGTTATTTATGCATATTTTTATGTGTATCATCTTAAAATGGAAGCACTTCCATGATAAGAGTGTTTAGCCCTCTGAGTAAGTGGTCTAGGGTCATGCTAAGTGCCTTGATCAAGTCTTTGCATGTATCTGGATTTTCCCCTTGATTTGCTTCCTTCTGCGCCCATTTTTCACTTCATATCTACATTTCATAACATTCTAGGTCTAGATTTTGAGGTGTTTGACCATAAGGTCAAAGTCGACCTCTATCCTGACTTGGTTAGGATCAACCTTGACCCTAACCTAGTCAGTTCCAACCTCATCCTTGACCCCCTGGAAAAATTTCAAGATTCCTTGATTTTCGGGTGTCGGGGATATTTGTTTTCTTGCCTCCAGGTCGATCATTTCGGGTTTCAGAATGGTAAATCCTTAAAGTGCATTTAATCTAGGTATATTTTCTAAAGTTTAGGACTTAATTGGATTTAATTCTCCAAGGTGTCCCCTCTAGAGGATTGTGCCCTAGTTCACTATAAAAGGAGGCCTTCCTCTCTCATTTTCATCATCAAGTTTTGCAATTTCCTCTCTCAAGCTCTCAAGTGCAAGCAAGTGTTCAAGCATTCAAGCAAGCCTTCAAGAATTCAAGTGTTCAAGCATTCATCCATCAAGGAGATCCATTGTTAGCCATTGAAGGGTTCAATCTCTTTGGAGCCCCCTTGAAGATCCATCCTTCTACATTCATCCAAGCCTCCTCATATGCAAAGATCAATTCAAGATTGGTGTTGAAGATCAAATGCCATTGATTTGAGACATCCTACATTCATTCTACATCCATTAAAGCATTCCTACTTATGGATTTGAGGATTTGAATCCTCTATAAGGACTTCAACATAAGTGAGGTGAATTTTTTAAATTACTTTGTTTATGCACACTACATTTCAATTCAATTTCAAGATTAATTCCTAAATTGGGGTTTGACCAAGGCAAACCCCCCATACAAACAAAACCCCCATTTTCTTGCAAGTACAGGTGTGGAATTTTGGATTTGAGAGCAGATTTGGATACCCTTTTCGGTGAACTTTCAAGATCTGTGAACAAAGTTAGAATAAACCTTCAAACAAAGAATGTAGCCTTTGACCTTTTATGAGGGTCAAAGACTACCTACCAGCGGAAAGACAAAATATTTTTGGGTTTTCTTCATCTCGGCATTTCCAGTCCAAAACAGGTTGCAGAATTGCCCATAAGTACACACAGACATAAAAAATTGGCATTTTCTAGATTTTCCCTAATTTAAGGTTAGTACTTGTATTTCAATTATTTCAAATTCTAAACACTTCAATTCTATCCATAGGGAAATATAGGGTTTTTCTCTCTCTTTCATATTCTCCATAGATTGATTCGATTGTGTATTAACCTTTTGGTTGATCAAATTGGATCTCTCCTTTGGGAATTTGGATTTAGGAGTGGATCTCATATTTTCCCCATACACATATACATATAGATTTGAATAGGTGTGATTCCATTTTGCCCCTATTCATTATGTTTTTATATGTAGGGTGTATAGATGTATGTGATGCATTTTACCTATGATGCATATGGATGTTTTACTTATACATATTCTTAGATGAATGGATTAGTTAGATGAATAATGATGATAATGCTTATATGATGTTTATGAAATGTTTCTATGTGTTATGCAATGTTTTATATGATGATGTAATGTAAATGTTGATTGTACTTATGCTATGATTCTATATGTTGATGCAATGTGTAATGTATGTATGACGGTTCACTTTATATGATGAAATGTAATGCATTAATAATTATGTGTGTTACTAAATGCACTTGGATGGATTTAATGATAAATGAAATGCAAACTAGATGTTCTTAAATGGTTAATGAATATGTAATTGTTTTTATTTAATGATTAATGAAATGCAATGACTTAATGATTAATGAAATTAAATGATTTAATGGATGATCCTAAATTAAATGATGTGCACTTATTTTTATTAGGGTCTAATGTATTTTTCCTAAAGGATAAATTTTTTATTTGACTTGATTGTGGACCCTTGAGAAACCCCATAATGATTTACCAATGCAAGATCTAATTTTAAGAGTGAATGCAATATCCAAATGCAATAGGAAAGTTTTCACTTTTCATTGAATTATTTATTTTTCTTTTATCGTCCTTGAGCTTTTGAAAATTTGAAATTGGTAGAACCACCACTAGTTATATGAACCATGATGATATAAATACCATGCTCATCGGTTTCTATGTTGCAAGGTGATATATTGGCATCATGGTATGAGGAACCAAGATGACCTAAGTATCCTTTGCGTAAAAAGATAGATAATTAATTATTTTCATATGCAAATTCAATTGTCCTTAATGATACCTGGATGATCGTGTCTTTAGAAGAATTTGTGCACTAATACAAATTAACCCTATAAGAAGAAGATAAATAAAATATCATGTTTTATCATTGCTTCTCTAGTCCAAAGACATCCTTGATTCTCTAAAAAGACATAATGTCAAAAATCAAGAAACAAACATTTGAACATATTTGCCAATGTAATTAGATCCATATTTCCAAAATAAATTCATCCATTTTGTCAAGCTTAGTCCTGGTTGTGGTGTTTTGATTTGATGTTTAAGATGTTGGATGTTGAAATGTTCGAAAGGTTAAATCGTGATCCTTGTATTGGTCTAATGCATGTGTCTAATTTGATGAGCTCAACTAATCTGTATTTTGCCCCTAGTTTGACTTGACAAAAATGATGGACAAAGGTGAATTCCAAACCATGATAAAAGATTTATTAGACAATTGAGATATGCAATTGGAGGCTTTATTATGACTATGCAAACAGATGAAGAAATGCATATGGATATGTACAAGGATGGTAGGATGTTAATGGATATGAAAATGCAACTATGCTTGATAGATAGAGAATCTTAACTTAAGATAAGTAGCACATGTTTGCCAAGTTTTCACTACTTGTATTTATTGCATTTTTTCTTTTATTTTTTATTTTTTATTTTTTCTTTCTTGTATTTTTTATTTTTTCATTTTTTTATATTATCAAGGCACCTATTTTTCAATTTTTCACCAGGATAATAAGTTTTTTAGGATCAATATTTACTATTTGTGGATTTTCTTAGGTTCACTTTCTAATGTATAAATCGATACTCTTTAAATTGATCAAGTTTAGAACATCTTTAGATGGATACTATTGATAGGTTCTTAGATTTCATCTCCATCACATGCGACTAACTTATAATTTCGTGATCCATGGGATGATTTAATGACAAAAGGTCCCAGCCAATTTTCTTAAAACTTGCCTTTTTTTCTCTATCATGTTGATTCCTTGGATTTTATCTTTGAATTAGGTCACCCACTTGAAATTATCTAGGTTTGATCTTCTTGTTATAGTTTCTTGACATACGCTTTAGATAAACCTTCAAGTGGTCATATGCTTGGTGTTAACATTCCTCAAGTAACTCTAGTTCTTGCAATCTGCAAACCCTATAAACTTTATCGGATAATACACCATGTAGTGGAACCCTCACTGATGGTATCTCCACCTCCAATGGTGAAACTACTTCTTCTCCATGGACTAAATAAAAAGGTGTGGCTCTCGTAAGTGTTCTAATGCAAGTTCTATAAGACCATAATTCTAGATTCAACTTGACGTACCAATCTTCCCGAGTCATCAAACTATTTTATTAAGGATTTTGAGGATGTTCTTATTGGAATCCTTTGCTTGTCCATTTCCATGGGGGTAGTATATTGTTGAAAAATGTTGGATGATATGAAATTTATCACATACTTCTCCTACATCCTTGTTATTAAATTGTTTTCCATTATCAGTTATAATGGCATAAGGTCTATTATATCAAGAAATAGTGTAATTCAAGCTAAACATGGATATTTGTTTCCATGTGGCATTTGAGAGAGGTACAAATTCAACCCATTTGGTAAAGTATTATGTGGATGCAATTATTTATTTGTGACCATTTGATGATGGATGATATATCATTCCTATCAAATTGAAACCCCATCGATAAAATGGTCATGGTGTAGTTAAAGAATACAACTCCTATGTTGGAACATGCATTAGGTTTGCATAAAATTGACATGTTTGACATGTCTTCAAAAACTAGCATGAATCTTTTTCCATTGTTAGCCAATAATACCCCATTCTAATGAGTTTCTTTGCTAAGTTAAAACCACTCAAGTGTAAAACACAAATACCTTCATGAACTTCTTGTAAGGTTGTTTTAGATTCCTCACTCTCTAGACATCAAAGTAATGTCCTGTCAAGACCTATTCAATACAATGTGTTGGATATTAGGGTATAGCATGAGGCTTGGTATATAAAATTTATCTTTTGGTTCTGGAATTGGTTTAAGGCTTTCAAATAAGTATAAATAGGGTCATGCCAAGTAGAGTCAGGACCTATGAGTAAGCATATGATTTGGAATTCAAGATTATCATAGGAAGGTTTTACCAATTCTTCCACCAAGAACTCATATCTTTCATTTTGGTATGTTAATTGGAGGAGTGAAGCCAAGGTAGCTAGATAGCATATGCCACTCTATTCTCTTCTCTTGGAATTTGTTCAAATGTGATCAACATAAAATACTTTTTGAGATCATAAACTATTTTCTTATAAGGTATGAGTTTGTCATCCTTGGTTAAATACTCATAATTTATCTAGTTGATTACTAGTCATGAATCTCCAAATATTTTTAGTTTTATAATTATCCATTATAAATCCATTTTTAATCCAATACCTAGTGCCTCATATTCAACTATGTTATTGTTACATGAAAAAAAAAAGTTTATAGGACTTTGGTATAGTATAGCCTTGAGGTGTGATTAAGAGAATTCCTACCCGTGAGCCATGTTGTGTATATGACCCATCAAAATATAACTTCCATGTTTGGGCTTCAACTATAAGGATATCCACATCTAAGAATTTTATTTGCATTGTTTCTTCACTTGATAGGGATACTTCAACTAGCTGATCTTCTATCACTTGACCTTTTTTTCTCTTCGATCCACATACTCCATTGGCAAATTCACTTAGGATCATTACTAATTTAGCTTGTCTTCCTATTAGAGCTGATTTACTAAGAAGATGTTTTAAAGGGTCTATCTTAGCAATTAATTTGACTTGATTATCTAGCATGTAGTTTCTTAACTTCTGGGAAGCAAATATACCACTGCTAAACATACTCTTTCTATGAAGGTATATTGGAGTTCACACTTGACCAAAGTTATACTAATGTAGTAGATAACCATTTCTTTTATTTTTGATGCAGATCATCTTACAAAAACCATTCAAACTTGTAGGATCCATCTCACCTATCCTTCAATTCATCATATTTTTAACACTTTAGAGGCATTATTAGTCATTGTGTTCACAAATAACCAATAAAATTCCAATCCCTTATCCTTTCCTAGGATTCAATCACAAGGCATTAATTAAACAATATCCCTTAAGGTATCCATACCTTATCCTCCTCACATTAGGTCTACAACAATACCATTAATCAATAGACTTCCAAAGTTATACCTTTCTCAACTCATTTCACTTCTTCTCCAATGTCCTAGGTTGTTTTCCACAAAACTAAGAATTCATTGTCCACATTCAGGTTCATTAATCACAACAATATGTTCTTGATCGCAATCCAAAAAAGTCATGAAATCATCTCCATTTACTGGCTTTCTATACATAAGGTAGAAAATTACATCATGTTCATAGGCATTAGGTCACAAGAAAATAAACTTACAAAACTGACTATCATTGTTTAGATAGTATGAACCACAGATTAGATGTCCAATCCCAAACAAATCATTGTGGAGCCATTTCCCTCCAGTTGGAAGGGTATTGAGTCCATGAAAATCTACTACAACTTCTTGGGTAAACATTGTGCCAAGACCAAATAACTCAACAAAGAGTTTCCATTTATTAGGACTATCATTATCATGATAGTTAGTGTATACTCATAACATTAGATCCCAAACTTACAAAAAATTATTTTTCCATGCATATTGAAAAGATTATTTTATTTGTCTCAACATTATACAACCTTCTTATGCCATTCAAAAACTCTTTAGACATCAACAATTATCAGAGCATCCCAATAAGCCATTAAAACAATGAAATTTCACAGACTGAGCTTGATAGGGCATCAACTTTCTCATCAACCATGTGGTCCTCCAATCTTAAACCTACTACATTAGAAAGAGGATACAAAGTTCTATTGAATTCCGAAGTTAAATATTTTTCCAATGGTATAACTAAAAGATATCAATCAATCATTCATCAAACCCCTATTAGTGAGGGTTTTCTAATTGTTTTAAAATAACTTATCCAAACTTCCTCCACACACAATGGAAGAAACTCATCCTATACTCAAAGAAAATATAATTCAATGTATTTTTATTTCCAATTGGTTGTAGATTGAGTTTAATCCAAATATAAATAAAAATATGCCTTGGAACAGTAAAACATGACTAACACATAGAGAAGTCAAGAACATTGAATAAAAATATCTATTTTACTCATTACATACAATAAAATCCATTTTGATGGAGACTAACCTCCATTCCTCACTTTTTATCCCTTTTAAAATCTCCATTTGGAATATTTTCATTCCAAACACATGACTATCTATTGTTCCTATAGAAAATAGGTTGATAGTCAGAGGTGTCTTTGATTTGATCTTCTCTCACACCCCTAACTTAAACACCATATCATTTATTCTACCATTCAGGCCTCCTTATAGAATTTTATAGTTCTAAAACTATTTCAACTGTCTTCAAGATTGAACACCTACATTTTACATTATATTTGCAACTTTGTAGCAACAGTTGCAAAGTCTACAACTTTTGACACAAATGACCTTTAATATTTGCATAGACTCTTCTAACATCTTAATATGGACTATAAATGAACATTTATAATCTTTTTAACCCCTTTATAGGCTTGTTACACAATTTTGACCTTCTTGACCCAATCAAGACCTTATTAGGACAACTAGGACATCTTTTACAAATGGCTTGTATAGCCTTTACATCTTTGTTCTAATGGACTCAAATGACTTCAATTCAACATGAATGAACCAAATAAAATCAAATTGATCACATTATGACCTTTGACCTCTTGGTATGCTTGTGTATTAGGTGCCTTTGCATCAATGTTCTTGTCTTTATCTAAAATGTGTGGAACTAGAGGATGGTCAAGGCCTATGAAGGATTTTAATTTGGTATTGATTAAATTTGTATTCCCCTTGAAGAATGGAAATAAAGTAACAACCAAATTGATCATTTTTTTTGTGTTCTTAATAATAGGAGACAAATCAACCCTATATTTTGTTGAAACCTCCAATTGGACCATAATAACTAACCTTGCTGACCACACAATGAAAAAAGGCTCCAAATAGGAAATAAAATCATCACATAGCTTATTAGATTGAACTAAAGAAGAGTAGGAAGAATGAAAAACATCAACCTTAGACTTGACCTTGTCAACCCTATGTTTAAGAACCTTCATGAGAACACTGACACTCTTTTTATGTACTTCCTCTTCTAAAGATTCAATCCTGCTAGCATAACCCTCCAACCTATTCTATACGTCTTGAGACATAACTATCTCACCTACAACTAGTTGTTCATCTATAGGCTCTATAGATGGGAGGAGATGAAACCTTGAAACATACATATGTAATGTTTCTTTTAATTATGCATTCTCAATCAAGACCTCATACTTCTTAGACATGGTCACTAAGTCAATATACACCTCCTTATGAATCTTATCTTTGTCCTCTGTAATTTCCATATTCAACATTGACACATGGTTAAGCATATGTGCAATCTCCAATTGACTAGTGTTTAGAATAGTACTAATAATGTTATCACCTCACCTTTCTTCACCAATATTAATCATATGGTGCTTATGTGCAATAGAGGCTAATGCCCAAATAGCAAGGGTTTTATTTATTTATTTTGGGTCAAAACCAGAACCTCTCAAGAAAGCACCATACTCATTCTTAGAGGAGAAAACATGGTTAGTTTGATTCCTAATTTGATCAATAATAAAAGTGGACTGCAAATCCCACCCTAGAATCAATAACATATCTTTCTATAACAAGTTTCCTAGCCTCTTCAACTATTAATTGAACTGAATTGGGATCATATCATTCCAAAGTGGCAAGTGCAACCTTATGTTCATTTGAGCTAAAAGATTCTCCCTCCTGATCTATCAACCTCTTCACTTCTCTTCCTTTCATCTTAATCAAGAAACTTTTGAGCTCCATAGTATGTATCAAATTCTCATCCTCTAAGAATTGTTGAGAAGAAATCTCCCTATCATCTATCAATTTTCCCAATGGTTGATCCTTATACAATTCCATGATAATCTACAACTGATTGAATAACTTGATTCAAACTGAATGGACAAGTAAAAGACAGTGATTAGAGATCACCAAGCTATTAAAGTGATATGTAAGGCAATTAAATCAATCAATATGTTATCATTGATGTCAACTAGTTTTGACTATACTTATCATGATAGTTACAAACATCTAAAGAAGAAAAATGGTAAAGGAAAGAGATATCTACATGTAGAAGAGATGGATATGGAGATATGGCTAAGGTATACATTGGGTAACTTATTGATGAGTCTATGGCACTGTTTTGTTGACTTGATTGTATTACATGAATTTGTTATGTATCGAAGATTAGAATTGAACATGTTAATATGGTTAGTAATTGAAGATTTATGTATACATCGACCCAGTGCAGTGTATACTGAGTATCAGTAATAACCGAGTTAGTTTTCACTGACACATTATGTATTAACTGAGTAAGAGAAATAATTAAATTTTATAATAGCCAACTGAATTGATGAGATGGCAAGTTGCATATGATTCTGAGGTAAAAGATAAATTTAGTTATGAGGATCTAATGACTGACAAAATTCAAAGATGATCAAATGGAGAAGGATGAAACATGTCAGAGACACATCTACCAAGGAAGCTTGAAGTGACAAAATGGATGATGGAGATTATGAGGCAAAATATAATGGATGAGATGAAAATGGTTTATGACGTCCATTTAAAGAGACATGAGATTCATTATTGAGTTTGGAGCTTGTTGAATCTGTAGGAGAAATCATGTGAAAGGAATTTTTTCATGCACCACTGATCAAAATGGTTATAGACATAACCGAGCAGAGCTGCAAGTATAACCAAGCGTTAGAATATTATTGACCGAGCTGAATATGTTGAGGGATATGAAGGAATTGAAGTGATTATTGATCAGAGGAGGTATTTTGAGCTTAGCTTAGATCTAAAAATCTGCAATCTTATTTGTATTTGAATCAGATCACTACTGTATCAGTTTAACCATTATTACAGCTAAATCCCTTAACCGAGTAGACTTAACAGTCTTATTTGTATTTCAATATGACATTCTATGAATGTTGATGGTTTTCTTTTTGACCCCATAGTGAATGTTGGTCAAGATTTAATTGGTAGTGATAAATCCTCTAACCAGGTCACACCTTACAGTGTGCATTGTAACCTTTAACAGGGTTCTCTCCTAACTGAGCTCACTTCAGAAGAGTGAAATATTTTGGGTTACCGGTCCCAGGTGGTTTTTCCCTTAGCAGGGTTTCCATGTTAAAATCCTTGTGTTATGTTTTATTTGATGTGATTGGATTTTTAGTTTACTTTACACATTTCATATTTGGATTAATCGGTGAACACAATATTGATTTTACTGGTATTCGGTAAATGAATAGAAATATTGTTATTGCTATCTTATCGAGTTGGTTATTTATTTGAAAAAGTTTCAATATATACATCTGGGAGTTTGGGATTGTAGGATAACTGGAGTTAATTGATTCACCCACCCCCCTCTCAGTTATCTAACAATTGGTATCAGAGCTTGTGTGCTTGAAAATAAAGTTTTAAGGACTTGAGCTAAAGATCACAAGATATATAAGAGAGCGGTGCCAAAGCTGAACAAAGACAACTTCTCAACATGGCAAAGTAGAATGAAGTTGCATATATCTGGAATTGGTGAATTTGTAGTATTTCACTTGACCAATGCTTACATACAACCAACAACTGGACCTTTGACTATTGATTAGCTGAGAGATAGACATGAACACAACATGACAATGATAGAGATTGTCACTGCCCTATCTGATGCAGAATTTGAAGATATCAAAGCATGTACTTCAACAAAAGAAATGTGGGACAAACTAACACTAGTCTATGGAGGAGATGTGAATGTGATGAGAGAAAGAGCTAAAAGCCTAAGAGGAAGATTTGATGATATAAAAATGAAAGGAGAAAACATTTCACAGTATAGTAACTGAATCAAGGAGTTTGTCAATGTTATCTGAGGAGCAAGAGGTGTTATTGATGAAGACACTATTGTGAGTAAAATTCTTTGAACCTTGCTGCCAATCTATGCTATTAGAATCTCTACAATTCATGAAATGAGATCTGCACTAGGTAATGTTTTTACACTTGATATTTTGATCGGTAAATTAACTACTTTTGAGCTGAATAACTATGATAATAGTATTGTACTAAGTGTTGAGTCTGCATTTATGTCATCTTTGAAAATTGGAAAGTCAAGCAGTAAACATATGATAAGGAATGAAAGTGACTATGGTAGTGATGAAGATGGACTTGATGAACTTGAAGCACTTATGGCTAGAAGGCTGTAGAAAGGTAAAGGAAGGTATAACGGAAAATTACCTCTAGCATATTTTAACTGTAAAGAAATTGGTCATATTTTAGCTAGATGTCTAAATAGGAAAGATGATGACAAAGACAATGACCGATCCGGTGAAAAGAAGTATGACATAAGAGATAACCGAGATCGTAGAGGCAACTGACACTATGATAGAAGACACAACCAAGACTACAAAGACAAAGGTAAGAAGGCATGTTACCTTATTGGAGATGATGATGATGACATTGACACCGACATTGATGAAGACATTGAGATGGTATTTGTATCTTTGAAAGAAGATTCAGAAGAAGAAGAAAGGTATGTAGAAACATCACTTATCTCCAAAGTTAGCAAGAATGATACATGGATTATTAATAGTGGTTGTACACATCAGATGAATGGTGATGAAGATAAATTTGAATACCTTGAACACTATAATGGACGATCTGTTAAAATGGGTAATGATACACTTTTTCAAGTGAAGGGAAAAGGATCTATCATGTTGAACAATAAGATTAAATGTGAAAATGCATATTGGGTGAAGGAACTTAACTATAACTTGTTAAGTGTAGCACAGTTGAATAACTCAAGTTACCGAGTTGCATTTGAAAGTAGGAAAGTGAAGATCTATGATGAAATAGGAAAGTTGGTCGGTATTGGTGAACAATCCAAAGGTAATCTATTTTATCTTGACAATGTTGAAACTTCTTGTTTGATGGCTAGAATAGAAGATGTGTGATTGTGGAATAAAAGGTTTTGTCATTTGAATTTTGACAACATGGTTAAGATCAATAAGAAAAGAAAAATTAGAGGTTTACCAAGATAATCTAAACCTGACCATGTCATGTGCAAACAATGTCAAATGGGAAAAATGTCAAAATCTAGTCTCAAGAGCAAGACCTACTCATTTAAAGCTATTTTAGAGTTGGTTCATACTGACTTATATGGTCCTATGAGAACTCAAAGTTATTATGGTGATAGATACTTTATTTTATTTGTTGATGACTACTCTAGGATGATGAAAATTATGTTTTTGAAAGAGAAATCTAAAGCTTTCAAAATATTTAAATGGTATAAAGCTAAAGTAGAAAAGGAAAGTGGAAAAGAGTTAAAATTATTAAGATCTGATAGAGGAGGTGAGTTTATTTCTAATGAATTCACTAACTTTTGTAATGAGCATGGAATTAAAAGACAAGTTTATGCACCAAGAACACCACATCAGAATGGTATTGCTAAAAGGAGGAATAGATCCATAGTTGATTGTGCTAGAACACTGATGATTGAGAAAGATGTTGCACAAATGTACTAGAGAGAAAGTGTTAATACTGTTGTATACACATTGAACCAAGTACAACTGAAGAAAGATTCAAACAAGACACCTTATGATTTATGGTTTGGGTACACACCTAATGTAAGTTATTTCAGAATTTTTGGAAGTAGATGTTACATTTTGAAAGATGATAAAAATGGTAAATTTGATTCTAAAGGTGATGAAGGAATATTTTAGAGATATTCTACTAAGAGAAAAGTTTACAAATGTTTGAATAAAGTTTCTAACAAAATGATTGAAAGTGCTAATGTGAAAGTTGATGAGTTTGCTGAGAAAAATGATGAAGAAAGTAGGAAAGAACCAGAAGACTACGGTAGATATACATTCATTGATTTACTTGACCCTCTAACTAAGAAATAGGTAGAAGCTATCGAGAAACATGATAAAGACACTGAGAATCAACCTATAGACATCGAGAATTAGGAAATTGCTATCTATGAAGAAATTAAACCTGCACTGATTGATGAATAGAGAAGAGAGCAAGTATTAGCTAAATTTGTGAGAAGACACCATCCACAAAACCAAATCATTGGAGACAACAAAGATGGCATGATGACACGAAGTAAGTTGAGATAGAACACATGCTTAGTTTGTGAATTTGAACCTTAAAATGTTAGAGATGCACTTGAGAATGAGGAATGGATTAAATCCATGAATGAAGAAATTGAGCAAATAGAGAAAAGAAAATCACGGACATTGGTACCGATACCAGGTGATAAAACTATAATTGGAACCAAATGGATATTCAGAAACAAGTTGAATGAGAATGGTGAAGTCACTAGGAACAAAGCAAGACTTGTTTGTAAAGGATATACACAAGAAGAAGGTATAGATTATGGTGAGACTTTTGCACCAGTTGCTAGACTTGAAGGATTTAGAATACTACTTTCATATGTTGCACACAAAGGTTTTAAAGTACATCAAATGGATGTTAAATCAGCATTTTTTAATGGAATACTTGAGGAAGAGGTTTATATTGAACAACCTGAAGGATTTGTTGATCCAAATAAGCAGAACATGGTAAGTAGATTACACAAAGCACTGTATGGACTGAAGCAAGCACCGAGAGCATGGTATGAAAGACTGCTTCCTTATCTTATTAGTATTGGATTTGTGAGGACAAGTGACAATAGCAATTTGTATTTGAAAGGAAAAATTGATGACAATATTCTTATTGCTGAAATTTTTGTTGATGATATTATACTTGGAGGACATGATAATCTTTGCAAAGCATTTGCTGCTAAAATGAGAAAGGAATTTGAGATGTCAATATTTGGAGAGATTAAATTCTTTCTAGGTTTGAAAATTCTACAACAAAATGAAGGGATATTCATAACACAATCAAAATATATCAAAGAAGTATTGAAGAATTTTGGAATGGAAGATTCAAAACTAGTATGTACACTGATGGTCACAGGATGCAAATTGACAAAGGATGATCGGTCAACTGAGGTAAATCAGACATTATATAGATCAATGATTGGTAAACTGATGTATGTTGTGAATAGTAGACTGGATATTGCATATGTTGTTGGGATTGTAGCAAGATTTTATGCTAATCCTAAGGAATCACATATGATTTTTGTTAAGAAGATTATGAGATACTTGAAGAACACAGAGAATTATGGTTTATGGTATAAGAAACAAGGAAAATTTGAACTACAAGTTTACACCGACACAGATTGGGCTGGAAATATAGATGACCAGAAGAGCACAACTAGTGGGGCATTCTTTTTGGGAGAAAGGTTAGTTACTTGGATAAGTAAGAAACATGCATGTATTTCTTAGTCTACTGCTGAAGTAGAATATGTTGTTGTTGCTACTAATTGTTCAAATATTGCATGGATAAAACAACTGTTGAAATGAATGAATGAGGAGATCATTGATCCAGTGATTATATATTGTGACAACACAAGTGCTATAAACATTTCCAAGAATCTGGTGATGCATGCTAAGACAAAGCATATATCTATTAAGTATCACTATTTGAGGGAACAAGTACAAGAAAAGCAAGTGAAACTGAAGTTTGTGAAATCTAAAGAACAGCTTGCAGACATATTTACTAAACCATTACTGAAGAATACATTTGAGTACTTGAGGACTAGACTAGGGGTCCATCCCCTATCTATCAATCACTAAGGTGATCAGGAGGTTGCATCAACCTATACTTTATCATAAAATCAAATAATGTTGATGCAAATTGTTCACACTTTTGGTTTCCTAAGTTTGTCAAAGTTGGAATAGGAAAATTGTATATTTGTACATTAAGGTACATGATATGAACTAAACACTAGAGATATTTTTGGCCATTGAAGATTTTTTTATTCTTTTTGGCATTGTTGTCAAAGGGAGAGAAAGATTCAATGAAATATCAGTTAAAGAGAACACAAAGAAGGGAGAAAAATTCTAATATCTATCCAGTGGGAGAGAAGTATCAGAAAGGAAGAAGAAGATCAAATTAACAGGGAGAGTCTATTGAAATTCTATGTAGTGATTAAACATATTAAATGATCAAGCTAGGGAGAGCTTATTGAGCTACAACATTTATTGATAGAGTTGTAGTACAGATGTTTGGTATTCTATGGCATATTTCATATTGTGTTTCCATCAATGCCAAAGGGAGAGATTGATAATCTATAGCTGATTGAATAACCTGATGAACTGAATGGACAAGTAAAAGACAATGATTAGAGATCAACGAGCTATTAAAGTAATATGTAAGGAAATTAAATTAGTCAATATGTTGTCATTGATGTAAACAAGTTTTAACTATACTTATCATGGTAGTTACAAACATCTGAAGAAGAAAAATGGTAAAGGAAAGAGATATCTACATGAAGAAGAGATGGATATGGAGATATGGCTAAGGTATACATTAGGTAACTTATTAATGAATCTATGGCATCATTTTTTTGACTTGATTCTATTACATGAATTTGTTATGTATTGAAGATCAGAATTAAACAAGTTAATGTGGTCGGTAATTAAAGATTTATGTATACACTGAGCCAATGTAGTGTATACCGAGTATTAGTAATAACCAAGTTAGTATTCACTGACACATTCTATATCAACTGAGTAAGAGAAACAATTAAAGTTTATAACAACAAACTAAATTGATGATCTAGCAAGTTGTGTATGATTTCAAGGTAAAAGATAAAGTTATTTATGAGGATCTAACAGTTGACAAAATTCAGAGATGATCAAATGGAGAAGGATGAAATGTGTCAGAGACACATCTGTCGAGGAAGCTTAAAGAAGAAAAATGGACGAGGGAGATTAAGAGGCAAAATCTAATGGACGAGATGAACATGGTTTATGACGTCTATTTAAAGAGATATGAGATTCATTGTTAAGTCTAGAGCTTATTGAATCTGTAGGAGAAATCATGTGAAAGGAAGTTTTTCATGCACCACTGATCAAAATGGTTATAGACAGAACCGAGCAGAGCTATAGGCATAACTGAGTGTTAGAATATTATTGACCAAGATAAATATGTTGAAGGATATGGAGGATTGAAGTGATTATTGATCAGAGGAGGTATTTTGAGCTTAGCTTAGATCTAAAAATCTACAATCTTAGTTGTGTTTGAATTAGATCACTATTGTATTCGTTTAACCATTATTATAGCTAAATCTCTTAACCAAGTGGACTTAACAGTCTTATTTGTATTTCAATATGACATTCTATGAATGTTGATGGTTTTCTTTTTGACCCCATAGTGAATGTTGGTCAAGATTTAACTGGTAGTGATAAATCCTCTATCCAAGTCACACCTTACAGTGTGCATTGTAACCTTTAACAAGGTTGGATCCTAACCGAGCTCAGTTCAGAAGAGTGAAATATTTTGGGTTACCGGTCCTAAGTGGTTTTTCCCTTACCAGGGTTTCCATGTAAAAATTTGTGTTATGTGTTATTTGATGTGATTAGATTGTTAGTTTACTTTACACATTTCATATTTGGATTAATTGGTAAACACGATATTGATTTTACTGGTATTCGGTAAATGAACAGAAAGATTGTTAATGCTATCTTACCGAGTTGGTTATTTGTTTGAAAAAGTTTCAATATATACATCTGGGAGTTTGGGACTGTAGGATAACTAGAGTTAACTAATTCACCCCCCCCCCCCCCTCTCAGTTATCTAACATTCCAAACCATCACCAGGCCCTTCCCTAAGATTATCTCTGAACCTCCTTGTTCTTTTATCAAATTCATGATTATCACTATCAGTCACATCATTATATGTATACTCCTTAATTTTAAGCCTAGTCCTTTCCCTTTTAGGAGGGGGTTCCTTAGTAGAAGAAGAAGAGTTAGAATCATCTTCTGAACTTGAAACTATAATTCATCTTTGTTATTACTTAGGTGGAAGAGATGGCATTTGAGCCATCAAAGTATCATAATTTTTCATCATCTTCTCAATTCTTTGAAGAGGAGGTAAATGAGGATGAAATCTAGGGAAATCAATATTTACCTGAGCCAACCTTGTTTTTCATATCATCATATTCCTCCATTTTTCTCTAATTTCTAGAAAATCCTTCTTGAAGAAAAAATTGCTCACTACATCTTCATTATCCAAAGACTCATGAGGGGGAAGCTTTTTCCAAGGTATCATCTATGCAAATTCCCTATGATAAAACCCTTTGCATTACAGAACCTATGAGGAGCAATCTCCAACTTTAATTGCTTCAAGAAGGTGTTGAGATCTTGAACTAACTTCTTTCCAATGGAGAATTCTAAAACTTTTATCAATGAGGGAACAAGAGTACCCCTTCTCTTATTGTGCAAGTAGTCCCTCTCAACTAACAATAGGTTCTAGAGAAACTCAATAAAAACAACTTTTTTAGGTACAAAACATGACAATATATGAGGAGGTTATGGGTAACCATAAACTATGAACATGGTGAAGTCATCAAATAAATAAAAATCACCCCAGTTGTGATCAAAGGGCCAATCAAAAACCTCTTGATTCAACCTTAACAACTTTCTCACCTGAAGACTTAGCCCACTTTTGTCCCTCCCCAAAATATTCATGATGGGGGTAACAATCCAATTATGAAAATATATAAAACTCGAGGCAAGTGGCTCATATCCCACACTCTTGTCAAATACTACACAAGAATCCTCTCTCGAAATGGGGAAACCTTCTCCAAGTACAATCTTTTATCTATATTATAAGCATTGAAATATGAAATTAAATAACACAATAAAGACTAATGTTTGTAATCAATCACTATAGGGTTTTGTTGGATATCAACTAGGCCCTCATGTAAGGCATTCACCAAGTATGCTACAAATTCATAATATGTAATAACCTATGGGTTTTGGATTACCATCGCCATGCACATTATATCAATTGGAGTCATATTCTCCTCATTAAGTCCCAGAACCTTGCAATACTGTGTACACAAAATAATGTCTGAAATCTTTAAGAGGAAAAGGCTCCATTACATTATTAGGAATTGGGATGGTTTTTCTCTCAATCCTGGGCATGAACCTAGGCACCTTTTTTTCTAAAGAACCACCCATGGGATTCATAATTCATATTTTCTCTCTTTAAGTCAATTTGGGAACAATTAGCACCAGTGATCCCAAAAGCCTCACTTAAACTTGATTTGTCAATTCTTGCTAGGGTTCTCTGGTTTGCCTTTCTAATAAGATTTGTTAATGAGAAATATCTATAGGCTAATTCCCTAAGGAAATCTACTTTAATAAAGACATCTAGCACTATTAAATTGGCCAAATTAAAATCCCATAGATTAGACATGGGAGGGCCCTTAATTCTATTGTTAAAAAAGTAATTAAACAAAGCCCATCCCAAGGCTTCAGTTTTTGGATTCCTACACATAAGATAATCATCTCTTTATTCATGTTCATTTTAAGATAGCACATTGGTAGTCCTAGGTAACAAGTTAATAAAATATTATCAATAAGCCCTACTTTTCCCCTTATTAGAAGAACCAAACCCAGAAGTAGATGTAGATACATTTTGTTGACTCATTTCTCCTAAATCCAATTTGAGATTTAACAGGAACCAGAAAAAACCCAATTGAAAATATTTCTAAAAAATAGAGAGTAAAAACACTTACAAGCTCATGAAAATTACCCCTAATAGCATTAGACACTTTCCTTATGATTTTGTTCGTGTACCTTAAACTCTCGAGTGAAAATATCTCAAATTTTTCATTGCAATGTGAAAATTAACTCAACCATCATTTCAAAATTAATGTTGCATGATTGAGATATCAACTCGACTAGCCATGCGATAGTCCTTTAAATATTTAATTCTTAGCCATTAATCTCCACAACTTCAACTAATACACATCAGCTCCATATGGAAATCATCCACTGGTCATAACCTATACAATTGCGCTTGTAACAACTAGGTGTGGGTCCATTCAAAATTTCCTTCAAGAATCTCTTGGACACATGTAAACTCCTCACAAACCATGAGCTAATTAAGTAACCTACATAAAGTGTTGTGAGGTTGCAACTTACCCAACCTAGGTTATTAATTCCCTTCATCACAAGCTCACAACCATTTTTCTTCATTACAATTTATGCCTGTGAGGACATAAGGCCAAAGGTATTTAATAGGTTTTAGTACCTCAGTCAACCGTAACATGAAACCATACCAATTTGTTAACCTCATAGTGATCCAATGAAGAAAACCCATCAAGTACATCTATTAGTCATTAGAGTGCCGCATGTAATATCCTTGCTTCCTCGTGGGCCAAAACTAGGTCCCACATAATAAGCTGCAAGGTAGAGACAAGGGATGACCAGTGACATGTGTGGCATGTCAGATGAAAGTTGGTCCCATGCAATGGCATGTAGAGAGCTTCCTTTAGTCTCAACATGTTATAGAGTGATTTCTCTCTATGTTGAAGTTTGTTGTGACGTGGCACACAATGGTGCAGTGGGAATTCATTTCTCCTTTGGTACATCATCGAGTGGTGACGTGGGTGACAAGTAAAATGAAAGTTAGCTGATATAAATGGATATTTTGGTGGGCCCAAGGTTTATTTTCATTCAATTGGTGGTGTGGTGGGGGCTTTCAAATGTTTCAATGTGCAGTTGTGTCTAATGTGGCATATGATGTGTCAATTATGTGATGTTCATTGTAAATGCATTGAAAATAAAAGAAATAAGTGACAAAATTATGTTGAGCTCGGTGGAAGGATTTTTAATCTATGTTGTAGCATTTGTAATAAATAAATAAATACCAACCTTAACTTTGAATCTTATGTAATTATAATCTTTAACAAAAATAATTATCCTAAAACCAAAAATAGACCAAATTAAATCTTAAACATGGTATTAGACAAAGCTAAATCCAAACCTCAATCCAAATTAAACCCTACCCCTAACACACAGTAACTTGAAACTTAGTTCCCTAACAATAAATAAAAATAAACTTTAAACCTAAACCAGATTGGATTGTAGTCAAAGCCCTAAAGAAATTTGAGCCCTAATTATAAAACAAAATGAACATCAAACCAAATTAAACACTAAATCCAAACCACATTTTACCCTAACCTTAATAATAAAGAAAATTGAACCCCAATACTAAGAGTATTTGAACACTAAAGAAAATTAAACCCTAACCCTAGACCTATTGAAACATTATAAGAAACTAAACCTAGAAGTTGTCATATTTGTGTTGATCTTTTAACCTAAACAAATCAACAGGTCATAGAATCAAATAAAATACCAACCCTTTTAAAATGTAATGTTAAACATTATTAAACTCAAACCTCACTCCATAAGCTTAAATAAATACCAACCTTGACTTTGAACAAAGAGAAAGACATATATAGAAATATATTTGAAGAGAATGAGAAAATGAGGTAAATATAGAAAGATAGGTAGGGTGATAGGGATGAATCTGTGTGGGAGGGAGAGATAGAGATAAGGGAGATGGGGAGGGAGGAAGAGGGAGGGAGAGAAAGATAGTGTTGAATTCCAGAGATCGATTGCAAATGTAATCACACTGTTATGTTGTCTGTATTTTCCAAATGCATCAATCTCATTGTATTTATACACGACAAGGACAAGAAGAGACATGTCCCTTCATGGGACATGTCTATTCATTAATTTATTTTATCAATTTAACTATTTATTTATTATGAGAATAATTATATTCTAACTTTATATATATATATATATATATATATATATATATATATATATATACATACATAATAATAATATAGTCATAATAATCATATAGTCAGTATTATTTATCTGACCAATGCTACAAACATCAACACTCCCTCTTAGCTAGGGTGGATAAATCAATCCAATGTCAACACTTAAGACACTTGACAACATCAATCATATGATGTAAGCAATAAAGACATCATCCTCATGATTTAATCAATAGAAACATAGTCTTAATGTGTGGATTTCCTCTGTCGGTGATTCTATCCGCAAGTTCTTAGGTAGATTGCCTCCATCGGTGATTCTATCGATAAGTTCTGAAGTGGATTGCCTCCATCAGCGATTCTATCCACAAGTTCTCAGGTGGATTGCCTCCATCGATGATTCTATCCACAATTTCTCAGGTGGATTGCCTCCATCGATGATTCTATCCACAAGATCTCATGTGGATTTCCTCCGTCGATGATTCTATCCACAAGCTCATGAGCTTTAGTGTGGTTTGCCTCCATCAACGATTCTATCCACAAGTTCTCGGGTAGATTGCCTCAATCGATGATTCTATCCACAAGTTATGATATCTTAAGTATTGTTCTATCAGAATGTCAACACATGACATTCACTAAGTACTCAAGAGTTCATAAAGATATCATCTCATGATATCGAGAGCATTGGCCTGCAGAATATAAAGTCTCATGATATTCACCAAGTGCTCAGAGTAACATTCTACAGAATATCAAGTCTCATGATATCCACCAAGTACTCAAAAAATGTTCATAGGTAAGGTTCACTTACCATAAGAACATTCACATCATCTATTATGATCTGTTTCAGCCATCACAAGATGTCTATCATAATAGAAGATCAAGTTATTGTAAGATCATCACCTTCCCCAATAACTTTTGTAAATACAAGTGATAATCATTTGGAAGTTGTCACTTCTTCATGATTTACATAGGGGGCAGGCTAATTAAAAACATTCATGATTCATTAGTATAATAATCAATTATATCAAGTTTACCTCAGAAGTGTTTCACCTTCAATAGTGAACTCCCTCTCAATAAATATGATCAAGATTGGCACAACTTGACTGAACCATTTTCTCCCTCTGACTCTGTATTCTTAGTGATGCTACGGTGGCTTCACTTATGTTCACATCTTCAAATACTATGTTCTCTTCAAATTAAACATTCACATGCCACGCATATAGATATGGGCCCCACACAAATATATCATTAATCCTTCAATCATGTATTTTAACTAGACATCTCCAAGCACTGTCGAAATGCCTTCTTCCTTTGTCGGGTACTTCTCCAGGCAATAGAAATGTGGCTTCTTAAATATTTTGCTCAAACTATATAAATTCCTTTATGACGAAGGTGTGGCTGAGCTAAAATCTCAAAATTTAAAATGGTAAGATTGTAATGCACAAGTGACTCAAGGATTCACCAATCTAGACATATGTGATTATTGCCAATATCGAGTAATATTCTGACTGTAAACTATGACTCTACCCAAGTTGTTTTACGATAACATTCTAGATTGAAATTCTTAGATAACAGCTCCTAGAAGCCCATGACCGATAGAAACAAGTTTACTCCTTTATGTGGTTCTTCTAGAATCCCAATAAAACATTTGGTAGTGATATTTAAAATAATAACATTTGATTTCAGGCCCAAACTCTATTTAACCAATAATATGACAGGCAATCACAGATTTAAAATTTAGTATAGTTGCAGTGAAATAATTTCATGCACTAATTAATCATTCATGGCGACACTAGAAATAATCAATTTCCCTTTATAAAGCCCGATGATATTGAACAAAAAAATACTTTGCACCTTTAATATAGTTACCTTATATATGGCCTCATCTTTATCATCCATCAATTTAATTTCTAAATATCGGGCCCATAGAGACTTACACATACTTTGCTCATATAAATGTATCTTCATTAATTTTTGTTTGTTGTGCCTCCAACAATTCTATTCTAGAAATATTAGAACAGGTATTGATATTTGTGATTGTGCGCCTAAGGCTTCAGAACATCTTTCCCAGTGATGAATTTGGGTCCCACAATGTTTTTTCCAATGATACATAGATTATAAAAAATAATTTTATTTATTTTTCCTCCTTTACATTTGCAACTTGGTTCTGATACCATGTTGAATTCCAAAGATCGATTTCAAATGTAATCACATTGTTATATTGTCTGTATTTTCCAAATGCATCGATCTCTTTATATTTATACATGACAAGGACAAGAAGAGACATGTCCCTTCATGGGACATGTCTATTCATTAATTTATTTTATTGAAATTTAATTATTTATAAATCATTTCTCATAATAATCAAATAGTCAATATTATTTATTTGACCGATGCTACAAACATCAACAGATAGGTAGAGGGTAGAGGAGAGTAGATGGGGGGTTTGTGGAGAGAGAGAGAGAGACAAAGAGAGAAGTTATTCCCTAAACCAAATTAAACATTAACCATAAACCAACTTTGAATTGTACGACTAACTCTCATTTATGCATATACCTAACCCCAAAATTAAACTAAATTAAACATTAACCCTAAATTTAATTGAATTTTTACCCTAAATCTAAACAACCCAAATTTTAGCCCTGATCGTAAAGATAATTCAATAGTAAACCAACTTAAACCATTACCCTAGTCCTAGACAAAATTGAGCCCCAAGTCTAATGTAAAAACATATTGATCACTAGTCCTTACACTAAACAAAATAAAACCCAAACCCTAAATATAATTGAACATTAAACCAAATAGAACCCTAATCATAAACTAAAATAGTGTAACACTAACAATAAACAAAAATAAAACCCTAATTAAAACTAATTAAGCACTAAACCTTATTTTAACCTCTAAATCTATCCCTAGCCCTATCAGTAAACTAAATTTAGCCTTAATCACTTAAACCTTATAAAATGTAATCCTAAACCTATGCAAATAGTAACCTTGACTTTGAACCTTATGTAATTATAATCTTTAAACAAAAATAGTTATCCTAAAACTAAAAATAAAGCAAATTGAATCTTAAACCTAGTAGTAGACAAAGCTAAATCCAAATCCCAATCCAAATTAAACCCTACCCCTAACACATAATAACTCGAAATATAGTTCCCTAACAATAAACAAAAACAAAATTTTAAACCTAGACCAGATTGAATTGTAATCAAAGCCCTAAAGCAAGTTGAGCCCTAATGATAAAGCTAAATGAACATCAAACCAAATTAAATGCTAACTCTAAATCAAATTTTACCCTAACCTTAACAATAAAGAAAATTGAACCCTAACCCTAGAGCTAATGAAACAATATAAGAAACTAAACCTCGTAATTAACAAATTTTTGTCATTCTTTTAATCCAACCAAATCAACAAGTCATAGAATCAAATAAAATCCCAACCCTTTTAAAACACAACCTTAAACATTATTAAACCCAAACCTCACTCCATAAGCTTAAATAAATACCGACCTTAACTTTGAGCAAAGAGAAAGAGAGGGATATAAATATATTTGAAGAGAAAGAAAAAATGATGTAAATGTAGAGAGATAGGTATGGGGATAGGGAGGAAGTGTGGGAGAGAGAGATAGAAAGAAGGGAGATGGGGAGGGAGGAAGAGAAATGGAGAGAAAGATAGGGAGATGGTAGAGGAGAGTAGACTAGATGAGGGGGTTTAGAGGGAGAGAGATAGCTAGAGGGGGAGAGAAGATATGGGATGAAGGGAGGGACAAAGAAGATAAGAAGAGTCAAATATATATAGTTAGGAGAGTAGGAGAGAGAAGATAAACATAAGTTATTCCCTAAACCAAATTGAACATTAACCATAAACCTAAACCTAATTTAACATAAACCATAAATTAACCATAAATCAACTTTGATTTATACCACTAACTCTCATTGTATACATATTCCTAAACCCAACACTAAACTAAATTAAGCATTAACCCTAAATTTAATGGAATTTTTACCCTAACTCTAAACAACAACCCAAATTTTAGGCCTGATCGTAGAGATAATTCAATTGTACACCAACTTAAACCATTACCCTAGTCCTAGACAAAATTGATCCCCAAGTCTAATGTAAAAACATATTGAACCCTAGCCCTTATACTAAACAAAATAAAACCCAAACCCTAAAGCTAATTGAACATTAAACCAAATTGAACCCTAATCATAAACCAAAATAGAGTAATACTACTAATAATAAAAAATAAAGCCCTAATTAAATCTAATTAATCACTAAACCTTATTTTAACATATAACTCTAACCCTAGCCCTATCAATAAACCAAATTTAACCTTAATCAATTAAACCTTATAAAATGTTATCCTAAACGTACACAAATAGTAACTTTAACTTTTAACCTTATGTAATGATAATCTTTAAACAAAAATTGTTATCCTAAAACTAAAAATAGACCAAATTGAATCTTAAACCTAGTAGTAGACAAATCTAAATCCAAACCCCAATCCAAATTAAACCCTACCTGTAACACACAATAACGTGAAACTTAGTTTCCTAATAATAAACAAAAACAAAATTTAAACCTAAACTAGATTGAATAGTAATCGAGGCCCTAAACCAATTTGAACCCTAATCATAAACTAAATGAACATCAAACTAAAATAAACACTAACTCTAAACCAAATTTTATTATGACCTTATCAATAAAGCAAATTGAACCCTAACACTAAGAGTATTTGAACACTAAAAAAATTAAACCCTAACCCTAGACCTAATAAAATAGTATAAGAAACTAAACCTAACAATTATTAAATGTGTTTCATTCTTTTAATCCAAACAAATCAACAAGTCATAGAATCAAATTCAAATTCCAACCCTTTTAAAATGTAACCTTAAACATTATTAAACCCAAACCTCACTCCATAATCTTAAATAAATACCAATCATAACCTTGAACAAAGAGAAAGAGAGAGATAGAAATATATTTGAAGAGAATGATAAAATGAGGTAAATGTAGAGAGATAGGTAGGGGGATATGGAGGAAGTGTGGGAGGGAGAGATAGAGAGAAGGTATATGGGAAGGGAGGAAGAGAAAGAGAGAGAAAGATAGGTAGAGGATAGAGGAGAGTAGATGGGGGTGTAGAGGGAGAGAGAGATAGCTAGAGGGAGAGAGAAGAGATGGGATGGAGGGAGGGAGAGAGAAGATCAAAAGAGTCAAATAGATATAGGTAGGAGGGAAGGAGAGAGAAGATAAATAGAAGTTATTCCCTGAACCAAATTTAAAATTAAACATAAACCTAAACCAAATTGAACATAAACCATAAACCAAATTAAACATTAACCATAAATTAACCATAAAGTGAATTTGATTTCTACCACTAACTCTCATTGTATACATATTCCTGTAGACACCTAAAAATCCTTTAGAAAATAAAGCATTTTTATTTTCTGAAAAATTCCTGATGACATCATCATTTATTAATTAATTAATTATTTAATTAATTAATTTATTTTTATGTCATTAAATTCCTTTTTCTTAATTAAAAATATTTAATTAAGAAATCCCTCCCAAAAATGTTTAAATCTTATTTAAACATTAATCCCCTATTTATTAATTATTTTAATTAATAAATTGACCAAAAATCTCCCAAAAAAATAATTAATTTATTTTTTGACCAAAACTTGGCCAATTTTCTTAAGACCACTAACCTCTTCCAAAATCTTCTAATCCCTTCTTAATTTCGATTAAAAGGCTAATCCCATCTTTTCTAACCCTAATCTCAACTCAAAATATTTAATTAAGATTAAATATTTAATTTTCATATTTATTGAAAATATTTCAATAAATTTTCCCAAACTTAAGCTTTTGGAATGAATAAACTTTTATTCCATAAAACCTAGGAGAATTCTAGACTCTTCTAGAAACTTCTCAACCCAACCTCTTCACCCATCCTAATCCTAAAATCCCCTAATCCTAATCCTAATCCCCTTTCTAATCTTGTCACATTCCATTAGCAAAAGGTTTACCAAAACTTATGCTAACCTCCTCTTAGTCATCCTCCTTAGTCAACAAAGATGGCCACCTCTTGGCCACCTCTTGCAAATGCATTTAAGGATGCATTTAAGCCTTCCTTATCTTTCTTACATGCATTCATTATGCATTTAAGACCTTCTTATCCCTTCCTTGCCACCTCTTGGCCTTGGGCACATTTACCAAATTGTGCACATGCCCTCAAACTTTCAACTCAATCCTCCCTTGACACTTGTCAGGACACTTGTCCTTGACTCAACCCTAACCTTAGCCCTAACTCTGACTCATCCTTTTTAACCAAGCCCTTCCCTTTTCCTATAAATACCCTCACTTCCTAAGGCAAATCAGCTTTCAACTCTCAAACTCAATAGCAAAGTTATAATGCCATTTTCATTCTAGCATAAGCATAAACTCATCATTTTAGATCATTTTCAAGTTTAAATCACATTTAAATTAGCTTAATTGGATTAACATAGATTCATTTCTTGTTTAATCAATCTTAGTTCATCTTTTAGCTTTGCATATTTGTGTGTTCTTGAGGCCTTTGAGGCAAAATAGGTTCCTCATACCTATTTTGTGTCATTTTGGGTCTTCTTGATCCTCAAATCATCCTATTTGTATGCTCCAAGTGCTTGAGTTTGCACACCCACATCCATTTATATCCAAGCATATCAAACGGTGCATGGGCGCATCCGTTTTAGGCTTAAACTGAGGTGGCTTTGATTTTAGTTTGTTTACCATTAAATTTGATTTGATAATATGCTATGACGTTTGTTTGTCTTTGGCCTTCAAAACAGGTTTAGGTGCACTCTCAAATCCTAGTCTACATTCTGGCACGCCCGGTGGGACCCACTTCATGGGTTCTTTGCAAACATTCTGATGAGTTTTAGACCATTTTTAGATTTTTCAAAGCTTATAGGTGGACGTAGCACTTAGATCCATTCTTCTTCTTCTTGTCTATATTCTTCTTCCTCTTCTTGTCTATATTCTTCTTCTATTCCGTCTCCTTTCTTCTTCTTCTTCTAGCAAGGAGGTCATGGCCATTTTTTTCAAAAATAATAATAAAATCCATAAGGAAGCAAAATCATACACACCTTATTTTAGTGCTTAAAATGAACCCCCAAATCATTCTTGAATGCATTAAGGACTAAAATTTGCAAAATTTGTTCTAACAAATAAAACAAAAAAATTAAATCAAGGCATTTGCATCCTTGCAACATCAAGGATTTTTAACAATGCATTCATGCAAAGTAGGAATGATCATATCTTTTTGGGCATAAAAAGAACATCAAATCTGCATTCAAACAAGTCAAAACAAAATCTTGAATGAAGCTAAAAGGAAGAACTTAGGTCCTAAAGCGTCATTTTCCATTTGAAAAGCAAACACAATCTTGAATGCCTTAAAGATCAAAATAAAGCTTTTTAAAAAAAGTTCTTAATCAACACGCACACTCAATCTTGAATGCCCAAGTCAAAAAACTTGCAAACGCTCGATTTACTTTTTGGAGAAAGGAACAAATCAAAATCTAATCACGAGTGTCTTCATTTCAAAGTTCAAAACATCACTTAATCAAATTTGGGAAAATGAACAAAATCTGCTTGATGTGCATGTAGGAGTTTTTCAATTCTTGCATAATCCTTGTTAGAGTAAGCAACGTGGAACATTTGAACTTGGACAAGTTCACCTGTTCTACTTTTAGCGAGGCCTGTCCAAGGAGAAGCGCTTCCTCCTCGGAGAACGACCTCAAACCGGTATCCCCTCCGGCCGGTATACAAATAAGTGAAGTCCAAAAGAATCACTTATATCTCCTAATCGCCGGGCGTTCGTGCCAAACACGTGTCTGGGGATGGTAAACATTCCTCTCCCCCAGCATTATTGGCAAGGCTCTTAAGTGAGTCATGGATGATTAGCAAAACTGGGTATGGAGACACCACGGAACTATTAAAAACCTGATAAAATAGAGGCTACCCTATCTACATCTGAAAGTATCAAAATCCTTGTGCAAGGACCGATTCCAAGGGGTTTACCGGGTCGCCTCAAGATTACTCACCATTTGTATTCCCTTCTGGGAGATACCAAGCTTTGGGCAAGCGATTTTGATACTCACCTTCCTTAGGTAGATCTGTTTGAAGTGCTTGATAGTCAAAGACTCCGTGAAAACACTTGTTGAAACATACACTTTCAAAGCTTTGTAAGAGTCAGTTGTCTTTGTTTGTATCCCGCAGGGTTGCTTTGTCCCTTGCGGAGATTGCTTTGACTTTAACTTTTGCCATTGGAAACCTTTGCCTCAAAATCAGAAGCCTCTTTTCCAAAGTGATGCCCAGCAAGAGCAAACATCCTAAAGCGAAGTTGCCCAAATCCCAAGCCTATCAAGAGCGAAAATTTGCCAAGAAGAACACCAAGACCTATCAATCCATTATCCAAGCAACCCAAGCAGAGGAAAAATCCCAAGCCAGACTTGAGAACATTGCCCATAACGCCCGCATCAAACAGTTCGCCTTTCGTTTCCGAGTTAACCATCACTTTGTCAACCTTGAGCCAGAAGATTAGCCAAATCCTTGTTCATGTCTTGTTCCATCTTCAGATCTTGAAATCTTGTCTCAAACAGCCTTGCATCTTAGTTTCATTCTAGCTTTCATCTTTGCATCATTAATCAAAACCTTAGTTGCATTTGCATTCATCCTCCTACCAGCATTTTAGAATCAGTCCTTGTCATTTGCACTTGCATCATCCTTCTAGAGCATTGTCCCTTCACCCTTCAAAACCTTTTCCACCAGCATTCCCCCCATCAGCTTTCCATATCTTTCCAACAGATCCATCATCTTTTGTTCCAAATCTAGAGATCCACCAACACTTAGTGTTCTACCTTTTGAGTTGTTCCTATCCTATATCCAAGATCAGAGACCATCATCCTCTTTTTTGACACAACGTGTTGTCATAAAGAAATCAAACCTTGTCCTTGCATAGCCATCATCTCGAGCAAGAGATTGGAGTGCATTGATAAGAAACTTGTTGATCGAAGATCATCAGTCTATCTTAGGTTGACCCCATCATATCTCTGATCCTCCATTTGGGAAAAATAGCAGCTCATTTGTTGACCGCTCAGTAATCTTTCACCAGCTTTCCACCAGCAACCTATCTTTCCTCCACCGTCCTGATCCATATCCGTTCCATCCAGCTTCCATCATCGCCATCTTGATCCCTATCTTTGCATTTGCATCTTAGAAGTCATCATCTTTAGAAGTTCATCAACTTTGCATCCATCAACATCTTTTAGCCAAACATCTTGCATACATTTAGCACTTGCATCTCCATGCCTGTTGAGACCAGATCTCGGAAAAGAAGAAGCATGAATCCTTATCCACCAACAACCTCATCCGATCCCAACCTTTTCACCAACGCCATGATGACCTACAATCCCCATATCCAAGCCAATAACCCATGTGAAGATCCAAACATCCCTTCATCCCCGTTGGCAATCCAAGCATTTGCAAATCCTCCAGAAAACCCACCAGCGACCAATACCCTTGTACCGCAACATCAGCAAAGTACATTTGCCCACTATCTACCAGAAAGTACATCCATCCCACCATCTCTCTATCCACGCATCCCCATCAAAACAATCCAAGTTCCAGCACAAGCATATTCTCTGTTTGACCAATCATTCCCTGATCCTATCATGCAAACACCCCAAGAGCTTTCCACCATTCCCCTTTTCTTGCAAGGAAGCCTCGCCAGTCCCACAACACAAGCTGCAGCGCCATTCGCTCCATCTCCTACCCCTTTTGCTTCATCATCTGCTATGGCTGCCCAAGCCCAAATCCAAACCCAAAGTCAGCTTCCACCTCTCACACAAGCTTTTACACTGCCGCCATCCGCAAGTCAAGCAACGCCTTTCACCATCAAAGGAGCATCGTCACCCTTCACCCCCCAAGCACCCGTACCTTCTTCTTTGGGGTTAGCGCAATCACTTCCCATTCCAACCTCATCTTTCTCTTGGGTGTTTCCTTCATTTTCCTCCTCACAAGCATCCGCTCAACCACAACCTCAACAAGCTCCTTTCTCTCAAACATCATTCGTGTCCCAAGCTCCCATTGCTCCTACCATTCCATCATCTGCTGCAGTGCACCCTAACACAAGCTCTCAGTGGGGCCTTACACAAGAAGAAATGAAGGCATGGGGGATCCCATCTCAATCCCCTACATCTATGGTTGCAAGTCAACAAACCGCCTTCGCCCAAGCAGCACAGCAGCAACTACCCCAACCACCGTCGGCTTCAAGCTATTCGTCCCAAATCCCAAATACCTTCCAGCAAGTTCCACCACCTCAACAGCCAACTTTCCCTAGCTATCTTACCCCATCACCCTTTGCTTCTAGCTTCCCCACATCTGTTCCACCTCTAAGTAACGCAGGCATGCACCCAGCTTATATCAGCCAAACCCAAAGCCAACCTCAGCAACTACCACCATCATACCCGCAAGCAGCATCATTCCAACAACCTCCCCCACAGCAACCACATGTCCCCTTTCAGCAAACAACCATCATTCCTCAACAACAGCAAGTCCCTTGCTATCAGCCTCAGTAACAAAACCCTATCATCCCCCAGCAACAACAAGTTCCCACCCATCAGTTACAATAGCAAATTCCAAATGTCCAATATCAGCAAGCAGTCCCACAACAACCGCCAGTTCAACAACAGCAAGCAGCCCAACAACATCAAGCGGTTCCATATCATTTACCACAATATCCCCCTATGCCACACCAGCAATATCCCTAGCAACCATTGCCCCAAAATCAGTTCCAACCCATTTATCCACAGCAAGCGCCATATTCAGTTCCACAACTTCCATCACAAGTAGAAGTCCCAGTTCCCTCGCCACTCAATGCTGAGTGGGAAGCAATGAAAAATGCTCTAAAAGAGCTACAAAGCGGAACAAAGAATAAAACATACAAGTTCGAAGAGGTGTGCTCATATCCCTTCGATCGGTCCATAGCAACTATCCCTTTCCCCAAGCATTTTGAGATGCCCAAGTTCGACAAGTATCAGGGGAAAGGAGATCCAGTAAATCATATCAAAGAGTTCTACATGGCATGCCAAGAAGTGGCTTACAGTGATAACTATCTCCTGCGCCTGTTTCCCAAGAGCTTGGGAGGAACTGCTGTTGAGTGGTTTTACAAAATACCACATGGGACAATAAAAACCTTTGCTGAACTCTCTGAGAAGTTCATCACACACTATGCCCATAATGTGGAGAATGAGTTGTCCTTGCTAGACCTATGCAACTCAAAGCAAAAAGATGGAGAAAGCCTTACAGAATACTTGCAAAGATGGCAGAATCTTACAACCAGGTTATCATATCAGCCGCCAGAGAAGCATCTAACAAAGATCTTCATTGATAACCTACATCCAAAGCTATCCCATCACATGCGAATGAACTGTCTCCAGACATACCAAGACATCAAGAGCAAAGGCATAGGCATCAAGAAAGCTCTCCTAGACGAAGGCACTATTCGTCACTTCAAGGATGATTCCAAGAATAAACCCAACAATGATAAAATCCCGTTACTGGAATTGTAACAAGAATGTTGTTACAGATGGAGCCACTGACACTAAGAATGTACAATTCATTGTGGCTAGTCCTACACCAGCTCAAACATACCAACCGCCACAAGCGCCCATCTATCAGCAACCACCAGCTCCCACATATCAAGCACCTATTTATCAGCAGCCTCCTCAAGCTCATCAGCCACCTGTGCAACAGTATCAGCACCAATACCAACAGCAACAGCCAGCACGTCAAGGCAATCCTGTTAACACAGTTAACGTTGCCCCAAGGCAGAACAAGCCCAACAATCAGAACAATCCAAAGAGGACTTTCACACCTTTGGGTTAGCCTCTGGATCAGATCTTTTATCGACTAGCCAAAGCAAATATGATCACATATCCGCCCATCCCATAGAAGGATGACAATGCACCAAAGTCTGATTGGTATAAAGAAAATGAATACTGTGATTACCATCGTGTGAAGGGGCACACAACATTGAAGTGCATGCGGCTTAAGAACTACATCCAGGATCTCATTGATCGCAAGGAGATCCAGGTCGATGCACCAGCTCAAGCTTCACCCAACGCCAGTTTGCAAATATATCAAAATGTGTTCCCTCAACACGATGCCGGGAAGAATCAAGCCAGCGCCAATCAGCCCCAAAATCGTGGCAAAGGCAAGCAAGAAGATCACACAGCGGCCTACATCAACTATGACAAGTATGTCGGATGCATAACTCAAGTTGAGCCCATCCAAGATGAGCCCACCATCAATACCATCCACGTCAGAGGGCCGGATCGACAATGTGCTGCAACTACCTGCAGTGGTAGGATAACTGTTGCCGGTGCTCCTCCGAGATCAGCTGCTCCTCCAAGGCCAACGTCTACTGCATCCACAGAACAGTCTAACACCAGGCCAGCATCAAATGCACGCGCAACACAGCATAATGCACCAAGTGCACAATACAATATCATAGAGCATCTTGGGAACATGCCAGCCCAAATATCTATCTTGGATTTGCTCCGCACATCACCCATCCATCAGGAGATCCTGGACAAAGCTCTAAAAGAAGGCCATGTCCCCACGGACATTAACACAACTCAGTTTGAAACTCTTGTGGGACACCTATCAGCAGCATGTGCCTTATCCTTCAAAGAATCTGATATACCAGATGTCGCTCTTGACCATACTCTCCCTCTCCGCATTGCCGTCATGGTCAGAGACTTTGCCATCAAATGGGTTTTAATAGATAATGGCTCAGCCCTCAACTTGTGCACATTAAAATTCATCAAGAAGATCGGGTTCACGGAGGCCGACATACAACATGAGATGATCACCATCAAAGCATATGATAACTTGGAGCATACCTCTGAAGGTACTATCACCTTGCCTATCCAGCTAGGCCCAGCAACACAAGATACTATCTGCCACGTTATTGATCTCGACCTACCATTTAATATTCTTCTCGGCCGCCCATGGATCCATTCCATTAGGGCTGTACCATCTACTTACCATCAGTGCATCAAGTTTCCACATCAAGGCACTGAGGTTACCATCCACGCTGATCCTAACCCCTTCGCATACTGCCGTGCGATGGAAGCATCTTTCCCTCATTCTACTCATTGTCTTGGAACCGATATTGGTACTTCTACTGCTAGTTCATCCCGATCCCATCGCGATCCAGAGACCATCCTCTCTTCCACCTTATCATCCATCAAGATCAACAACTAGGTTTGTGGCGAATACAGCCTCAGTGATGCATTTGCTGTAGGGGCTCTTCCACATGATCCACATACTCAAGGGTGCCCAAGTTGTCAAAACAAGCCTGTTGAGGAACATTATAAGCTCAAGCAAATTGAAAACATGACTTTTGAGTCTCATGGTACCATCAACAGCAAAAAAATGGATCCAGATATTAACAAATGGTTATACAAAGATCCCCCATCACGTGACACACAACTTCTTGAGTACTTCAAAGAGAAATATCCAATCCCCTACAAAAATGTCATAGAACACTATAACTATCAAGGTGGTGGTCTAGGACCACAAGAGGACATAAATTTGTTTCTTATCATACCATCCCAAAATCCAGAACAGCAAGGACTTGGCTTTAATACGTCTCGCCTGCTTGAACAAGAGCCCAATACCACAACTGCGGACACTAACATGACCAACGTGAACTTTTCGAATAGCCGGGATGACCTCGTGGAAATCAAAGACATCCCCGAAGAGAAAGACATCCGATCCTACGATGATATCTTTGCCGACGACACCCTCCTGGGGACTTCTGTTCTCCAACAACTCTCCATTAACCTCATAGATCTTCCCCTCACAAACCCCGACCTCATAGATTGGGACCAACCAAGCATCGCACACATCGATGAGTTCCAAAGCACACAAGCACTCCTAGAATTCATGGGGGCATCAGGTCCAGCAAGCAATCAGGATCCAACATCAACCTCTATCTATCAGCTTCACCCAGAAGGATATTTTGGGGAAGAGGCAAGCTTTAGTCGCAAAAATGAAATAGCAAAAGAACATCATGAGTCTTTATGTGAAAACCCCCTTGGGGCACATTCTGATTCCAAAATAGTAAAAATAAAGGGCGTATCTTTTAGTGAAAACCTGGCAATTTAGGCGCTAGAAGATGAAGCCTTGCCTCTTCCCCCTATCCAAGATTATAGACCAGAGCAATCTCCAATCATCATAGAGGAAACCAAGTCAATCAACTTGGGAACAGAAGAATGTCCAAGGATCACCTACATTGCAGTCAACCTAACAGAAGGAGAAGAAATCACTCTCAGTGCCTTGCTCAAGGAATCCATTATCAACTTTGCATGGTCATACGCCCATATGCCTGGGCTTGATCCAAACCTTGTTGTTCATCACCTATCAGTAGATCCAAACGTCAAGCCAGTGAAGCAGAAGCTAAGGAAAATGCATCTAAAGGTAGCATTGCTCGTCAAAGCAGAGCTTGAGAAGCTCCTCCAAGCTAAGATCATCAGAGCAATAGATTATTCAGAGTGGATCTCTAACATGGTGCTAGTCACAAAGCCTTCTGGCGACATTAGAATTTGTACTAATTTTAGGGACTTGAACAAGGCATGTCCTAAAGATGATTTCCCGCTACCTAACATAGACATGATCGTAGACCTTACAGCGGGTCACAAAATGCTATCACTCATAGATGGATTTTCAGGCTACAATCAGATTCATATAGCAGAAGCAGATCAACATAAAACAACATTCACAACCCCATGGGGTACCTTCTGCTACAACATGATGCCATTTGGGCTAAAGAATGTAGGGGCCACATATCAGAGAGCAATGACAGCAATCTTCCATGACATGATCCACAAGATCCTTGAGGACTATGTGGATGATATCCTTGCAAAATCCAAAACAAGAGATGAGCACCTCAACATCCTAGAGCGTGTATTTGATCGTCTGAATCATTATGGCTTAAAGTTAAATCCTAAGAAATGTGTCTTTGGCGTAACATCTGGCAAGCTCCTAGGCTTCATCGTCTCTAGACGAGGCATAGAGATCGATCCTAAAAAGGTAAAAGCAATAACAGAGATGCCTCCACCAAGAAATCTCAAACAGCTCAGAAGCCTATAGGGCAAGCTTTAATCAGTTCGGCGGTTCATCTCGCAACTAGCAGACAAGTGCCAACCCTTCTCACATCTCTTATGCAAAGACACCAACTTCAAGTGGGATCACATATGGCAAAGAAGCTTTGATAAGCTCAAGGAGTATCTAGCTAACGCTCCAATCCTAGTACCACCAATTCCAGGATGCCCACTCATCCTTTACATCTCAACAATAGCTACAGCACTAGGGGCACTCCTAGCACAGCATGATGATGAAAACAGAGAATGAGCTATCTACTACATCAGTCACACTCTTGTGGGCTATGAGCTTAACTATTCACCCATGGAGAAAGCATGCCTAGCAGTGGTCTTTGCCACTCAAAAACTTAGACATTACATGCTTAGCCACACAATCAAGCTCATATCAAAGGTGGATCCTCTTAAGTATCTGTTATCAAGGACAACCCTCCCAGGCCGTATGGCAAAATGGGTCATGTTACTCAGTGAATTTGACATTCAGTATATAGATCGCAAAGCAATCAAAGGGCAAGTCATTGCCGATCAGCTAGCAGAAGCACCACTGGTGGATGCCTATCCACTAATCATGGAATTCCCCGATGAACACTTATGCATGATTGAAGAGCAGCCCATGTGGAAACTATACTTTGATGGTTCCAACACATCCCATAGCTCTGGCGCAGGAATCCTATTCGTCACACCTCAAGGTGACTATATTCCAAAATCATTCAAGTTGGGATTCCCCTGTACCAATAACATTGCAGAATATGAGGCACTCATCTCAGGTCTCAGAACAGCTATCCAATGGAACATCACAGAACTACAAGTCTTTGGAGATTCATAGCTCATTATCAAGCAAGTCCTTGATGAGTATCAGACAAAGGATGACAAATTGCTACCCTACAAGCAACTGGTCGATAAACTGAAAGAGCATTTCCTACATCTACAATTCAATCAGATCCCAAGGCTTCAAAACAAAGCAGCAGATGCAATGGCAACCATCGGATCCTTATTGGAAATCCCACGTGACGCAATACAATATGAATTTCTAGTCGAGCAGCTACACTTGCCAGCTTATGAGAACACCGATGCAAACATGGTGTGTGTCTTGGTTGGTCCCCAATCCCCATGGTACCACGACATCCATGCATATCTAAAAAATGGTATCATATCTCCCCATCTCACCAATAACCAACGCCAAAACCTTATTCGTAGAGCTTCCCGCTACACTCTTGTAGCCAACACCCTATATCGTCGCGGGTATCATAATGTCCTATCTAGATGTTTAGACTCAAACGAGGCCATCCTGGCCTTACAAGAAGTTCACGCTGGAATTTGCGGTGCCCACACGAGTGGCATGGTTCTAGCAAAGCAGCTGCTTAGAGTTGGATATTATTGGCCAACAATGGAACATGATGCGTGTGAATTTGTCAAGAAATGTCTCCCATGTCAACAGCATGCCAATTTGATACATGCACCAGCACAGGATCTACAGCCTATTGCACCACCGTGGCCTTTTTCATGTTGGGGCCTCGACCTCATTGGCTTGATCACCCCCCTCTCTTCGGATGGACACAAGTATATCATAACAGCCACAGAGTACTTTACCAAATGGGTTGAAGCGATTCCGCTCACCCTAACCACTGACATCCAAATATCCAAGTTCATCCTTTACCACATCATTTGCCGCTTCGGCATACCATCTACCATTTTCACAGACCATGGCACACCTTTTGAAAACCAGCATGTGGATGATCTATGTGCCAGACTCCACATTCATCACAGTTTCTCCAGTCCATATTTCCCTCAAGGAAATGGCCAAGCTGAGGCAACTAACAAAACTATCTTGAAAATCCTCAAGAAGGTTGTCAATGATTCTGGTCGTGACTGGCACCTCCAAATCAATCCCGCCCTTTGGGCCTACCGCACTTCTTATCGCACTCCCACAGGAACCACCCCATACTCTCTTGTATATGGTGCTGAAGCCATTCTACCGATCGAGGTTGAGCTCCCATCCTTGCGCGTCTCCATGAAGAACTATACAACTGATGAAGACTATCGTGTGGCCCGGCTCACACAGCTAGATCTGCTAGATGAAAAGAGACAGCAAGCTTACGATCACCTGGTGGCATACCAAAATCGACTCAAAAGGAGTTATAACAAAAAGGTCCATCCTAGACAATTCCAGGTCAGTGACATGGTCCTTAAAGAAAATCAGAAGGTCCTAGAAAATAGAGAAAAGAAAGGCAAGTTTGAGCCTACTTGGTTGGGCCCTTATGTTGTCACCGCATCCTTCGGCTCGGGAGCCTATCAGCTATCAACACCAGAAGGTGAGCCCTTGAATGATCCTATCAAAATCATCCATCTGAAGAGGTTCTATGCCTGAACCTGATCCTGCATATAACAGAAAATCCAAAAACATTCAAAAAAGCAAAAAAAGAAAAAAAAAAAAGAAAAAAAGAAAAAAAGAAAAGAGAAAGAGAAAATAATCGTCCAAACGGTGAAAACTTGGCAATTCAAGCGCCTTGGACAAGTATGTTGGTGAAAACCTGGTAAACAGGCGCCAACATAGTAAACTGAGCTATTTATCTATTCAGTTGTCCTTTCAGCTACCGTCCTCTTCCTCCATCCATAACAGATCTCCCAGCAGTTCCATCTCCCCTATCCTCCAAGCATTCGGCTTCCATCTTCCTCCAACCCATCTGCAATCCATATCCTATTCCAAAGCTTTGTACCATATCTTGTACCATATCCCTTTCCCTTTCCTGTACAACGCTTTCCTCCCTGTATTTATCCTTCTTGTCTCCGTCCTAGTGAGAGTCCCGCCGAGTGTGATCTTCCTATCCCCAATCCTGAGCTTCTGTACATATCCCTTGTGCATATCGTTCCTCCTTGTTGTACATAACCTTTGTCCGTCCTGCAGCAGCATTTGATCAAATATCTTGTCCCATCCCCAGCCTCAGAAAATTTGTAGTCCCACTCAGGCCTTGTGCTTCAGCAACATCAATTGATGACTTATCCTTGCTCATCCTGATTATTCCTTGAACTTCAGCTTTTTGCCAGCGAACAACTACACTTATTCTCTCACCAACCCATGGGTCGTTGAGGATATATCATTCCTCCTGTCTGACCTAATCTTCCATCCTGGTCCTTGAGGATATATCGTTCCTCCTGTCCGACCAATCTTCCCACCATCAATCAAACCTAATCTCTCTCCTTGGCAAAGGATGTCTTTTTGGAGTTATCATTTTGATCTTGGATTTTTTGTCCTTTGGGTCTTGTTAATCTTTTTGGCTTCTCTTTATCCCACCAGGGTCACCACGATTCTTTATATCACGGTGTGCTGCGTGTGCGGATAATCTGGGGCAAGGTCTTTTGATCTTTCGCTTCTGCCTGTGAGTCAGTTGTGTGTTTGTGGTTCCTTCAGCATCGGATCCGCCATGTCGCCTCTGCGCTTCATGTGTGATGTTGGGGCACTCCTGTGTGTTTGTTTAGCGTCAGTCCTTGTCAGTCCTCTGCGACGTTGTTGACAGGCCTCGTGATCCCAGTATCTTTGGCAGGTCTCTAACATAGCTATATTAAATCTAGGTTGTGCACTCCCATTTGCACTTGGAGCTATTTGGTCCCTTGCATTTATCATATAGATTAATCTTGCATCTTTACATATAGCTGCATCTTGCATCTTGCATTTCCATCTCATCTTGCATTCACCCATCTTTGCTCTTGGAAGCTTGGTAATTTATCTCCCCTGCTTCCTCAATCGTTCCTTCTCTATTTCCTTTCGAGAAAATTCCACAATGTTTACTCCTTGCGTTATTTTCTCGAGGGGGCACAATCCCTTATTCCTCTAAATTCTAGCCTGGGGCATCTTATTTTCTTGTCTTTGAAGCCATGCCACTTGCGGCATCGCATCAAAGAGGGGCAAAATGTAGACACCTAAAAATCTTTTAGAAAATAAAGTATTTTTATTTTCTGAAAAATCCTTGATGACATCATCATTTATTAATTAATTAATTTATTTTTATGTCATTAAATCCTTTTTTCTTAATTAAAAATATTTAATTAAGAAATCCCTCCCAAAAATGTTTAAATCTTATTTAAACATTAATCCCCTATTTATTAATTATTTTAATTAATAAATTGACCAAAAATCCCCCAAAAAAATAATTAATTTATTTTTTAACCAAAACTTGGCCAATTTTCTTAAGACCACTAACCTCTTCCAAAATCTTCTAATCCCTTCTTAATTTCGATTAAAAGGCTAATCCCATCTTTTCTAACCCTAATCTCAACTCAAAATATTTAATTAAGATTAAATATTTAATTTTCATATTTATTGAAAATATTTCAATAAATTTTCCCAAACTTAAGCTTTTAGAATGAATAAACTTTTATTCCATAAAACCTAGGAGAATTTTAGACTCTTCTAGAAACTTCTCAACCCAACCTCTTCACCCATCCTAATCCTAAAATCCCCTAATCCTAATCCTAATCCCCTTTCTAATCTTGTCACATTCCATTAGCAAAAGGTTGACCAAAACTTATGCTAACCTCCTCTCAGTCATCCTCCTTAGTCAACAAAGATGGCCACCTCTTGGCCACCTCTTGCAAATGCATTTAAGGATGCATTTAAGCCTTCCTTATCTTTCTTACATGCATTCATTATGCATTTAAGACCTTCTTATCCCTTCCTTGCCACCTCTTGGCCTTGGGCACATTTACCAAATTGTGCACATGCCCTCAAACTTTCAACTCAATCCTCCCTTGACACTTGTCAGGACACTTGTCCTTGACTCAACCCTAACCTTAGCCCTAACTCTGACTCATCCTTTTTAACCAAGCCCTTCCCTTTTCCTATAAATACCCTCACTTCCTAAGGCAAATCATCTTTCAACTCTCAAACTCAATAGCAAAGTTATAATGCCATTTTCATTCTAGCATAAGCATAAACTCATCATTTTAGATCATTTTCAAGCTTAAATCACATTTAAATTAGCTTAATTGGATTAACATAGATTCATTTCTTGTTTAATCAATCTTAGTTCATCTTTTAGCTTTGCATATTTGTGTGTTCTTGAGGCCTTTGAGGAAAAATAGGTTCCTCATACCTATTTTGTGTCATTTTGGGTCTTCTTGATCCTCAAATCATCCTATTTGTATGCTCCAAGTGCTTGAGTTTGCACACCCACATCCATTTATATCCAAGCATATCAAACGGTGCATGGGCGCATCCGTTTTAGGCTTAAACTGAGGTGGCTTTGATTTTAGTTTGTTTACTATTAAATTTGATTTGATAATATGCTATGATGTTTGTTTGTCTTTGGCCTTCAAAACAGGTTTAGGTGCACGCTCAAATCCTAGTCTACAATTCCTAAACCCAACACTAAACTAAATTAAACATAAACTCTAAATTTAATTGAATTTTTGTCCTAACTCTAAACAAAAACCCAAAATTTAGGCCTGATCGTAAAGCTAATTTAATAGTACACCAACTTAAACCATTACCCCAGTCCTAGACAAAATTGAGCCCCAAGTCCAATGTAAAAACATATTGAAACCTAGCCCTTACACTAAACAAAATAAAACCCAAACCCTAAAGCTAATTGAACATTAAACCAAATTGAACCTTAATCATAAACTAAAATAGTATAACACTAATAATAAACAAAAATAAAACCCTAATTAAATCTAATTAAGAACTAAACCTTATTTTAACCTCTAATTCTAATCCTAGCTCTATGAGTAAACCAAATTTAACCTTGATCATTTAAACCTTATAAAATGTAATCCTAAACCTACAGTAGATTGAATCCATACATTAAAGAAAATTGAAACCTAATACTAAACTAAGTTCAACCCGAAACCTAAGCCTAATTATATCCTAAACCAAATTAAACCATTAATCTAAACTAAATTAAACCCAAATCCTAAAAAAAATTGAGCCTTGACTATAAAACAACTAAATAGAATGATAAGTGAAACAGTAATTTAATATTAAACCAAATTGAACCCTTATTCTAAATCAAATTATATCGTAAAGCTAACACTAAACGAAATTGAACCTTGATTTTAAGCTAGATTATACACTAAAACTAACACTAAACCAAATTGAATGCTAATTATAACAATAACATGAAATGAATTGTAATCCTAAAAATAATTGAACATTAAACTAAATCAAACCCTATCCCTAATATTAAACCAAATTGAACTCTATAACAAAGAGAACCCCAACCCTACACAAAATTTAAAGAAAATAAATTAAATCAAAATCAAAAAATAATGCTAAAACAAACTAGAGCTCAAATATGCTACATTAAAGGTTTAAAATTGGTGCAAAAATGGGTGTCATTAATGTTGACTTCAACATCCCAAATAAATTACATTTATGGGTCAAAATCGATAATAAAGTTGACATTAACTACTGCATCGTTAAACATAAAAAACCATTGAAAACATTTATAGATTCACGAGAAACATTTCATATTTTTGAAATCCCAAATAATTGTATTGGATTCGTGGAAACATTCACTATAGCTCTCATTGATGAATTAAAAAAAATCCCACCTATGTTAAAATTATGGCTTTATGTCACTTTGATTCTTTGTTTCAGTTTTTTTCATTTGCATGTTGGCCTTGTTGATGTTTTTTTTCATTTTGGACACCCAATTTTATTTTGTTTCCAGATACATAGCATAGGATATGCAATGTTTACATAATTTGGTCGCCTGATTTGAATTTTTTGTGAGATAGAGAGAAGAGGATAGATGGATAGAAATCAAATCCCTGATTTCACTTTAAATGTGAAAACCAGGTATGTTTTTCCTTTTGGTTTAGTTTGATAGAACTTCCCCTAGGTCACCTCAAAATGTCGAGCAATATAATGAAGGGAGAAGACTGGCCACAATGAGATAATACATTGTCAACTTATAGATTTGTAAATGTTTCCATTATTTCTTCGATTTTTAGTTTTTAATTTTTTATTTCTAAATTTAAGAGAAGAATTTTATTTATTTTAGATGTATATAGGGACATGCGACTGACAAAGAAAAAGAGGCATTGGCTACCATTTTGGGGGGAGGAGGTAGTCAACAAATTGGATGGCGTGGATTTTAGAATGCTTTCCAAATACACATAAAAATGATCTAGTAAAGACCCTAAAACATTTTAACCAAATCGAGCCTATCAAAGGGAATCAATTTATTCCCTAGCCCACTCTTGTATGGAGCATAAAATCTAGGAGGAATTCAGTAACAATAAACTATAATAATGTGGAACAAGGAACAAATACTTCTAATGTTGTAGCCACTCTTAGGACATGGACTTCTTCTAATATTCCATGCATTTCATCTTGCATTGGTAGCTACAATACCAAGATAAAATAAAATGTGGTTTCAGGGAAAGTTTGAATGATAGATATTTGAAAAATGTTTGTGAATACGTTTCAGGAAGCATGCCTTCAATGGTTCAAAGACCGTCTACATTTGTCATTCTCAAAGATACCCAAGCATCTGAAAAAAGAAGTTATCCATGATATGGAGACTAAATTTGGCATAGGTTGGTCTATAAAGAAGACAAAGGTACAAATATCTCAAAAATGTAAGCAATTTCACTGCAACCAAACAAAAAAGATGAAAAAAATTGCTCTCGAGCTAAGGGTAAAAAAAGGTCTAGTTGATGGAAGTGTGAAAGTATGGAAAGAGCTTGTAAAATCATATGAGAAGTCTGAGGCATGAAGGAAGTTAGGTGAAGAGAGTTCATAGGTATTTGAATTTTCTCTTAAGACTATACCAAATTTATTAAATGATTCTTCAATTTTATTTTTGCATAGTATATGTTTTAGGATAAGGCCACCAAGGCTAGGCTTTCCAAACTTTGTGCCACACATCATAGTGGCCAGAAAGGTATACATGCCTTGATCTATATATTTGTAAGTATATTTAATGTGTTAAATGATATATTTTTATTTCCTAGGAAAAATTAAATGATTGCATATTAATTAGTTTAACTAGTCCATGTGCCATGTTTTGGTAGGAGCATAAATATGGCCAACATCTAGCAAAATTTGAAAAGGAAATGTTACAAAGCAAAAAGTGGAACAACTTTGTAATCTAGATGGAGAATGAGGTATCAATAGTTGACTTTCAATAATTTAGTTGGATATTGTTGTGTTAATATGTCAATTTTGATTTCTTATGTTGATTTTTTATTGATGCATAGGATGAGTTCTAAAGTGCTTATCTATTGGCCCTAGATACCACTCAATTTTATGATTATTTTATGAAATCACCTATGTCATACCTTGTACCCTTGTAATATTCTACTTAATGTTTCAAGTGTTCAATTTCCTTCTTATGTCCTTCTATTTTTGATGCAGATGACTTATCTAGAAGGCAAGGAAACAATAAAAAAATCAACAAAGTCTCAAAGGTGACTCATCAAATGGGCTTCTATAATTTTTTCCATTAGACATCCTGACAAAGGCTCCTAAATCCAATCTTGTGTGTGACATGAAATTCTTCTCCTCAAAAGATAAATGTTTTCTTAAGTACTTCCTTATATCCCCATCAACCAAATCAAAGACTCTATAAGGCCACTTGACAAATTTCATTCACACATCATACATGGCAACTAGGCCTACTAGCCTTATCTGACTAGTTTTGGGGCATTAATTCTTCAACCACTAACCTTATGCACAAAAAATGATACTTTGGAATACCCTTTTCAGAGTTACATAACATATCCAAAAACTCCCATATGTTTCTTTGGGACACCAAAGGCAAAATAGGTATACAACCGGTTTTGGGCGCACAATCAGCCCTATTTTTCAAAGCAAGTACTTGAAAACCCTTGAAAATTCTCTAAAACATAAGAAAAAAAGTTATAAAAATGGGAAACACAGAAACATTTGATGCATTTCCCTCATACATGCAAAAATGGATAATATAGGCCCAATTACATCATTTCCACTAATTTTGAACTCACTTTGAGTGGTTTGACCATGTTTGACCCAATCAGGACCTTATAGGTGTATGCACCCTAAAATGGTCACCTAGACTTTGGGCCCCATTTATTCAATTTATCAATCCTGAATCATTTTTATCAATAATCAATATTTTCAACATTATCAATTTCTTGATCAAGTCTTAATTTCGATCATATATTGGATTTTTATCCTTGGGCTAACCATTTATCCTAAGTCTTTATTTGATTAAAAGGAATATTTCCTCCCCTTTTAATTAAATAAAAAGCCCCACCTTTCCTCTTATCCTAAGTTGCAAGCCAAAAACCAAGCCAAAAACCTACCCCTTGTTCACTTTGACCTAATTGACTGGTCTCAGCGCCATCAAGAGCCTATCTTCCTCACTTTTCAGAATGATTACGAAATTGCCTGCTATCTGAATGCTCTTGAACCCATGGCTTCTTCACTAGTGAACCAACAACCAGCATGACAGAGCCTGATATTAAGTACCTCAGTCTAAAAATAAAAGAGAAAGAAAAAAATAAAAATAGGTCTGATGGTGAAAACCACTTTGTGGCGGTGTCAGAACCAAAAATAGTAAAAAGAAATGACGCATCCGAGGGTGAAAACCTCTTTGAGGCACCTAAGGATGGGGTACTTAATAACTTGCCGAGTTATTTCTAGGATAGATCATCAGTATTGATTGAGCCAACAAAGCCAGTCAATTTGAACACAGAAGAAACTCCTCAAATAGTCCATCTTGCTCAGTCTTTATCAGAAGAAGAGACCAAGACATATGTACAGTTCTTACAGAAGAAGAAAATTAATTTTGCATGTACCTATTCAGACATGCCAAGGCTTGACACAAATCTTATAATGCATCACTTATCCATAGCCCCAGGAGTCAAACCAGTGAAACAGAGACTCAGAAAAATGCATCCACATGTAGCTCTCCTTGTCAAAGTGGAATTAGAAAAACTTTTGAGAGCTGGATTCATTAGAGCCATCGATTATGCAGAATGGATCTCAAACATAGTACCAGTTTCCAAACATGATGGGTCCATTCGTGTATGCACAGATTTTAGAGATTTAAATAAAGCATGCCCAAAGGATGATTTTCCACTTCCAAACATTGATATGATAGTGGACATGACAGCGAGCTATGACATATACTCTCTAATGGATGGTTTCTCAGGGTATAATCAAATCAAAATAGCTCCCGAAGACCAAGAGAAAACAATGTTTACATGTGCATGGGGAACCTATTGCTAGAACGTCATGCCATTTGGATTAAAGAATGCAGGAGCAACCTACCAAAGAGCTATGACCACTATCTTTCATGATATGATGCACAAAAACATGGAAGATTATGTGGATGATACCCTGGCAAAATCAAGAAAATGGGACACACACCTCGATGATCTGGAAGTAATTCTAGATCGCATGGAACAGTTTCAACTCAAGTTGAATCCAAAGAAGTGCGCATTTGGCGTCACGTCAGGCAAACTTTTAGGATTCATAATATCAGCAAAAGGTATCAAGGTTGATCCCGAAAAGGTCCAAGCAATTCTAGATATGCCACCTCCTCAAAATATCAGCCAAATGAGAAGTCTTCAGGGACGTCTTCAATCAATTAGGAGGTTTATTTCTCAGCTTGCAGATAGAGCACAACCCTTTAACAAGACATTACATAAGGGTGCTTCTTGTGTTTGGAACGAGGATTGTCAAAAGAGCCTAGATCAGATCAAACAATACTTGGCTAATCCTCCGATCCTAATGCCTCCTATTCCAGGGAAACCATTGATCCTATATATTTCAACTACAGACACTTCCCTGGGGGCATTGCTAGCTCAATCAGATGATACTGGGAAAGAACGGGCCATATACTATATTAGCCGTACTCTAGTCTCCTATGAGATCAATTACAATAATATTGAGAAGTCTTGTCTTGCAATGGTGTTTGCTTCTCAAAAGTTGCACCACTACATGCTTGCTCATACCATACATTTGGTTGCCAAAATTGATCCTCTTAAATACTTGCTTAGTAAGGCTGCCCTCATGGGTAGACTTGCTAAATGGATGATGCTCCTAACTGAATTTGACATAGAGTACGTTGAAAGGAAGGCCATAAAAGGGCAAGCTATTGCTGACCAATTAGCTGATTTCCCAATTCAGGATAGTATGCCGGTCCAAGTGGAATTCCCAAATGAACACATCTTGTATATGACTACTCGCACTTGGACAATGTTCTTTGATGGTTCCCGCATGCAAAATGGATCAGGTGCTGGAGTATTATTTGTTTCTCCACATGGGTACAATATTCCAAAGTCTTACAAACTTTTATTCCCATGTACGAATAATATTGCAGAATATGAAGCTTTAACCAATGGCTTGAGAATGGCTATAGAATGGAACATCACAGAGTTACATGTCTTTGGGGATTCCCAGTTAATCATCAACCAAGACAATGAGGAGTATCAAACCAAGGATGACAAATTGATACCCTACAAAAAGATGGTTGATTCTTTGAGACGCTACTTCACCTTTGTGACGTTTCAACAGATCCCTAGGATAGAGAACAAGGCTGTAGACGCCATGGCCACATTAGCTTCACTTCTTCAGTTGGAGACACATGAATCAAGATTTGAATTCCTGGTGGAAGAGCTACACCATCCCATCTTTGACTCATCTGAAAGCCATGTCATTTGTACCATTGTCACACATGAGTCTTCCCGATATGGTGCTATCTATTCATATCTTCGTGATGGCATCATTCCCGACACATTCAACCGCTCTGAATGTCAAAACCTCATCCATAATGCCTCTCACCACACCCTCATCTCTGGTGATTTATATAGGAGGGGTTTAGATGGGACGCTCCTTAGGTGCTTGGAAAAGGAGGAATCTAACCAAGCGTTAGTTGACATCTACGAGGGCATTTGCGGTGGACATTCTAATGGTCTTGCCATGGCCCGAAGGTTGCTTAGGGTGGATATTATTGGCCCATAATGCAGATAGACGCAGTCACCTTTGCTAAGTCATGTGAAAAATGTCAGAAACATGGAAACCTGATTCATGCTCTAGGTAGGGAGTTGATCCCTTCTGTTTCTCATTGGCCATTTCAGCGCTGGGCCTTTGATCTAGTTGGGCATATTCATCCCAACTCATCAGGTGGACATAAGTTCATTATTACTGCCACTGACTACTTCACAAAATGGGTGGAAGCTATGCCACTTTCTGTTGCTTCAGGGAAGACCATCTCTTTGTTCATCTTGAATCATATTATTTGCCGATTTGGAGTGCCTTCTGAGATTATCACTGATAAAAGAGGTCAATTCAAGAATAAGGACCTAAAGCATTTATGCAAAAAGTTTAAAATCAAGCAACATTGGTCCTCCATCTATTTTCCACAGGGAAACGGATAGGCAGAAGCTTCTAACAAAACCATTCTTAAAATTCTTCATAGGACAGTGCACAAGAATGGTAGGGATTGGCACTTACAAATCAATCCAGCACTATGGGCTTACAGAACAAGCATTCACACACCTACAGGAGCCACTCCTTTTTCTCTCACCTATGGCGCTGAAGCAGTATTGCCTTTAGAAGTCAAGATACCATCACTTAGAGTCTCACTCAAAGGTTTGATTACAGATGAGGATTATCGCGCCATAAGGTTACAAGAACTAGAACTTCTAGATGAGAAGCGTAAGGCTTCCTTTGATCATATGAGAGTGTATCAAAAGCATATGTCCAAAGCATTTAACAAGAAGGTTCGCCCTAGAGAATTTCAAATAGGTGATCTTGTTTTGCGAGAGAACCCTAAGAACCAACAGAACAGAGAACAAAAGGGCAAGTTTGAACTTAACTGGCTTGGACCATATGTCATCACAGCTACTTTTGGTACCGGTGCATATTTACTATCAGATCCCGATGGAGAACAGCTCCCTAATCCCATCAACAGTGTGTACCTCAAGAAGTTCTATCCTTGATGCCCGTTTTAGTCTGGGGGCATCCTTTGTACATATTTATTGATCCTGAAAAAAAAATACCAAAAAAATTCATACATGATGCTGAAAAAATCCTAAAAAGCATAAAAAGTCCTGAAAAAATATAAAAAAATAAAAAATTTAAAAATTCAAAAAAAATGAAAAAAGATTCCAAGTGGTGAAAACTTGGAAACAGGCGCTACTTGAGGCCTTTGCACTCCTATTTGTTAGCATGCATCCTCGACACTGAGCCTTTCCCTCATACCTTGACCTTATTTGGCTTAGTCTGGAATTGGTCTTTGTCTTTGTCTAGGGGGCATAACTGTTAGCATTGGTCTTTTAGGTGCGTTTGTCTCTTGGGGCATTTCACAACAGGTGTTTTTCAACACCACCCCAAACAGTGTTTTTTCAACACTACCCTTGCATCAAGTGTTTCTTAACACTTATCAGGTGTCTTACCCAACAGTCTCGTATGATGTGATATTTCTCACTAAGCAGATATGATACTCGGAGTTTGACTCTATGACCAACACACACGCACTTAAACAATCAACTCGCTGACGATATGATGACTTTATTTTTCTTTGTGTGCTGTCTATGAGGATTTCTTTGATGAGTGGTCTCTCCCTGAGAAGTTTTCGATGATGCATAGCTAGAAGACTGAGGGAATGAGAACATGTTTTCTTTCTTTATCTGCTTGTGGGTATATTTTGTTGATCCTAACTATCATGAGCATTTATGCTGGTCCTACTTGACACTATGGATTGACATGGTATTATCCTTGACTATTTTATGCGAGTGCATGCTTCTAGCTATCCTGATTTTCATGTGTCTTGATACAAGCATAATATTTCCATATCAAACTTAGGTAATCTCACTGCACTAGTCATCTTGACCTACATGTCTTTGATGCCTAAGTGGGATTTCCACATTTTTATCTGATAAAGATCATATTCATATCCACATAGTTATGCTAGTGTGCATTGTATGATCTTGCGACGCTACCAATAATGCTCGATGATGATAATTAGATGTTTATAAGCGTTGTGACCTTGCAAGTCAACCACTTTCATAGTAGCTTGCATTTTTAGGGTCATGATAGTCTAGTGTTGCATTTCTTGCATATGGAGAGAGCTCTCCTTTTTCATCTTACATGGACCTGTCAGTCGACTGCGCTCACCTTTTCTTCTTCTTGATCATGTCTTTCACTCCTTGTCCTTTTCATCTCGAACCTGTCCCTGTTCATCACAAGGGGTTAATCATATCATCATATCTATATCAAAACTGTCATTTTCAAGAAACATAAGTCTATATCATACACATGAGAATTAAACATACATCTATGAGAGAGAACATACATAAGCATATACATAAGCATTTTTGAGCAAAATGACAAGACAATATACATAAACTAATACATCCATCAGAGACATAAACATGTGATACAATCAAACATCCAGTAATCTCATATATACATCAATGTCATATAAAAATGGGATCCCATAATCTGGATCAATGTCTCAAGATGTGTATAAAACATCTATCAACCTAAGACCTAACCCTAAGACTTGCTACCACCCTCGTGAGGAGCTCGTGGTGGTGGAGGAGGCATGGCTCTCCTATCAAGTACCACATCTGATACCCCTGCCCTTTGAGAGTATGATGGTGCTCTCTCACCCTTTGGAATGACCTGCAAGTAGAGTCTGTGATAATAGGCTGCTCTCACTGACTCCCATCAGAGCTCTAGTGCATCTGCCTGTGCCATCGCCTCACGGCGTGCTATCTCTACCTTGAGATCGGCTATCTGCTGATCTCACCCCGCTCTCAGATCCAGTAGCTGCTGATCTCTCACTACTATAGTAATCTGGAGCTGCTGTATCTCTGCCTCCTGAGCATGTATCTGGGCTCTCAGATCATCCCCACCCACAGGCTGCTCCTGCTATGCCTCTGCCTGCCAGCGAGCTGGTCTCACCTCATCCTCAGGTGTCACCGATCTCTATCCCCATGACCATTTTCGGCCACCTGATCTTGATCCCTCTCCTCTCTCCATCCTCCTCCCTCTCCCCCTCCCACCATCTCCTCCATCCCCTCCCTCCCCTCCATCCCCTCTGTCTCCTCTGTCCCCTCTGTCTCCTCTGTCTCCTCCCTGTGCTGGTACCTATGCATCTGGTACCGTAAACCAAGGGAATGGCACCCTCCGCTACTCTACTTTGTAGGCTACATTAGCCCCCACATCTGCCACATTTTGGAAATACTCTTAGGGCTCACTCCTGATACCCGATGTCTCTGTGATAGCCTGCTGATAATCCAACATGGGTAGCCACCCATGACCCTCCTCATCCCTAGCCCTGGCATATGTCGTAGTCTCTGTTGAGACTCGTTGTTGCCTCCCGAACTACCGCCACACCTGAGTGATGCAGAACCTCTCCACTATCTCCGCATATCAACCTACTAGTGGCCGAGTGCACATCATGTAGCTCAGCTCATCGGCCGCATCTCCCCAGACCTCCACCTCCCTGTATGGCCTCCATGTGAACGAGGCTGTCTCATCCAAAATCCTCCTGTAGTATGTCACATCCCCAATATGGGCATGTGATATGAACCCGAGGTACCTATAGATAAAGGGGTACCTCCTCTCCCTCGGCTGAACCCTGGGGTGCACCACAGCGATGTGCTCCCACGCCCACACCTGTGCCAGGATGACACTGCACGCCCATGTCTGACCATCTTTGTAGATGATCTCATGCAACTTGTGGTACATCTCTGCCAATATGGCAGGACCCCATGCCATCCGACGAGGCCTGCCTACCAAATCAACCAGTAACCGAGCCCATCCGAGCGGGAATCCCTTTTGACTGTGATCAGTCATCAGGATCTGTGAGATAATGGAGGCCACAATACATGGCACTGGGTAGTCTCTGCCAAAATCATCTATCAGCCTCTCCCAGCTGACATGCCTATCCAGAATAGTGACATCCTGGAACATCTCCTGGATCAGTCGGTGCCCCTCAATGGCATTCTGATCATAGTACACCTGTGCCAACAAACAAATCATGTCAGTTTTCATCATATGAAAACATTATATTTATGATTATATCTCAAAACATGATTATACTCACCGGCTCGCCATGACATGGCACTCGTAAGATCCTGTAGACGTCCTCTAAAGTGATCGATGCCTCTCTAGTAGGCAGGTGGAAGGTGTTTTGCTCGCTATGCCATCTCTCGGCAAGAGCAATCAACAACCCATGGTCAGCTCTGATGTACGGATATCTCAATAAGTATCTAAATCCCATGGCTTGGACATCAGCATTGCCCGGATCATCTAGATCTCAGACACATCGCAACCTAGTCACCTTCGGCGCTCTGATGATCAGCGCCGGAAAGACCTCCTGCAAGCCAAAAACTAAGCTAGTTGTTAGCACATATCATGATGGATGTCTAAAAACCAGTATACAACATCTCTAAAATGTAACATTGTCTAGACCCATGTCATTTTTGCTCAAAAATGAGTCAAAAATCAAATTTTTCACTTGGGCGATATTCTTTTTTGGAGAAGTATCGCGCGATACTTCTCCTTATAGCGGGGCGATATACCTTATGCTGCACAATACTTCACTCGGTATCATGCGATCTTTCACCCAGTATCATGCGATACTGGTGTCTTAGGTTGCGCGATACTTTGGGGACCCGCGAAGTATCGTGCGACATTTCTCCCCAAAGGGCGCGATACTTCTAAAGTATCGCGCGATATTTCGCCCAACAAATTTTTTTTGAAATTTAAAAATTTGAAAAACGTGCTAAAAAAAGGTATTAAATGCAAAAAAATGACTCAAAAAGCTCAAGTTTTTTGAAAACATACTGGGGCAGGATAGTGTGGTGGCCGGTTGTGCAACCGGGTGCGCTCGAATCAATGCTTGTGGACGGGAACCCCTACTTGCTGGGCCATTTCTCTCTCTAAAGCTCTCAAAATTCTCAAATCACTAAAAGACAAATGATCTTTGAAAATGACATTTTGACCCCTTTTATAGCCTTTTGACCTTTTGACCTCATTTTCAAAACACCTCAGAATTGCGCAAAAATTGCACCCCTAGCTAATTTCGACGTCTTGGATCTATTTTTGGACTTGAAATTAAAATCTGAGATCATCTTGATAGTCAAAATCACGTTTCAAAATCTTCCCTTCTTCTACGCAGTTGGCTACATCTTTTGAGGCCTAATCCTTCGATCTTTGTTGGGGCATTGTCATTTCTTCATTTCCATGTCTCTCGAATTTTTTAGTCTTTCATTCACTCTATTTCTAGTCTTCTATTTCTATTCTTATACTTCCTCACTGGGGCATGTTTTCATTGCCTAATGGTTATCTTATTGACCTTTACATCTGATTATGATTTCATTCTGATTTGATCAAATCTTTATCAATTCGTTGTTCTCCTCTCTATGATTTCAATTTCGACTCTAAGGGGGCAGTATTTATGGGATTCTCATCCCTGATTTCTTTGATTCTCTTGATTCAGACATCTTTTGCGAGCTTTTGCTCAAATTTGAGATTCTTATCTCTTACTTTGAATGTGATCCCGAATCGACCTCATGTTCAAAGATCTTTGTTTATGCTTTGTCCGGATATGATCCCGAATCGACCTCACATCTAAGTTGTTTTGTGATCCCAAATCGATCTCACATTTCAACTTTATTCTTTGACTGCATGTGTTCCCAAATCGATCACACATTAGTCAAAGAGGGGCAAATGTATGCACCCTAAAATGGTCGCCTAGACTTTGGGCCCCATTTATTCAATTTATCAATCCTGAATCATTTTTATCAATAATCAATATTTTCAACATTATCAATTTCTTGATCAAGTCTTAATTTCGATCATATATTAGATTTTTATCCTTGGGCTAACCATTTATCCTAAGTCTTTATTTGATTAAAAGGAATATTTCCTCCCCTTTTAATTAAATAAAAAGCCCCACCTTTGCTCTTATCCTAAGTTGCACAAATAAAGTATTATTCATATTTTATAAAAAGGAGAAAAACACTTTTTGTCTCATATGGACATAAAGTCAACTCTTATTTTCCTATTGGAGGATACTTGTGCACATGGATTGCTCCTCTTTCAAGCTCCACCACTGATTAAGACTTTTTGCCTCTTAATCTCAATGGTCCATTTCACCTCATTTCTTATAAAAGGAGAGCTCTCTCCTTCATTTGCATACCATATTTTTATGCTAATGTTATCCTGCAGGTTTTAGGTGCATTTGGAGTTTTTGAAGATATTGAAGACTTGCTTCATTTCATTTACATCATCTAGTTGCATACTTCCTTTGCTTAGTTTGCATGATCATGGCATATTAGCTTAGTTTCATTTTATGCAATAGAATAAGCTCACATAGTCTAAATAGGAGGCATTGTAACACTTGTTATTTCCTTTCATAGATTAGTTGCATTGTACTTTCCTTTCATAGCTTAGATTGCATTCTCATTTAGATTTGCATTGCATTGCATATTTGATTCTTGGAGATATTGGCATTGTTGCCCTTGTCTTCACTTGAATCTCTCATTGTATGGTTGACTAGCAAGGTCACAAGCTTGTAGCTCTACCTGAGAGCAATTTTCAATCTTGCAACTCCATACATAAAGAGCTATGAGCCGCTTTGTGAGGCCTCATTCTTGAGCAACCTTGCATGTAATGGTTCATAGAAGTGCACCTTTTTAGTGTGTACAATAGGTCTACATGAGTTAAATAGTCTCAATTGCCTTAAAAAAATATTTGAACTGATTGTAAATGGTCTTTACGACCTTATGAGACCATGAGAAAACACTAAGGGTTCTTGAAAAAGAGAAGCATCCTTCTCCCCTTACAACCAGATAAGTAGGGCCACTATGTTTTTTACTGAACCCATGAGGATAATGGAAGGGTATCATTTAGTGTTCATAGAATTAAATGTTTATCAAGTTTATTTGAAAAATCTAGGCTCCATTGGATATTGTTCTTATGCCTTTTCAATGGGGGGTTGTAGTGATGTAGTAGTGGTAGTGGAATATATATGTCTCACAAGAATTGTATCATAGCAATTTCTTGTGATTGAGGACTTAAGATGACCAATGAGTAATAGAACAAGAAGAGGACAATACAAGATTTTTAGTTTCCAAAAGGTTAGAAAATGTGTAAATGAGTAGAGTGCTGGGGATTATTCTGGCAGGATAAGAAAACACCAATTGACAAGGCTTGGACAGACTTCTTCACTTTGAGCTCCATAGGACTCAAGAGGGTATTCCTTATTCTAAGTCCGTATATATGATACATTCAAATTTCATTCTAATGGCTAGCTACAAACCTTCAAATGTGGATAATTCTCAAATTTTATGTACATGGGGATTTTATTTCATCACTTGAACAAGTAATTCCAATGGCTTTAAAAAACACTAAGAAAACATAAACTATATATCTCCTTCTCAGAATCATAGAGGAGTGCTATACATATACTTTTAAATGCATCCTCTATTGGCATTGTGATGAAGATGTTTGAGTCCAAGAGCATGAAGTATTGAAGTAGTGTTGTCATTGCTGACAAAAAATCATACTCAGAGTGATAGATCAACTATACTGGTAGTGCATTGGATCAACTAAGTAAAGCCACTAAGTGTTCAAGTGTATCGATTGCAGGATACTCATTTGTGGAACAAATGATCAATGATAATGATTTTGGAGGTTTTAGGTTATGCAGTTCATGTGGAATCATTAACAATATCATATAAATCTATGTCTAGAATTGCATCAACTAGTTCATGGCACATGAAGAGATTTGAGGAAGGGAATACATGATGTTAACTAGAACGAAGTACCAATAGAATAAGTGTGATGGAATTAGTAAACCAGTGGAGCAAAATTCAAAGTATGTTTTAATTTATTATTGAATTTTTTAAGGCTAACATCAAGGAATTCAAAATGATGAATTGGAATGCTCAATCAATTATTTTAGTTGATTTGGAAGCCGACTTGGGTAACACATTTTAGGTTTTCCACCAACATAGAAAAGGTCTATAAAAGGAGATGTAAATCATAATATTAGAGGTTGTGATGCATGAAGGTGATTTGAAGAGTTAGAGAAGAGGTGTTATAATATAATGAGTAGTGCATTAAGTAGAAGTACAGTGGATCTATCAAGTAGTAAGTGCTATTTTTAGATCACCATCACTTGTTGAATCTTAACAAGTTTGTAAGTTGAATCTTAACAAGTTTGTAAGTTAAAACCCTTAATTGATTCACTCCTAATAGGGTGATTAGGATCCTAATAGGTCTAAATATTAAATCCTCTAACTAGGTGACTCTCAAAAGGAGTTTCTAAATCCCTTAACTAGGTAGCTCCTAACAAGGTTTTTGTAATAGCTTTTAATAGGGCTATATATACTCTTAATCAGGTATGCCCTTAACTGGGTGATGTAATGTCTTTAACAGGACAAATCTTATTGTTGCAGTAGTGAGAATTTGTGGATACTAATTCCCACCATGGTTTTTCCCTCTAACCAAGGGTTTCCATGAGAAAAATATTGGTGTTATTGTGTTTCATGTTGTGGATGTTTCATTTTCTTTTTTTATTTTATAATATCACTTTCATGTTGGTTAATTTGGAAATTGTAGTATAAACTTTTAAGATATGTGGTTGCACTGATTCAAACCCCCCCCTCTCATTGTCCACTAACAATTGGTATCAAAGTCGAGTTCCCTTGAATAAGACTAACAACTTGGGAATGATCCTTAAGGAAGATATGGAGGGATCAGTGATATATCAAAGATAGCTTGAGAAGCAACTTGCAGATGCTGAAGAATTTATTGAGCAGTTGAAAGACAACTCAAGCAATCAAGAGACAAGAGACAAGAGACAAGAGACAAGAGCTTGTTGAAAAACTATTAGAGTGTACTGGATCTGAGGAATCTAAAGCCTTGGAAGCTATGTCCTTGGATAATGATTAGATGGATCAAGACAAGAAGAATATAAAGAGAGATTCAGAAGCTTTATTTATAAGAATGGGTCAAGAGATGGAAGCAAGAAAAGTTGTAGAAGAATCCCTAAAAGCTAAGGTGGATGAACTTTTAAATTTTGAACAAGAAGTTGGTACATTGCATGTGTATCTATATGAAAAAAATGAAGAAAAGCAAGAAGTCCAGATGGAAAATAAATATATGAAAAATGAGAATGAGAAACTGAAAGGTGAGTTGAAGTTTGAAAATGAATTAATAAACAAATTCCATGAAAGTTCTAAAAAGTTTGATGAGCAAATCAAGAATCAGAGAATGAATGGAGAGAGCCATGGGTTAGGCTATACCAATTATGAAGTTGGTGAGTCTTCTAGAACCAAAAGGACCAAGAAAGAGGTTAATTCTAGGCCAAAGGAAACCAAAAGAAGTCCTGGTAAGAAATCCTATAAATCTGTGTGCTTTAATTGTCATAAGGTGGGACACACTGCTAATGTATGAAAAAGTAGACCTAATACTCCTGTATGTTTTATTTGTCACAAGGTGGGACACATCGCTAATGTATGCAGGACTAGATCTAGTACTTTTTATGGATATTGTTACAATTGAAACAAGTATGGTCATAGAGCTACTTAGTGTAGGACAAGAAGGAACAATCAAAGGTCATATGTGAACCCACAAAGTTCTTAGTAGAATGAGAATTGATGGAATGTTACATACTCACATTGTCATAATTATGGTCACATGGCCATTAAATATAAAATGGGGACTAATAGAGGTAATGAAACACCTTGGAGATAAAATGGAATGGCATGTTTTCACTATCACAAGATTGGACACATTGAAAGGTTTTACAGGTCAAAAAGCAACAAAGTAAATCAACTAGTTAAGTAGTCAAATGATCAAAAGAGAAAACGGGTTGCAACAATGGAAGAGACCAAAAGGTAGATGAATCAAAATTGGATAAAAAGGAGTGATAGTAAACCATTATAAGGATTCACATCTACACCAAATGTGAAGAAATCATTGGCTAACTAAGCCTATTTTTGGCTTAGGGGGAGAAAACATTGTTATATCTATTTTCAAACTCCTAGAAGTGTGTGTGGTAAGTTTTATTTGCATACTTAGATGCATAATAATGTTTTGAAAGTATGATGTGAAGATTTACTGATTAATATAAAGTTTTGTAGTATCACAAGTAAGATTTTGAAGTGAACAGTGTATGGTTATGTTTAACCGGTGATCATTTAATGCGAGTGTGTGATTGTAGATAAAAGGTTGTTTAGATCTCATTTTGCATTTCACACATTTGAAGAGAAGTAATAAAGAGATAAAAATGATAGTTGAGCATTTTATCAGCAATAAAGGTGATCGAAGACGTGCTTACAATGATCTTGTGGAAAAAAATAAACATTGTTCAAGCTCTACTCGAGGAGCGAAAGCATAAGAGGTATTTGTTCAAAATTCTAATATGAATCTATTATTTTTTACATGGATACACATATAGTAATTGATATCACTGAGAGGCATTGGCCAAAGATCAAGAGGCATCCATTTAATTCAACAAAGGATGACCCAACAGATTCCCTATCTAGTGTGCCCTATGGTGTGCTTCATGTCGAAGACGTTAGAGCATGCATCCATTGCAAACTAGAGAATTTGGGTTCTTCAATCATTTTCAAGGAGTATGAGAAGCTTTGTAATAATCTTGTGTTAAAGGATGAACATGAGAGGATTGTAGATAAGGTTTTTGTCTATGCGATTTATTTTTCCATGGATTTTGATGATGAACAAGTCATATATGTTCTTAGTAGAGTGTATGATCAGTTCATGTGGCTTGACCAACCACATAAGATCACAAAGGAATTTATTCATGCAGTTACAAGTTTTTGTGCAACTGGAAAAGTATCAATGTTGAGGTTTGTACCTCAGGATGAAATCACTCGGATAACTAGATCAAAATGGTATAAATGGGCAATGACAGTCAATGACATTGTTGATCCAGAGGTGAATTTTTCTACAATGGTGATAGGGTACAAAGTTTACCATTCTAGCAGAATGAATAGTATTCCTAGTGCTGCTATTCATACTACATACCAAAGATGTCAAAGGAGGAAATCAAAGAGATTCTTAAGAAAGTTAGACTGACATTCAAGACCAAGAAAAGGTTGAAAAGGTTACTCAATGGTGAATCTCAACTGGTTCAAGAAGAAATAGAGGTTATCTTGAAGAAGTTTTTTGGTCTTGAGGAACAATAAAAAGAAGAAGATGATGAACATGATGAACATGATGAGCCACAAATAACTCATACCAATGGAGGATGGAATATTGATGGTTTTGAAGTCACCATAGATGATATTCCCATCTTGAATGTTCCTGAAGAGACCAAGGTTACTACAAAAGGACAAGTAGATGCTCTAGAAAATATAAGGACATAACAAGTAATGAAAGATGTTATGATTGATGATATTGTTGCCCAAAATTTCCATGTCTTTCTTTTTCGGCCACAGTCCTGTTTTCCAAGTGAAATGCTCAGATGTCAAAAACCCAGTGTGTTTTCAACCTCCTCTCTGCAGTCTCGGTATGTTTTTGCCTTTTGGTTTGAAAGTTCAGTGTGTTTTCGACCTCTTAGCTCAGAAAATTTGGTGTGTTTTTGACCTTCATTCAAAAACCCTCTATGTTTTCGACACCCCTTCTGTGTTTTCAACCCTAAGCGTGCAACTCTAATTAGGCAGGTCCCAGTTCAGTGCAGAGAAGATCTGACGGTTGTCGCATGATCTCATGGGATTTTTCGATCCCATGAGATCATATGACAACCGTTGATGCATGGGTTTCGGCAGTCATCTCCAATGTCTGGCAGTCATCGATTGGCACCATGCAGTTGGTTGCATGATCGCATGGGCCTTCCTAGCCGCATGCGATTATGTGACAAGCGGTAAGTAGTCATGCGGGATTGACAGACTTCGAAGCAGCGGTTAGTGGTTAGCATTTCTTGATTTGTCGCATGATCGCATGGGCTCTTCCGAGCCCATGCGACCATGTGACAAACCGTCAGCAGTTCACGGTGGGCATCTCGCAGTTAACAGATAGCCAGCGGGGGTGGCATCATGTGGTTGGTCGCATGATCGCATGCGGCCCCTTGACCGCATGCGACCATACGACAGACGGTCAGCAGGTCTTTGACTCCAGTGGTGGGACCTTGGGTGGTGACGTGTCCAGTATGCAGTGGGCCCGATAGTGGAGGTGCCAGTTGAGCCAAGATCAACGGCTGGCGCATGATCTCATGGGATCTTCTAAACCCATGAGATCTTGCACCCACCATTGGATTAGCATCTCGACTTGTGGGTAGGCCCGGGGTTGGTAAAGAAAGTTCGCAAGTGCACGATTAAAGGATTTCTCGCGGTCGCTAGATCAACCCGGGGTTAAGAAAGACATTGCATGACTTTGCGACTACAGAGAGGATGAACCCAAGGTGGGCCTAGGGTTAGATATATCTAGCGACTCAATGACTAAAGGGTATCTCACGTTCGCTAGACTTAACCGGGGTCAGCTAAAGTATTAAATGATTATGCGACTGAAAGAAAATTGGAACCTAAGGTAAATGTCGAGTTAGTTTTGCAGTACGATCATAAGCCCGAGCATTTGTCAAAGTGGAGGCAAATTTTTAAAAGGCTTGTCACATGATTGCATAAAGGCCTTTCAGCTCATGCGATCATGCGACCGCTGACTTTTCAAGGCAGTTTGGTTGTGGGTCCAGCCGTGTGGTTGGCTCCTATTGGGTCACATGGTGAGTTTGACAAGTATGCTGGCTAGCGGTCGGTGAAGCTTGGCAGGTGGTGGATTTTGCAGGCCTGAGGTGTCATTTTGTGGTGAAGAGCGACAGTTTTCAAAATTGTCGCATGATCGCATAAAGGCCTTTCGGCTCATGCGATCATGCAACTGTTAACATTTTCGAAGGGTAAGGCAAATTTTTAAAAGGCTTGTCACATGATCGCATAAAGGCCTTTCGGCTCATGCGATCATGCGACCAGGTTCATTTCAAAGGCGACGTGATTTCTTTGGCGGGCTTTCTTCTGCAGAGATGTTTGCAAAGCGCAGGTAGCTGAGGAATTGATGTTGCAGGACACACACAGTTATGAGGGGATGATGAAAGAGGTGTGGGCGGCCATCAGGGGTCATTTCTTATCTCTGCGTGGGATCAGATTTTGCGCATTCAAGCATGGGCACACAAAGAAGAGATCTGATCAGTTGAGATATCTACAGAGCACATTTATGATCAGACATGATTGGCCTAGGGTTGATTATTATATTGTAAAATCTATGTAGCCCTAAAATTTTGGTTCCTACCTGCATGCAGGGAATGTATATATTCTTTTTTTTGGAGCTTGTAGTGCTCAGAATTGACATTTTGTAAAAAGGGAAAGTCTTTCCTTGGAGAACTATCTGTAGCATTTTTGCTCTCTGGTTTCCCACATCTTGTAAGTTTTCATTGATGAATTCAAATATTGCAAAGCATTCTGTGACATTTTCATTGTCCTCATGCCTTCATGTCTGGATTATCTCTTATTGAATCAAAGTTTATGAATGATTTCATTGATATCACAGGTTTCCTGATTCCTCTTGCTTTTTGCAATTTTGTGTGTTTCTTGTGTCTAATCTGATTTAGGTGTTTTGTGGGTATACTACAGCCCCTAGCAGCCTTGTCTCATTCCTACACCTAGTTGCAGAAAAGGATGTTTGTTTTCAGGTCATAGGTTGAGTCCCCTATTCACACCCTCCTATGAAATACTTATGCAAGCCTATTCAGTAAGTTGTAATCTCTTGGACCTGATTCCTTCATTGGTTTCATCCCTCTGTACTGAGATCCAAACCCAAGTTTGGTGCATCACCTAGTAGGTAGATTTGCTTTCTGTCATTTCCCTTTCCATGCATTCCTTCTATCCCTTTCCCCCAAAAGTTTTTACATTTCCTATCTAAGAGCAAATCAGGGTGACTATCCAAGAGGAACCAGCCTAGAATCTAGAGGTCTCATCTCAGTTAGCAAAAGGTCCCACAACCTTGAGATGATTCCCTTGTTATACTGGATTATCAAGACCAAGAGAGCTTGAGATCAGAGGCACAAATTTAGTGTATAATAGATATCATAGTGAATACATCAACCAAAGAGGAGAAATAAGGACCGATAGGAGATATAACCAGAGGAGTTGAGAACAAAAAAGAACAAAAGGAAGGGAATGTAGATAAGGAGAAAGGACATGTAACATATTCACAGTCCATGTCTACTATTAAGCTAAGTTTGGATGAAGAAGATGAAGATGATATTCCATCTATTCAAGGGCCAATTGATTTGCGTGCCTTGATCCCTAATAAACTCATAGACATTTTTACTACAATAAATTCTTAAGCTAAAAGGGATAAGATGAAGGCTTAGAAGAAAGAGGCACAAGTAATCTAATCAACAAGAGACATATTATCTGATTTAGTGCCTAAGATTGACTATGATGCAAATGCTACACCTATTGAGAAATTGAGTAAACTAGAGACAACTGTAGGAGAAAAAATGCAAAGTCTTGAAGATGAAGCTATGCAAAAAGTGCAAAAGGACTATGAGAAGAAATTATTAGAGAAGATGGTACAATCAATTGCACTTGATAGAGGTTCATTAGTAGTAGGTGTGAGCCAATTAAATGAATCACTAAAGGAAGGTGGTAAGCTACTTGCCACAATTTGTGATTTTTTGAAGTTTATTCAAGATATTGAGCATGAAAGATTTGAATCTCAAAAGGAGCTAAAGAAGTTAGTTGACAATTTTGACCATTCTGTAATAATTTTTAGAGCTTTGGTAAGCATCATTAATCATAAGCTCAAAACTTATAAATAATAAGAAGGAGAAAAGGGTAGAAACATTATGAGAGTTGCACAGTCATTTGATTCCCAAAATGGATATATTGCAAAAAGGAATAAAGAAGGCTAAAGTTTTTTTAGCATTACCAGATATGAGCACTATAGATACACTAGAAGAACTAGTTTATCTATTAAATGGACATATAGGTGTTGGAATTAGGAGAGATAGGTACTGAGAGGGGAGGGGTGAATCAGTGCCTTCAAAATTTTACTTGTACACCTTTCAGATCTATAACTATGTACTGTGATAACCGATCAAAATAACTTGAATCTAATTGCATAAATCAATCATATAGTTAACTTGAGAAAGTAAACAACATGAAATCAATATGAAAATCACATAACACAAATATTTTGGTAACATAGAAACCCTTGTAAGAAGGTAAAAACTACGGTGGGGATGACACCCACAAATTCTTCACTACTGCAGATAGAAAAGGTTTGCCTGTTAAGGCTACAAGTTTTGATCACTTTTGGTGATCTTACCCTATTAGGAGTAACATATTAGATCAGCTAGATCTACCTAGTTATAGGATTTAAACAACACTAATGAAGTGTGTACTCGGTTAAGAGATTTACATAAGACTGTTAAGTCTACTCTGTTAAGAGATTTTATCAAAAACTCTATTACAATTGTCAGAAAGTAATAGGCAGTTATTTGCTAGTTGACAACTCAATTGTCTAAAAAAGATCAATAAGTGCTCATTAAAATATCACCTTAACTATGATGATTCTCTGTTCTATTCTACTCGGTAGCCTTCTTTGATTCTGCTCAATCTGATATCCTTTGTACTCTGTTCTGCTTGGTAAACTAATTGACTTGAAGTTAGGCAATGACTTCAAGTGCTCTGGGATTCATATATATCAGTTCACCAACCACACAAAATGATGTGAACATATAAAATATATAGTGTTCTATTTTTGCCGCTTTAGCAAAAATTAGGTTACAAAAATAATCATAACCCTAAGATCTATGGTGAAAAATTAACCTAGATCAACTATTACAATAAGATAAACATTACATTTAATGAGTATCTTTTACAATAAATGCTCCTCGATCTTGGTAAACCATTTTATGATTTGTTGTAACTATTTTCATAGAAGAATGTGCCATTTCAGATTACTATGTCATTTTCTGTGATCATCAGTAAACACTATATAAACTGCTTGGTGTATATTGTGATGCTTGGTGTTTACTGTCCATCGGTGTCAATGTCGCTGGTGCTTAGTAAACTATGTGATGCTTGGTGTAAAGGCTTTACCGACTGCTCTGTCTTACTTCTGGTTACTGACCAACTCAATATAAGTGACCGACTGATCTCTTTGATATCTTTTGATACTAATGACAACTTTAAATGCTCAGTAGAGATTAACAATCTCCCCCTTTAGCATTAGTATCAAAACTTCAAATGTATATAGACAAAATGTTCTTATATATTCCTTATATCTCCGCCATATACATATCCACACAAAAAAATTCTAAGTATGAAGTACTCCCCCTCGGTGCATGCTCCCAGTAGTATGTAATATACATATCAAAGTATACTTATTTGGCATATACATGTTTTTCCCCTTTTTGATAATAATGCCAAACACAAAAAAAAAATATAATGTATACTTACATCTTATAAAAAATGTTTTGATGGGTTTTCTTTACAGACTCCAAGAGGTTGTCCCACTCCTCTTTCAAGTTGGTAAGAGCAATATGCTCAAGACCGACTTGTGCATGCATGTCAAAGATATTATCTAACACCGAAATCTCTGGTGTTGCTACAAGTTCTTCAACTTTGACAATATGTGCTTCAAAAATTTTCAGGTATGGAGTGAGTTCTATTTGTAACTCTGTAACCTGATCAATGATTTGCTCTTCTTGTTTTCTTAGATTTTCTATCAACCGCCAGAGTTCCTGAACTTGGTGAATATGCTTTAAGAAAGCATTCTGCTCGGTTATAGCTACTTGTGTACTCAACTTTATTTTTGCTTCTAAACCTTTTATCTTTTCACTGACTTCTACAGTGAAGATGTCTGAAGTACAAAGCTTGATAAAAAATTGACAGATTATCTGGGTGATAGATTTTACCTCGGTAATGACCTCAGATAATTTTACCTTTTTCAGTGCCACTTCTGTGCTAATCCTTTCTACCAATTTATCCAGAATCTTTGATTCTGCCCTTTCTTCTATTCTTTTGTCTACATCTATATCAGGGGCATTGATTTTGTCGGCAAGTGTAGCAAGTTGATCTATGATGGGAGTATTCTCATCAATATTTGTCTCTGGTACTATCTATTGCAAAATATCCCTCACATCAGTTAACATTTCTTTTCATTTGTGTTCTTGCCTTAACTTTTCTTGTGCCGCTTTTCTTGAACATAGCTCCCCATTTTTACTTAGTTCCTCAGGGCTTAGGGTTCTCAGGTCACATTCTGGTATAATTATGACTTCATCAATGGTGACCGGCCCTTTTGTTTTCTTCTTCTTCTTCTTCTTTTGTGCAAGAGGTGACTTCTTCTCACTAATAACAATAGCTTTTTCTCCACTTTTCAGAGTATCCTTCCCAATTGACACCATATCTTCCTTCTTTTGCTCTTCGGTAGATGGTGTGGGAATCTCAGTTGTAGTGTTAGAGGGGTTCACCTCAGTTGACTTTTTTCCTTCTAGTTCCTTTGTTTCTGTAGACTATGCCTCTATTTTGTTAGGCTCATTTATATCTGCAGGTTGCTTAGGTTCGTGTGTTCCAATTGTATCTTTATTTTGCTCAGGATGAGAAGCATCAGGTTGTACTTGTGAAAATATTTCAGTTGCCTCTGCAAGTACATGAAGTTCACCAAGTAGAGATGTGAACACACTATCAGTGTCTAGTGCTTCATCTTTGTTTGGTGCAATAGTCACATCTTCATCATCCTTATCATCAGGATCACCATTTGTGATGTCCTTAATGAGTACATCGTCATCAGTTTTCTTCTTTAGTTGGATCTCTACATGATCCAGTGCATCCTGTGAAATTCTTATTTCTTCCTTTTGTTCGGTGATATCAATTACCTTGGTAACTGATATACCAGTGTCCTTTTAGCTTCTTTCCCTTGTCATCATTAATTTAAATACCTTTACCTTTTGAACTGTGTCTCTTCTTAGATAGTTTCAAGAATGCTTCCTGTTCAGCTTTCTCTTCGGCTTTCAAAATTGATGTCCATAGGGAATCACATGTGACATCCATATCAGCCACATTCTCATCCATTATCTACATAGCTCTATTCTTGACTAGAAATCTTGCTTGGTACTTTGTCAAGTATTCACTTACAACATCATAGCTAAAGTGTGAGGCTGCACGAACTAATGATCGTTCTCTTTTCCTTTTCTTTGTATCTAGTGCAATAGCCCATTTCTCATTTATTTTGTCATCTAGTTCCTTTGATAATTGACATGTGAATTCCATTAGTACTCTCTTGAATTTAATCATCATCTGGATGATAGCATGTTCTAGCTTTGTCTTGTCCTCAATTGACATTTTGTCAAATTTGCCTATGCCTGGATCTGCAAGATTTCCATTTTTAGTTATATCTTCAATTATTTCTTCTATTGTACTTTCCCTATTATGAACTATCTTGAATTGATTAGGATCATTTTTAGTTTTAGTCTCCTCTATATATTCTTTACTTCTAGCCAATTTTCTCCTTTTCTTTGTTTCCTCAGCTACAACCTTTGTCTTTCTCTTAACATATTTCCTTGTTGGTGTAGCTGCCCTCATTTTCTTAAATTTTAATTCCTCTTTCGTCGGAGGGGATGAGGCTGCAGTTGATGACCTTGTTTTCATACCTTTTTGTTCTGGTAACTGCATTTCCTGTTAAGCATTGGTGGGAGGAACCAGTGTGGGATCTTTTTCTTTGTCTGACTCGGTCTCCTCGCTATCATAGGGCTTGTCAACCAACTGTAACTAACCTTTGGTTGTTTCTTTAACTGGTGACTCCTCAGATGAGTGTGATGCATTTCCATATCTTGTCGTGAGATCTTTCCTCATTTTCTTTTCCCTTCTAGACATTTTTCTGATCTCTATGTCTGTAGTGATTCATGACTTAGCTTCCTCATATGTGCCAAACCTAGTGGCAGTGATATCTATCGGTAATGCCAGCAATGCATTAATAGATTTTAAAGTGAAATTGTAGTTCATTTCGCCAGCCATTTTGTTCTTGGTTCTACTACCTTTATCATAGAGTGGTCTGTGCTAACTACAAAACATATGTCATTTTCAAATTTACTCACTAATTCCCTTGGAATTCTACTCCTTTGATGCATTTGAGTCTTAAATTCTTTGAAATATGCATCAAATTCCATGTTCATATTCTTTCCTAAACTTTTCATCATTTCACCAATTTGTGCAGTTATCAGTTTATCGGATTGCCAGTTTACCTTACCGATACCAGGTACATATTTTTGCAGATAGAAAAATGTATAGACAAGCAGTGATTTGTACTTACATGTGTTGGACTTCTTTGATCTTATTGTCTTCATATTCTCTTGCAGTTGGTGTAGTAACTTCTCGGCAAGATCTACCTGGTGATCTTTCTTCACAATTTTATATGCCATGTCCATGGCACTGTAGGGTACACTATTTAGTCTGCTAGATTGAAATATCTTGTATCCAATGACATGTGCTGTGAATTTTACCACTAGGTCTTTGATGGTTGAGATTTTCAGTGCCCTACCATCCCATTGAGCTCGAGTGTTCTTTTCAATGTCAGGACGAGACGAACTTTGAAAGGCTTTTGCTTTATCGGTTGTAGGGTACCTAGTAACCCTACTAATAATCTTCTTTGTGACCTCAATAGGTTTATCTAACCAAAATTTTCCATCATGAAATTTGCTTAGCATGATTCTTATCCAATCAATGCTGAATGTTTGCGGGAAGTATGTAAAATACGATAACCCTGACTCCTCAATCTTCTTATATTCAGATTTTAACTTTCCATCCGGTCCACAAACTTGTTGATAAGCAGCAATGGTCTCAAAATCACCTACTTCTCTAATTTTGTAGTGAATATAGGACCTAACGTCTTATGTTAACAAAACCCTATTTGGAATACTCAAAAATGCACCCATATCATCCGTTTGTGCTGCAACCTTGGGATGTGGTTTGAATTTGGCCTTGACAAAATTAGCCCTAACAATTAATTCTACTTCCTCCTCAATGTTTTGCAATTTGCTTGCAGTCGATGTTGATGCCATAAATCAATTCTAGGGTTTCGACAAGCAATAGATAACCAGTGTTCGGTAGACAAATGAGCTTACTTGATATCATCAAAGAATTGTTGTCGGTTTGATCTACAGTAGCTTTGAATCTTTTTTGAAAATCTTTAGCTTTGAACTCTGCTCTATGAAATCTTTGTTCTTTGAAGTAGTAATGTAACAATGAACTCTGTTTCCACATATTTATAGACTTTTCGATATTCCTGCTCAAACTTTAGTGCATTAAATGTGTGACCTAACTTTTGGTACGAAACAACTGTCAGCTCAGTGATGTCTACAATTTTCTTTGCTTGGTTAACATATAATTTCTTCATCAGTTTGTATTGTTGTCGGTTAACCTTGTATAGTGATTATCGATGGGTAATCAACTCTCATTTCTTCTTTTACTGACTATGTGACATTTGTAAACTCATAACACATAAACCATAGTGCTTCTTTATTCATGCAGATTTGGTATTTGTACATCATATATAAGGAACTGCATGTAAAATGTGATCATTTAAAATGTCAGTTCCATACATACCTTTGTCATCTTAAGTGGAGGTACCAATGTCACCCAATCTAGTGGATGAGGTTTCACCGACAGTGTTACTTGACTCAGCATTTTCATTAGATGCCTTCTTCCACATTGTGTTCCTTAACTTCATGATTTCTACAATGTTATATCCATTTTCAAATATATGGTTTTCATCTGGTGCTTGGTCTTTGCAGTTCTTGCTTAAATGACCAACCTTGTGACAATGCATACATGCCATTCCTGCATTTGTCTAGTTTCTTGATTGTCCAATCTGACTCTTTCTGTAATAGTTTGCTGCAATATATCCATACTGACTGCATACAACACAATTAGTCCATGTATTATAATCCCAAACATATGAGTTACCTTGTCTCTTCAGTTGATATGGCTTTCATTGTAGTTTCTCTTTAGGTGTCCAGACTTGTTTCATTTTTGCCTTGTAATCCCTTGCAGTGTGTCCATGCTTATTACAAGTATAGCATATTTTCTCCATAGTAGTATTATTAGCAATGCCATTCTACTTAGCTCTGCATTCATAAGCTAGATGTCCAAACTTACCACAGTAATAACAATATCCATTGAATTTAGGAATGACAGGAGGTTTACCTTGTGCTTTGCTTCTACACACATTAGATGTATGTCTTGGTTTTCCACAGTGATAACATGTCCACACTTTAGGTTTCTAACTTTGATTTTTGTTGACTTTTTTAGCTTGTTGTGATGATTCTCCTTCACCGGTGTAGCCTATACCGACTCTACTTCCGAATCTTCTTTGATTAGTCAAGAAATCATCAATCTTTTTAGAGCTGTCCTCAGCTATCTTCATCATTCATTATGTTTCTTTTGTATCTTTATTTCATTTCTCAGTTTTTCATTATCTTCTCTGAGTATTGCAATATCTTCAATTCTTCTTGATAATTCTCCATTTACTCGGTTCATTTCTTGATTAACTGTCATCATCTGATTTGATACTTGGAAGTGACGATCAGTGAGTCTCTATATTTCACTTTCTTTTGCTTGAAGTTGTTCAGTCATCAGTCTTCAGTCTTCAATAGCCAACTTTTGATCTTGTTCAATTTGTCTAGCATTGTTCATGATTTCCACCATTCTTACCATCTGAGATTCATGACCGATTTGAAGTGCTTTCACTTGCTCAGATAGATGCTAATTCTTTTTAGATAGATTAGAGATTATGCTTTCAGATTCGTCAGAGATGCTTCCAGAGCTTGATCCAATATGATCAAATATTTCATCAATAGGCTCTTCATGATAACCGATTTCATTCTGCAAAATTGCAAGATTCTTCCTTTCAACCAGTAATTTCTTCAGTTCTTCCTTGGCTTGTTTATACTGTTCCATAAACATCTATATTTGTATCTTCTGATTCTCAATAGTCTTGTCAAGTTTGTATCTCTCCATGACTTAGATCTTTAACCTTCAGTGGTTAGACTATTCAACAAGAGAATTGAGCTCTGATACCAATTGTTGGAATTAGGAGAGATAGGTACTGAGAGGGGAGGGGTGAATCAGTGCCTTCAAAATTTTACTTGTACACCTTTCATATCTATAATTGTGTACTGTGATAACCGATCAAAATAACTTGAATCTAATAACATAAATCAATCATCTAGTTAACTTGAGAAAGTAAACAACATGAAATCAATATGACAATCACATAACACAAATATTTTGGTAACGCAGAAACCCTTGTAAGAAGGTAAAAATTGCGGTGGGGATGACACCCACAAATTCTTCACTACTGCAGATAGAAAAGGTTTGCCTGTTAAGGCTACAAGTTTTGATCACTTCTGGTGATCTTACCCTGTTAGGAGTAACATATTAGATCAGCTAGATCTACCTAGTTATAGGATTTAAACAACACTAATGAAGTGTGCACTCGGTTAAGAGATTTACATAAGACTGTTAAGTCTACTCTGTTAAGAGATTTTATCAAAAAATCTATTACAATTGTCAGAAAGTAATAAGTAGTTATCTGCTAGTTGACAAATCAATTGTCTAAAATAGATCAATAAGTGCTCATTAAAATATCACCTTAACGGTGATGATTCTATGTTCTATTCTGCTCGGTAGCCTTCTCTGATTCTGCTCAATCTGATATCCTCTATACTCTATTCTACTCAGTAAACTGATTGACTTGAAGTTAGGCAATGGCTTCAAGTGCTCTGGGATTCATATATATTAGTTCACCAATCACACAAAATGATGCGAACATACAAAATATATAGTGTTCTATTTTTGCCGCTTTAGCAAAAATTAGGTTACAAAAATAATCATAACCCTAAGATCTACGATGCAAAATTAACCTAGATCAACTATTACAATAAGATAAACATTACATTTAATGAGTATCTTTTACAATAAATGCTCCTTGATCTTGGTAAACCATTTTATGATCTATTGTAACCATTTTCATAGAAGAATGTGCCATTTCAGATTACTATGCCATTTTATGTGATTATCGGTAAACGCTGTATAAACTGCTCGGTGTATATTATGATGCTCAGTGTTTACTATCCATTGGTGTCCGTGTCGCTGGTGCTCGATAAACTATGTGATGCTCGGTGTAAAGGCTTTACCGACTGCTCTGTCTTACTTCTGGTTATCGACCAACTCAATATAAGTGATCGACCGATCTCTTTGATATCTTTTGATACTAATGACAACTTTAAATGCTCAATAGAGATTAACAATAGGAAATATGGAGAATCCACATAAGACATGGTAAAATTATCTTTAGGTCTTAAAGACCAATTCTTTCGATGTCTTTAGCAAAATATAAGTTGGAATTTACTATACTGGTAATTCATTTTTTTGTTTTTGTACTTTTTGCATACCTTTGTCATTGTTGCCAATGGGGAGTTAGTGGTCAGTGAAAAATTGCATGATTATGGATATCAAAGAGGAGTTATGTAAGGGGGATTCATGTACAATTTAGGAGACACATTTTTGCCAGTGTTGACACTTAGTCAATTTTCACTCAATGTTGCCATCAATGCCAAAGGGGGAGATTATTGGCATTGTAATAAAGATGTTTGAGTCAAAGAGCACAAAGTGTTGAAGTGGTGTTGTTATTTCTAGAAAAAAAGCATACTATGAGTGATAGATTAGTTATACCGGTAGTGCATTGGATCAACTAAGTAAAGTCACTAAGTGTTGAAGTGTATTGGTTGCGGGATACTCATTTGTGGAAAAAATGATTAGCGATAATGATTTTGCATGTTTCAGGTTATGTGGTTCACATGGAAGAATTAATAGTATCATATAAATATATTTTTTTAATTGCATCAACTAGTTCACAGTACATGAAGAGATTTGAGGAAGGGAACAAGTGATGTTGACTAGAACATAGTATTGATAGAGTAAGTTTGGTGGATTTAGTAAATTGGTGGAGCAAAAGTCAAAGTATGTTTTAATTTCTTATTGAATTAATTAAGGCTAGCATCAAGGAATTCAAAATGGTTAATTGATATGCTCACTCAATCATTTTAGTTGATTTGGAAGCCAACTTTGGTAACACATTTTAGGTTTTCCACTGACCTAGAAAAGGTCTATAAAAGGAGATGTAAATCACAATATCAGAGGTTGTGATGCATGAAGGTGATTCAAAGAGTTAGAGAAGAGGTGTTAGAATATTCTGAGAAGTGCATTGAGAAGAAGTACAATGGATCTGTCAAGCAGTGAGTTTTATTTTTTAGATCACCATTCTTGTTTAATCCTAATAGGTTTTCAAGTTAAATCCCTTAACTAGGTCACTCCTAACATGGTAAGAAGGATCCTAATAGGTCTAAAGATTAAATCCTCTAACCAAGAGTCTCTCAAAATAAGTTTATAAATACCTAAACCAAGTAGCTCCTAACAAGGATTTTGTAATAGATTTTAACAGGGCTATAGATACTCTTAACTGAGTATGTCGTTAGCCGAGTGATGTAATGCCTTTAATAGGGAAAATGTATTATTGTATTAGTGAGAATTTGTGGGTACTAATTCCCACCATAGTTTTTCCCTCTAACCAAGGGTTTCCATGAGAAAAATGTTGGTGTTCTTGTGTTGCATGTTGTGGATGTTTCATTTTCTTTGCTTTAATATTATAATATCACTTGCATGTTGGTTAATTTGGAAGTTGTTGAATAAGGTTTTAAGATTTTTGGTTGCACTGATTCACCCCCCCCCCCACTCTTAGTTCCTTATAACACTAACATCCTCCCAATTTTCTAAGGACCATAGAGATATAGGAACACAGATAAATTAAATATAAAAGAAATGAATAGTAAGGAATAATATATTTGATTAATTTAATTTTCAATTTGAAAACCCTTTACGACCCTTAACAGTCCAGTGTCTAATTTCAGGCTAGAGAGTGAAAGTAAAGCCATGACAAAGATCCTATGAATAGATGAAACTTAACTAGTGGGTTTTGAAGATATTAATGCTTAACATTAACAAGAAAACTCATGTTATCATAAAGTTATACTTCAAAAACCCATTCATACAATGAAAATCATTATTATCTGCACAAATAAATTTAACTATCTCCTTTCAAGAGACCCATGGACCAATAAAACACTCACAAGAAAATTGAAGAGATAAAATCAGCCATCTTTAATGTATTGAATTCATATGATTTATAGTATACAAAGTTGGAGACAACTTTATGACATTAGCATCTATAATTGCTCAAAATGGTTAACACTACTCATGAGATTACACTATCCCAGAATTAAATTTGTATACATTTAAAATTGGTCAGGTGAAATTGAAATGAACAATCAAGGATTTCATAATGAATTAATTTAAATCAAAGCCAAAAAGGAGTAATTAAATCCAAATCAATTAATTATATAGTTAAATCAAATCAAATTCAACCCATTCAAAGGTACACATGGCTAAGATAAATCAATTAAATCATTTATTAATTCCCATTTTTCTCACCCATCACATGGGGACAAAAATTATATCAACCAATCCCATAAAAAAATAAATTATATCAACCAATGAGAATGAAAGAAGAAGCTCACATGGATCAAATTCAAATCAATTCTCCATCACACATCTTGGAAATGCATCTTGAACCTTCATTTTGTCTCTGTGTTCCAACCTTTGAGAACAAAATATTTACTTTGTTTCAACATTTGAAACCATTAACCTGACTCAAACTTAATCATGATTAATATTACTCTACCCCCTAAACTTGGAAAAATATATAAAAAGAATGCATTTCTAGAGAAAATGATCTATTATCTTAGTGCATCATTACTCTAGTGAATTTTTAAGTTTTCATAGCGATTTGTATCATTTGAATAATTTGATCATAATGGAGAATTGTAGTTTGATTTTGACCATAATTGAGCTATATTAGGGATAATTGCATTATAGATCATTTAATTTATCATTCTAGAGCTATCTCTAATTGATGCCAAGCTGAGAGCATTTCTTTAGCTTCTTTAGATAGGGAGAGATGAGACAGTTTTGATATTATATGCTTGAATTTGATCAATTCTTTAGTATATTTTAGCATAATTCAAGTAGAAATTAATTATTTTAATGTCTCATGAATGTATTTATTATACACAAAATGGCACTCATCATGGGGCCTACACCTCAATTTTTAACAATTTATTAAAGATTTGCATATTCATGCTTTTGTTTTGCAAATTTTGATCGTTTGCAAATACATTAGTGCATTTGATAGAAGAAATAGTGCATATACGACAAAGTTGGATGCCTTTACATGATGAAACAATGCGTGCACAATAAAGTTTAACACATTTGCACAAAGTTTTGACACATTCACAATTTCTTCTATCTTATGTCTACATTTCTTTCAGTGCATAGCACATACCTTTATGACACATTTATTACTTTGCTTCACTGCGTATTAACTTTCAATCATTTAAATAATGCTCAGCAGTAGTAAAATAGCACGTTTAATTATTTATATAGCGTGTTGTAAGAAAAATAGTAGCACGTATGCAGATTTCTATAGTGTGTAGCCCTATCATTTTTAAAAGTTTAAATTCTATCAATTTAATGATTTTAATTCATTGGTTTATGATGACATGTCATAAAAAATCCAAAAATCAAAATTAAGAGTTCATTAAGAGGGAAAAACAAGCAAAAAGGCAATTGAAGAAAAAAAATCAAATTCACTTGAACAACATTTTGGAGGATTCAAAACAAGAGGTGGAAGCATATGTAAGGTATTTGAAGGTAATCCAAGCTTATAAAGACAAATATGTATCCCTTAATTGGGTCTTTAATCCTTAAAATTACAAGTTTTTGATAAATTTGAGGAAAATAAAACTTAAATTATTTTGATTTTCTTGACATTTACCTTGCTTGTGTTGAACTAACATTTGTGAAGGAGGATGCTTAGGAACTAGAATTATAGCCACTAGGTGAGTAAAAATGCAAAAATAATGAAATAAAAAATGTGCCTAGCCTTTGCTAGCTTCAAAGAGGTATACCTAACACCTTACATTTTTGCTTAGATTGGGGCCTTTAGATTCAAAATCTAGCCTAATTAGAAACAACTTTTAATCCTAAGTGAGGCATTGGGGATATGATCTTTACTTTTATAGTGAATCAAACTCCTAGAAGTGATAACTTGAGAGGGAAAATGAGCTAAAGAATGAACAAACACATAAAATAAGCCTCATTTTTTGTGAAGGAAAGCATGGGGCATATTCTCTTCACTTTTATAGTGAATCAAAATGACAAACATGCTCAAATTCAATTAGATTAAAAGGCTTGGGAAAGAACATTATTAATCATGTTTGGAAGTGATAAGGTAGTAGGGATATGTTCTTCACATTTTTGGTGAATCAAACTCCTAAACCTACTTGATCATTTCATTTCATTTCATTTCTTTCATTGCACATGTTAGAGCTTTAGTGGGTCTACTTCCCAAGAACATGCATTAACGAGGTTGGTGAGAGGGACAACCCAAAGTGAGAACCAGGTGAAGCCAAGCTATTCCATCCACTATAAATAAAGACCTCAGTTAAGTTGAAAATCTAGGAGGGAAAAAATATCAAATGCCTGGAATTGTAGGGTTATAGGCCTCAATCCCGTGTGCATGAGCATATGTTCCTTTTATGATTCATTTGATATTTTTGTGTGGGAACCCGAACTAAAATTCCAAATTAATCTAGCAATCTCTACCTTTAGAGCCATTTTAAATTCCAAATTTGACCTTAGGTAGATTGCATGAAGTGACTTATTATGAAATACTTGTGTAAACATTCTCAAAACATGAACTTTTGTGTTTAGAGGTTAGGGGTTTAAGATAATTGTTTTTTTTAAATCTTTTTGTGGTTGATGATACATGTTACAAGAAGGGAAAATCCATTCAAATTTGATAAATAATTAAAAAAATTTCCTAATTCAAAAGATTGATCATCAAAGGGGAATAAATTCAATCCACCAAACACTTGTTAATGTTAGTTTTCACTAGATCCCATCGCTTAAAGATATATTTTCAAGAAGATGAAACGTTAATTATACAAGAGATTCCCTACAAAAATGAAACTTTCCAATCTCCATTAGATGAAAAACAAGAAAAAGAGGATATAATTCCTAATTTATTTGAAGAAAGAATTAATCCTATGGCTGGAAACAATGATTATCATGACCATGACCAAGATCGAAACCATGCAAATCAAGATGAAAATCACCATAGAAATTGAAGGAATGAAAAGCAACTGAAGAAAGGGTTAATGAGGCAGCTCAAGATCCCTTGTTTCTCAAAGTTATGGATAAAATTTTAGAAAGGGATAAAGAAAGACACTTTATAAACTTAGCTCAATTAGGATTTAAGCTTTCTCATGAATATGCCACATCAACCTTGAAGAAGGATGAGGAAGAAGAGAATCTATTAGGGGCTATGAATAGAAAACTCAAATTATTTCAAGCCCAAATTGATAGCATGAAGAAGGTAGAGGATCCTAAACCATTTTCAATTGAAGCCATATGTCCTTTTCCTTTCGATAAAAACTTGAACATGGTACCTTTTCCTCCAAATGTGTTCTTTCCAAGATATGATAAATACATGGGTAAATCAAACCCACAAGACTATTTAAGATGATTATGTACCCTAAGCATTCAATTCATGCATGATATAATGTACCTAATGAGATTATTTCCAAGAAGCCTTGGAGGGCAAGATATGGAGTGGTTTTCAAAACTACCCCCGAGTATAAAAACCTTCAAAGAACTGGCCTCTAAATTTGTAACTAATTATTCGTACATCATTAAACATGAAATCACCATGTTGAATCTATGTGATGTCAAATAAAAATATGGTGAATCTTTTTTAAGCTTCCTCCAACGATGGAGAACATTTTTTGCTTGATACCCAAGAAGTATACCTGGGAAAGAAAAGATGGAGATTTTCATGAATAATTTATATATGGAAATGAATTATCAATTGCAACTTCAATGTACCCCTACCTTTGAGAAGATTATTGAAAATGGCATCAAAATTGAAGAAGTTTTAGTAAGGAAAGGAGAGATAAATCTGTTCAAAGAAAATAAAGGTTTTTATAACACTAATAATAATTTTAATAACAATAAGGGTGGTAATAACAACAATGAAAAGCCTAGGTTTTGGCTAAAGAATACCAACAAGAAACTTGTAAATGATGGGGTTGTGGAAGCTAAAAAATTTAAAGCTACTCCCTTTAATTTATAAAGTGGGTCTAATCAAACCAACAATGTTAATCAAACATCCAAGACCCCTTTTAATAATCATAGCAATAAATCTTTTAATAATCAAGGAAATAATAAACCAAGACCCTTCTTTAACACAACACAAATAAGGAAGTTCATACCTTGGGGGAACCTTTGGAGAATGAATTAAGAACCCTCATTGCTAATAAAATCATCACTTTACCAGAGTCAAGACCCTATGAACCATAAGTCAAACCATCATGGTGAAATGATGCCCATCATTGTGGATATCATAGAAATAAAGGGCATAAGACAAATGAGTGCACGAGACTCAAACATGTGGTTAAATAATTGATAGATGATGGTACAATCAAAGTGGATGGTCCTAAAAATAATGAAGATCATACAACTTTCAAGACTCCTTTCTTGAATCATGAGAAAGGTAAAACATCTAATTCGAATCAAAGCAACAAAAGAAGAAATGATAAAGTCAAATTTTCCCATACTTATGGCAATAATATTAATTCTTTATCAAGGTATGAAAATACCATTAATGTCATAGTGGTGAAAGAGAAACAACAAGAAGAAACCTATAATGTTGTAACTAGGGGGCAAGCGTCAAAAATCACCTTGCAAGGGACTACCCATAAAATCATTTCACTGAGTCAAGCATCATCATCTTCAAAACAATACAATCTTGTGGACCAACTCCAGAGGACACCAATGCAAATATAAATCTTTGAGTTGTTGAAATTTTCACTAACCCAAAAGAAATATTGGAAAAAGGTCTTGTTGAGACTACCGTTCCAAATAACTTGGATATTGACAAATTTTAGAACATGGTTGGACACCTCATTGCACCATATTGTCTATCATTTTTTGAGTAATATGATATGTCTTTGAATCATCCTCAAAATCTTCTATTCCATATAGAAGTCTCGATACACAAGCACTGTGTCAAAAGAGTCCTTATTGATGGAGGGGTTGGCCTAAATATTTGTATCTTGAGTCTTGTGAAAGCTTTAGGATATTCCAAAGAAGCCATTGATCCTAAAACAAAAAATTATTTTAAAGCTTATGATGATGAAGAAAGATCATCAAAAATAATAGTGTTTCTTCCCATTCGAGTTGGTCCTATCCAAAAAGAAACACTTTTCCAAGTTCTTGATCTACAATTGACATACAATATTTTTCTAGGGAGGTCATGGATCCATGAAATGAAAGAGGTGCCTTTGACATATCATCAATGTCTAAAGTTTCCTTATATGGGCCGAGAAATCATGGTGAGTGGGGATTTGAACCCATTCCAGTATTGCAATAATATTAAACCCTTGAATGACTCATTGGTCCCCTATAATAGTGAATTTACTACATCAAGAAAATCAAAAGAAATAATTCAAGGTCAAATTTCAAATGATATTTCTCTAGCAAGAGGAAAATAAAAGATGGAAGAAGGTAACCTTGGTAATTCAAATCAAGACAAAACTTACTTATCTACATCGACTAAAGGAAAAGAAAAAGTTAGTTGGATATATTCCAAAGGAAAAAAGGAAAGAATAGTAATCAAAATGTCTCACACAAAGAAGAGGATAATTCAAAATCCTCTCAAATTGAAGCCAAAGAAGCACATTATCAAAGGCTGGATACTGTATACACCTAAAAATGGTCACCTAGACTATTAGCCCCTTGCTAGCACTTTTGTTAAATCATAAATTGCTCAAATCGTAGCTTTATCATTTATTCGATTATTTTCTATGGGCTAACCATCTTATCCTAAGTCTTTATTTATTAAAAAGAATATTTCCTCCCCTTTTAATAAATAAAAAGCCCCCACTTTTCCTCTTATCCTAAGTTGCACAAATAAAGCATTATTCTTATTTTATAAAAAGGGAAAAAGCACTTTTTGTCTCATATGGACACAAAAGTCAACTCTTATTTTCTCATTGGAGGATACTTGTGCACATGGATTGCTCCTCTTTTAAGCTCCACCGTTGATTAAATCTTTTGCCTCTTAATCTCCATGGTCCATTCCTTCTCATTTCCTATAAAAGGAGAGCTCTCTTCCTCATTTGGACACACAATTTTTATGCTATTGTTATGCTACAGGTTTTTTAGGTCATCTTGGAGCTTTTGGAGACATTCTTGCATCTAGGGTTTGAAGATTTGGAGCATTGTTGGCATTCATCTTGGATCTTCATCAACACTCTATCTTCTTGTCTTCATTCTTGCATCATCATGGCTTTCTTGCTTCATAGTTAGAATTCATTTCTTGCATAGTAGCTTCATTTTCATGGCATTCTTAGCTTAGATTTCCTTTATGCTTTAGATTAATTCATCTAGTTTAACTAGAAGGCTTTGTAATACTTGCATCTTTCATTTCCATAGTTTAGCTTGCATTTCCATTCTTAATCTAGCTTGCATTGCATTTCATTCTTGATTCTTGAGGATATTGGCATTCTTGCCCTTGTCTTCATTGAATCTCCCATTGCATGGTTTACTAGCAAGGTTATTGGCTAAATAGCTCTAGCTGAGAGCATTCTTGAAACCCTTGCACTCCATGCCTAGGGAGCTATGGATCGATTTGTGAGGGCTCATTCTTGAGTTTCCTTGCATGTAATGATCCATAGAAGTGTGACACATTTATAGCACACAGATACAATGAAGAATTTTTTTGAAAAACAATGCAAAATCAAGAAAAGAGGTGTGGGGGAATATTCCTTATCAATGATAGAATTACCTCTTTCCCTTATATCTCATGGAAAATCATCTAGTTCCAATCTTCCTCAAAAATACAATGAATATTTTGTACAAGCTAATACTTCTTCACCCATGGAAGAACATGATAATGAGATCATAAAATGGCTTTATAAAGATGAAGAAGCATCAAGTTCAAATCAAATTTCAAATGAAGAAAAGGTTTAAAATATTAGAATCCCAATACACTATTAGAATAAATGAGAGGGGGGTGAATCAGTTAGATCAGTTATCCTATAGTTTTGAACTCACAGATGTACCTTACAAAACAAATTCAATAATTTATGCAGCTCGGTAACATAAAATATCAATATGTCTATTCACTTTACCGAATACTAGTAATTATCCAAACTGTGATTATCGACTAAATAACCTATGCAGTATGTGAATTATGATAGAAAAACAATCATAACAAATAACACATAACACAATGATTTAACGTGGAAACGCTGCTAAGGGAAAAACCACCCGGGACTGGTAACCCAAACTAATTCACTCTTCTGAAGCGAGCTCGGTAAAGAGCCAACCCTATTAAAGGTTACAATACACACTGTTAGGTGTGACCTGGTTAGAGGATTTATCACTAATAGTTAACTTTTGACCAGCATTCACTATGGGGTCAACAAGATAATCTTCACAATTCTATAACCAATTTGATTAGGAATGCATGAATATAATCTTCACACAAAATATCTACAGTCTCCTTTTGTCTAGCATGTTTCATCAATGAAACTCATATCTCTTAAATAGACAAGTAAACCATTTTCATATTAGCCATCATATTTTGCCTCATAATCTGCATCGTCTATTTTGTCACTTAAACCTTCCTTGAAAGATGTGTCTTCAACACATTTCAATCTCATCCTTTATATTATCTCTGAATTATGTTAGTTGTGGATCTCATAACTAACTTCATCATTAACCTCAAAATCATAACAATATTTAGCTCTTTAATTTCAGTCGGTTGTTCTTAGCATTTAATGTTTTCATCCATACTCGGTTAATACTAAAATGCATTGGTGATAACTAACTCAATTATTACAGTCACTCAGTATACACTGCACTGGCTTGGTGTATATAGAAGTCTTTAATTACTGAACACATTGACTTGTTCAAATTCAAATCTTTTTTTCATAATAGATTAATGTAACATGCTCAAGTCAACAATATAAAGCCATAGACTCGTTAATAAGTTACCCAATGTTTACCTTTTCCTTATCTGTCATATCCATCTTTTCCTTATGTAGATATCTCAGTTCTTCATCTTTTCTTCCTTCAATAGATGTTTAGATGTTTGTAACTATCATGATAAGTACTATCAAAACTAGTTGACATTAATGATAACATATTGACTGATTTAATCATCTTACATATCACTTCAGTAGCTAAGTGATCTCTAATCACTATTCCTTTAGTTCATCTAGATATTCAATCAGTTGTAGTTCATCACACACCAATATGGTAAAGGATATAAAATCATACAAAATATGGGGTACAAAGGAAAAGGACTCTTGGAAAGGAAAATTAAGGTTTGGTGGAACCCATAGAAATGACTTGGAGAGATAGTAAATCAAAATCAGGGATAGGATACCTTAAGCAAGGATATACTAAAAAAAATCATCCATAATTTAATGAACAAATTTTACAATTAAATTTCCAAAGTGATGAGGATTCTAATGAATGGGAATGGGATTATTTGTCCAAAGGATCTTTCCAAGACAAGGAGGTGGATTCTATTCATACCTATGCTCCTATATCTAATTCAAGTAGAGGACAAGATTCAAATCAAGAGTTAATCTCAATTCAAGCTTCAAGCTCAAATCAAGGGTTGAATTCTAATCAAGAACCTAGTTCAAGACAAGAAACATGAAGGTCTCAATGGATAGGGAACCTTATGCACCTTCATGGTTACCAAGAATAGGAGAATCTAGTGTTAGGTTTAACCCACAAGAACTTTATCCTCAAGAAACCCAAGAGGACTCGAGTGAGGAGAACTTTGATCAAAGTTATATGGAACACCTTGAGTAAGCACATATCATAGATTTAAGTGATACAATGAACGAACCCTCAAATGAAGTCATATCCTTAAATCTTGCAAAATTGAGCCTACCCAATGATGCCTTATCCCTTATATATCCGGAACTAATTGATTGGGATTCTATTGAGCTAATTGACATGCCCACCTTTCCAAATGATAATTCCTTGGCCCTATACCTAAATGCAATTGAACCCTCTTCTACCAATGAAATATATTAAGGAGAAATAATGGTGGAAAGTGTTCAATATATTAGTCTTGAAAGAAAAGAAAAGAACAAAGAAAAAATAAAAATTTCTAGTGGTGAAAACCACAATGTGGCAGTGCTAGACCAAGAAAAAGTAAAAATAAAAGACGTTTTCGATGGTGAAAACCAAATTGTGGCACCTAAGGAAGAGAGATTGGACAATTTACCCAAGTATTATGAGGAAATATCATCTATTTTAATTAAACCCACAAAGAAAGTCAACATTGGTACATAACTAGAGCCAAAGATTATACACCTTGCAACTTCATTATAGAAAGAAGAAAGAGAAGAGTTTATTGAGTTTTTAAAAGAAACACAAGTCAAATTTTCTTGGTCTTATGCTAACATGTCAGGATTGGATCAAAATATTATTATGCATCATTTGAACATCAAGCCATGAGTCAAACCGGTCAAGCAAAAATTAAGGAAAATGCATCCACACATTGCATTACTAGTCAAAGTTGAATTGGAGAAGCTATTAAAAGTTGGTTTTATTAGAGCCATAGATTATGCCAAGTGAATCTCCAAGATTGTACTCATTTCAAAATCTGACAAATCAATCAAAGTATGCATAGACTTTAGGAATCTCAATCTAGCATGTCCTAAATATAATTTTCCACTACTAAGCATCGATAAAATAGTAGATTTGACAAAAAATCATTCTATTTTTCTCTCACGGATGGATTTAGTGGATATAATCAAATCAAGATTTCTCTTGAAGATCAAGATAAGACAACTTTTACATGTGCTTGGGGAACATTTTTTTGGAATGTGATGTCCTTCAGCCTCCAAAATGTCAGAGCAACCTATCAAAAAGGTATGACTACTATATTTCATGACATGATGCACAAATGCCTAGAAGACTATTTGGATGACATCTTTTCCAAATCTCATTCAAGAAAAGAACACTTTCCAATTCTAGAAAATATTTTTCCCACGCTTGAACAATTTAAAGTAAGATTAAAACCTAAAATGAGTGCATTTGGGGTACAATCTGGCGAGTTACTTGGATACATAGTGTCAGCAAAAGGTATTGAGATAGACCCTACAAATGTTAAATCAATAATGGAAATGGGGGCACCAAGAAACATAAGCCAAATGAGATCCCTTCAAGGATGGCTATAATCCATAAGAAGATTTATTTCCCAATTAGCCAAAAAATGTCATTCATTTACTCAGCTCCTTCACAAGGACATAGTATTCAAGTGGAATGATCAATGTGAAAAAGCATTTGCACTTCTCAAGAAGTATCATATGAATCTGCCTATTTTGATGTCATGAATAAGAGGTGAGACTTTGTACTATTATACATTTTAGCAATAGAATGTTCCTTAGGTGTATTACTAGCTCAAGAAGATGAAAATGGAAAAGAGAAAGCAATTTATTATATTAGTGGGACCTTGGTCAAATATGAGTTGAACTATAGCTTCATTGAAAGAGCATGCTTGGTGGTAATTTTTTCTTCACAAAAATTGTGACATTATATATTGGCACACAAGATCTGACTCATAGCTAAGATTGACCCTTTGGAGTATCTATTGAGAAAAATAACACTAACAGGAAGATTGGCAAAGTGGGTCAAGGTGTTGATTGAATTTGACATTGAATATGTGGATAGGAAAGTAATAAAAGGCCAAGTTATCGCATACCAATTTGTGGAAGCAACTTTGATGGATGAACATCCTATTCAAGTAGAATTTATGAATGCAAAAATTATAAATATTGAAGCCAAGACATGGAAACTCTATTTTGATAGTTCATATACACAACATGGTTTAGGAGAAAGTATCTTATTGATCACACCTCAAGGTTATACTATTCCAAAGTCTTTAAAAATTATCTTTCCATGTACCAATAATATTTTCTAGTATGAAGCACTTGTCATAGGCATGAAAATGGCTATAGAATAGAAAGTAACAGAATTATAGGTATATGGTGATTCACAACTTATAATTAATCGAATCAATGATGAATACCAATTAAGAGATGACAAGTTGATGTCTTACAAAAGGATGGTAGGTGATTTGAAGAATTACTTTGTTTTGATAACATTTGAGCAAATGCTAAGAGAGAAAAACAAAGAAGCATATGCCATGGAAACACTATCTTGTCTCCTACAAATGTTGGATCAAAGTGCACAATATGAGTTCTTGGTAGAAGAGTTGGGACAACCCACATTTGACCTTCCCGATTCCCAAATTATTTTCCTATTAGTTGGACATGAATCTCCTTGGTATGGACCTATTTACACCTACTTAAAAGACCAAACCTTTCCCTTGGACCAAACTAAAAATAAAAAAAGAAACTTTATAAGACAAGCTTCCTGTTATGCCCTTGTTTTAGATACATTGTATCGTAAGAGTCTTGATGGAATACTTCTTAAGTGTCTAGAGGATGAGGAATCCAAAGTAGCCTTATGAGATTTCCATGAGGGAATCTTTGGGTCACATTCAAGTGGTTTAACCTTAGCTAATAAAATTCTTAGAATGGGATATTATTCGCCAACCATAGAGAAATATGCTTTCCATTTTGTTAAAATTTTCCAAAAATACCAATACCATGGTAATTTGATTCATGTGTCGGCACAAGAATTACACGTAATGACCACACCTTGGCCCTTTTATAAATGGGGGTTAGATTTAATTAGGATCATTTATCCACCATCATCCAATGATCATAAATTCATAATCATAGCGATATAATACTTCACTAAATGGGTAGAAGTCATGCCTTTATCTACTGCAATAGACAAATAGATTACAATATTAATTTTGAATCTCATAATTTGCATATATTGTATTCCTTGTGCCATAATAATAGATAATGCAAAATATTTCAAGAAAAAGGATATCAAATAATTGAGTGATATATTTCACACCATTCATCTTGCATTTACTATCCTCAGGGAAATGGACAAGAAGAAGAAAAAAACAAAAGTATCTTTAAGATCTTGAAATGAACAGTGGATAACTCAAGAAGAGATTGACATGTACAATTAAATCCAACATTATGGGCATATTGCACAAGCATAAGAACACCAAATGGAGCTACACCCTTCTCACTAGTCTATGGGGTAGAATAAGTGTTACCCTTGGAAGTTGAGATTCCATCTTTAAGAGTCTCCTTACACAGTTTGTTAACATATGAAGATTATAGAGTGGCAAGACTCCAAGAACTAGAGTTACTTAATGAATGTCAAAAGAAAGCATATGAAAATTTTAAGGTGTATCAAAATATGATGTCAAGGAATTATAACAAAAATATCAAGACAAGATAATTTCAAGTGGGTGATCTAGTGTTAAGAGAGAATCCAAAGAACCAAGAAGAAAGAAAAAAAAAGGGAAAATGGGAGGTAAATTGACTAGGACCATTCATTATCACATCTTCCTTTGGCATAGGAATATATAATTTAGTTGATTGTGATGGGGAATATTTGCAAGAACCTATCAATAGAATATAGCTAAAAAGGTTTTATACCTAGATTAGTTGAAAGAGTATCAGTTGGTAAGAGTATCAGAATATCAGATGAGACATCATCAACCTTGCATAGTAGAAAATTGATCATGAAGAAATCCAAAAACATTGAGAAATTGATCCTAAATATACTAAAAAAAATCAGAAAGAAGAAAATAAAAAATAGTGGAAAAGAGTTCCTGAAAAACAATAGTGGAAAAGAGTTCCTGAAACAATAAAAAATAGAGGAAAAGAGTTCCTAAAGAAATAAAAAATAGTGAAAAAGAGTTCCTAAAAAAAAGTAGAAAAGAGTTCATGAAGAAATAAAAAATAGTGGAAAAGAGTTCCTGAAGGAAATAAAAAATAATGGAAAATTGATCATGAAGAGTGTGTGTGTGAATTTTGTACCTAGCTATAGACACAACACTTCAGTAAAACATTTGAGGTTAGCAAAAACTGAAATCTTGCAAATAATTGAAACTATGCTAACCAGGTGATTTACTACCTTCTAGTAGGTGCGAGTATGATGTTCTTAGATTGAAATCAAGATCAATGACAATGCAACACCTAAACGAAGGATTTGAATGCAAAATGTGAAAGACTATATGAATGCAAATTATTCTATATTTTTGTATTTTTTGTGCAATATTATGAAATCTGTATGAATCTAAGCTATATGAATGAAATTGAATGCAGATTTAATCTAAGAATGCTATGAATGAATATGAAATCTATGATATGAAACTATGCAAAAACTATGATCAACTATGAAAGATCTCACAAATCACCTATCGCAAGTGCTTAATCCTTCAATCGCCAATTCGCTAGAGTAATTTTGCAAATTTGAGTGTTGATAATTATGAAGAGCTGAGCCTTGATTTTATAGAAATCTAGGGCTTTGAGGACGTAGGAGAAAAGCCATAAATCACTCTTGATAAACTCAGGTTGATTTTTGAGTTATAAGGAAATCAGAGCTAATTAACTCACAAAAATCATGCAAAAGCAGTTTTTAACTCAAAAATAGAGTTTAGATCAAATTTCAACTCCTCATCAGATGTTGAGTTTCAATTTTAAAATTGATTGTTAATTTCTAGTTGCCTGCTTTTTTGATTGTGCATGATTTATTTATAAATTAATTTAAAAATAAAGTGATTTATTCTCAACTTAATTGATTTTTGAATTAAAATAATTGATTTATGGGTTAATCAATTATTAAATCAAACTTTATTCTAAAACTATATTATTTAAAAATTGACAATTGACATGAATTAATTAAATAAGAATTTAATCAATTAGTCATGAGATTTTAGATTTATTGTCAAAATTAAATAATACAATTTAGGAATAAATAGAATTAAATTTAATTAAATAATCAAGTGGCAGTATTAAATCTAATTAATTAAATATTCAGAATATTCAATTAATCAAACTTTAGGATAAATAGGATTTATCACCAAATAATTATTAAATCAAAGATAATTAGGATAAATAAGAATATTGCTAGGAATATTCTCTGATGCAGAATTTAGGATAAAATCAATTTTTGATAAAATGATGTGCAGATGTGCCTTAGGTTAGGACTTTGATGTTGATTTCGTTCGAATTTGAATATGTAGGAGGTTAATGAACCTATAGCCCATTTTTGGGGTATTACATTTTACCTCTCTTTGAATCACTGTGCAAAGCGTAGTGGTTCAAAGAATAATCTGTGTATGATAAAGATGTATGAAATTGATTTGAAAGATTAACCGATTCCAAGACAGAAATTGATTGAGAGATTGAAAGATTTAAGATTTAGGTCCTGATTGACCAAAGATAATGTTAACTATAACATCAATGAACCAGTGATTATGAAAAAGTGCCAAAATGCCTGATTCTGAACCTTATGATTGTGAAGAAGTGAGTGACCGATTCCAAATCTGAATGTCCCAAGAGAATCATATTGGTATCACATCCTGAACCCATCAGTTATGAAGAACCAAGGAAATAACACTAATGAACCGATGGTTACGAAAAGCTGATACAGTTTACAAGATAGATTAGGATACCAGATTGATATGGATCTTGATGAATCTGATATGACCCAAGCGATGATAGATTTTCCCCAAGTGATGAGGACTTTTGATGAGTCAGCAACTAGACATGATTTTTGTCTTGATTACTGAGGAAAGATTGATTACAGATTTAGATTTATAGACTTGAATGATGTGCAATACCATGCCCCTTCGGGGTTAAAATTGAAATCTGATAAGAAAAGTCAGTGCTGAATGGTTTAGAAGCATGTTAATTGATTTGAGAATTGGTTATACACATTTGAGAATGCGTTCTGCATCATTTAGAGGTCCTGGAGACCAAGTTTGACTAGGTTTGACCATGAGTTGACAATGGTTGACTAAGTTGAAATTTTCATAGTTTGATGTAAGATAATTAGTTAGGTTGAATTTTGGATTTCTATGATGATTGAAGGTTGATTATGCAAGTAGTTAATAATATGAATGATCTCATATTTCAATTTTGATCCCGAAAAAGGATTCTACTTGCTATTTCCTTGGAGGAACCTTCATACAATGCTCAGTCCTTGTGTCATGTTTAGCATTTTTTGGTTTTGAAGAATCGTTTAAGTGTTCAAGAAATTTGTGAGATCATGCAAAGTGCAAAATGAAATGAAGAATGAAATGCAAACCTAGGACCTAGGACCTAGTCACTGATCATGTGTCGATTTGTTGTCATCATTGAACTTTTTAGGTAACCAGATAAATCAATACAACATCCACTAGTTATAAAACTATAGACATATGAATATTGATTTGTATGCGCAAGAATCAATACAACACCCACTAACTAGACAATCGTGGATATATGAATATTGATTTTGTTTTTAGAATGCCAGATTAGATATAAGCACCAAGGCACAAATGCTAGGATGACCTGAATATCATGTCCATTTTGATATAGAAATTTGTATAAGCATCAAAACATAGACGTCATGATGAATATAATACACCTTGCGTAACAAACACATCAAGCAGTCAAGAGATCATTCTAAATCCAGTGTGAATTACCCGTAGTGACCCTTTATCATTCACATCCTTAGGTAAGATCACATTTCATAGTAGGAGAAAGAATTTCTCAAAAAAGACAATAGTTAGATCAAACTTCCTTGAATTTTCTAGGTATCAATGGTCAAGGTATGCATGGCCATCCAATATGAGATAGAGGCTCTTATAGACAGACACCATATCAATCTAGAATTTCCAAAGTTGTTAGATTTTCACATAAAAGAAAAAAACAAAGAAAAGATTATGCCCCCAGTCATCACTCTCTAAATCCTGTAAAGGACATCATCGAAGAGCTCGAAGGACACAATATGCAAAAAAATCTCAATGTGAATCAGTAAGCATACAAGGAGATAAAAGCATGTAAAAGTATAGATTATTTTCAATTTGTGTTTGATTGCGTTGTATTAGATGCAAAATCCTTTTCTGGAGAGGAGACTGACTGACTGACTTAGATGAAGCTTCAAAGGACTCTAACTGGATATGACTCTTCTAAGACACTGGAGGCCATAGGATATGACTTTGATTGCCCCCAAGTTTGAAAAATTGATAGGATACAGACGCTTGAGCCAATTGGTGTACAAAACAACTTATTGAAAACAAGAATGCAGAAACAAACCGGGAGATATATATGTACAAACTAAAGCAAGACTGAAAGTTGGGAAAGACCAAGATTGCGCTGATAGATGGAGCATTTTGAAACAAGTGGCACCCATTTGCTGGGTTTTCACCATCTTGGCAGAGATTCTATCTTTGCTACCAAGGTGCCTGTTTCCAAGTTTTCACCAAGGCACTTTTTCTTTTTCTCATTTTTTTGTATTTTTCATTTTTTGAATTTTTTTGTACTTTTGATATTTTTTGAATTTTTTTGTGAATCATCAAGGCGCCCATTGCTAGGTTTTCACCAAGATGTTCATTTTTTCAGGACTTTTTCAGATTTTTATAATTTTTTCAGGACATTTTACCATAGACTAAATGCCTTAGGTGTATAATTTCTTCAGATGGATAACATTGATTGGTTCTCAGAGTTGTTCTCCTTCATTTGTTGAGAGTTGATAGGCTCTAGAGCCAAAATTAGAAGTGATAATAAAGGGATCTAGCCAGTTGGGTTTAGACTTCCCCTTGCGCTCTCTATGTGATTGATTTTTAGGATTTTATCTCAAGACTAGATCACCAACCTAAAATTATCTGTGTCTAACTTTCTTGTTGTAACCTCTAGACATTCTCTTCTGATATACTCTGAGATGATCATACACTACTTTGTGTGCTCATCTAGTAGTTCAAGTTCCTGCAACCTAGACACTTTATAGTCATCATTAGTTACTAGACCATGCATTCTGATTCTTAGTGATGGGATTTCAACCTCAATAGGTAGTACCACTTCAGACCCATAAACTAAAGTGAAAGATGTAGCCCCAGTGGGTGTTCTGATACTTGTTCTATAGGCCCAGAGAGCTAGATTGATCATGAGATGCTAGTCTCTTCCTATTTTATTAACTGTCCGATGCAAGATTTTCAATAGATTCTTGTTAGAAGCCTCTACTTGTCCATTCCCTTGAGGATAGTAGATAGATTACCAATGCTATGTAATCTCTAATTTTGAACACAAGGAATCTAAGTCCTTATTCTTGAATTGACCACCATTATCTATGACTATAGAATGTGGAATACCATATCGACATATGATGTAGTTCAAGATGAACATTGAAAATTGTTTTCTAGTTGCTTTAGTCAAAGGGACTGCTTCTACCCATTTTGTAAAATAATCTGTAGCTGTGATTATATGGGTATGTCCATTAGAAGAATGAGGATGTATGGCTCCTATAAGATCAAATTTCCATTGGTGAAAAGGTCATTGTGTAGTAAAGGGAATTAGAGCTCTCCCTGGTGCATGAATTAAGTTACCATGTACTTGGCACTTTTGACAGTTCTTAGCAAACTTGGTAGCCTCTTTTTCCATTTCAGGCCAATAGTACCCAGCCCTAATAAGTTTTTGAGCTAGTGCTAAACCATTCGAGTGTGAGCCAAAAATACCATCATGGACTTCCTCTAATGCATGTTGAGACTCTTCTCATTCTAAACATCTAATTAGTGTACCATCTAGATCTCGTTTGTACAGATTGTGACCAATGATGACATACCAGGATGCATTGCGGATAAGGTATCATTTCTCATGGTGGTTGAAGGAATCAGGAATGATTTGGTCTTTGAGATAAGAGAAAATATTTTTATATCTGGATGAATCATGACCAACAATAGTGCAGATCATGTGGGTTTCAGGAGAATCATATGCAGGATAAGATAATGCTTCCACTAGGAACTCGTAGCGTAGCTCATGTTCAGGCGACTGCAATAAAGTAGATAATGTATCCATTGCATCAACATCCTTATTCTCTATTCTAATAATTTTCTCAAATGTGATAGATATGAAGTATTTCTTGAGATCATCTACCATTCTCTTGTATGGAATGAACTTTTCATCTTTCATTTGATACACATCATTGACTTGGTGTATTACAAGTTGTGAGTCTCCATGAATGTGTAATTATGTCACTCTCCACTCAATTGTTATTTTTATACCATTAAGAAGGGCTTCATATTCAGCAATATTGTTTGTACAAGGAAATTTGATTCTAAAATATTTAGGGATGGAGTATCCTTGAGGAGTGATAAACAATATGCCTGCTCCAGATCCATTCTATGTATAGGAGCCACCAAAGAACAATTGCCATCCTCTAGAAGAAAGATTCATGATAGAGGAATCTAGGAATTCCATTTGCATAGGAGTATCATCAAACAAAGGTGCATCTGCTAGTTGATCAGCAATAACCTATCCTTTGATAGCTTTTCTTTCAACATATTCAATGTCAAATTCACTTAAGAGCATGACCCATTTGGCTAATCTACTTGTGAGGGAAGCTTTACTTAGTAGGTACTTTAATGGATCAATCTTAGCTACCAAGTGCATGGTATGAGCTAACATATTATGTCTCAGTTTCTGTGATGCAAAGATCACAGCTAGACAAGCTTTTTCAATCATTGAATAGTTCTTCACATATGCTACCAATGTTCTACTGATATAGTATATTTCTCTTTCCTTTTTATTCTCATCATGCTATGCTAGTAATGCCCCCAGTGATGTATCTGTGGTGGAGACATACAGGATCAATGGCTTTCCTTGAATAGGAGGCATCAAAATAGGAGGATTTGATAGATATTTCTTGATATGATTAAAATTCTTTTCACATTCTTCATTCCATGCAAAGGTCACACCTTTATGTAATGTCTTTGTGAAAGGCTGTGATATGTCTGCTAGTTGAGATATGAAGTGTCTAATAGATTGTACTCTCCCTTGTAATGTTCTCATTTGACTGATATTCTTGGGAGGTTGCATCTCCATGATAGCTTTAACTTTAGCTGGATCAACTTCAATGCCTTTCTTTGAAACAATGTAGCCTAAGAGCTTTCCAGAAGTGACACCAAAAGCACACTTCTTCGGGTTCAATCTGAGACTAAACTTTTCCATTCTGTCTAGTATTTGGTTCAAATCATTTAGATGGTGAGATCTTATCATAGATTTTGCCAAAGTATCATCAACATAATCTTCCATAGTTCGATGCATCATGTCATGAAAAATAGATGTCATAGCTCTCTAATATGTAGCACTGGCATTCTTAAGCCCAAATGGCATGACATTCTAATAGAAGGTACCCCATGCACATGTAAAAGCCATTTTCTCTTGATCCTCTAGAGCAGTTTTGATTTGATTATATCCAGAAAAGCCATCCATCAAAGAATACATCTCAAAGCCCGCAGTCATGTCCACTATCATATCAATGTTAGGTAATGGAAAATCATCCTTAGGGCATGCTTTGTTCACATCTCTGAAATCTGTGCACACTCTTATAGATTTGTCTGGTTTTGAAATAGGTACAATATTAGAGAGCCATTCGCCATAGTCAATAACACAGATGAATCTGACTTTTAGTAGCTTCTCTAATTTAGGTTTTACCAAGAGTGCAACATGTGGATGCATCTTTCTCAATTTTTTCTTAACAAGTTTAATGTTTGGAGCTATAGATAAATGGTGCATTATAAGATCAGGATCCAATCCTAGCATATCTGAGTATTTCCATGCAAAATTGATCTTCTTTTCTATTAAGAATGTTGTAATTTTTTTCCTTTCTTCTTCTATTAAGGATTGTGCTACATGGATCAACTGTGGTTCTTCTATTGTTCCCAAGTTGATGGATTGAGTGGGCTCAATTAGAATTGGAGATCTTTCCTATAAATGATTCGAAAGGACATCAAATATCTCATCCTTAGGCACCTCAGAGAGGTTTTCACTTGTGGATACATCTTTTATTTTTACTTTTGTAGGTTCTGAGACTGCCATAAAGTGGTTTTCACCCTCACAACTCCTTTTGTTTTTATTCTTATTCTTATTTTTTTTACTAAGATACTTGATGTCTGACTTTGTCATGCTAACGCTCAGTTCATTGATGGAAGTCCTCATAGGCTCAACTACATTGAAGTAGCAAGCAAGGGCATAGTCATTAGGAAAGGTATAAATACCTTGGCTCAGATTCATAGAGGTTTGGTCAAGAAGTTCAGGATGTTGGATAGTCAAAGTGGTAAAAGATTGGGAAAGAGTGTTTATGGATATGGATCTATCATCATTGGTCCTAGCCCGATGCTCGAGTTCAAAGGTGATATTACAACTTAAGACATTCAATTCATGAATAGGCTCAATGTCATTGTGGGAGTCCACTTCAGCCATCAGTGGATCAAACTCGTTAAGTTCATCATTTCGCTCTAGACTTATGTTGGGTTTAGATGCATATTGGTGAATAACATCATGTTTTTCTATGATAAGCTCATCTTCCTCTGGAATGGCTCCCCATTCATAGTCATTAGATTCTTAATCTATGCCTCTAGGAAATTTAAGAACATGAGTAAAGTCAGGATGAATACCCCAAGAAGGGTTACCCTCAGATTCTGATTTGAATTCATACTCATGGGAATCTATCTCAAAATAACTACCTCCTTCCTCTTTGTCTATTTGATTGTCTTCGAGATTAGCTAGTTCTTGTGGTGCAACTATCTCTTGCTCTATAGTAGGTTCTTGTGTTTCTACTACATTGATTCTTTTTACTAGATCATCTTTAGCTTCAAGGAGGTCCTTTATTTCTTTGGGCAAATGCTCATAAGAAATGAGCTCATCAGTGGTGTCTAAATCATCACTGTCAGATTATTCAATTGTTTCTTCCTTTAGTTGATTTGTTGTGGATGGCTCAATCTATTCTAAGACATGTGGAGAGTTTGTGCTAAGATAGAAAGGTTTCTTCTTATATCCTAGACCTATTGTATTCTTGTTTGCTCGGCCACAATGGTCAAGAGGTGATAGAAGACCTTTACCCTATAGTCCTAGAGGTCCTTTTCCTTTGTATCCCATCTTCATGATCAATTTGTCCCCTAGGCCATATGACTTAGAAGGGATCTTTGGTGTTTTAGAGTCACATTTTTTTAACAATTTGGGGTTCAGGCTCATCTTTGTATAGCCACACAAGCACAACTTCATCCTCTTCAAACTCTTTTTTGGACACTTGTTTTGCAACAAAATTTCCTTTATATGCTTCAAGAGGTTCTTTAGACTCCTTTTTAGACTATTTTAGAGTTTGTCCATAAGACTTAGGCAAGATAGGGAGAGATGTCAAAGATAAGACTGGCTCTATAGTATATTCTCCCATACCATTTTCTTTGATTTTAACCTCTTTAGCAATGTCTTCCATCTTGGATGTTGAAGCAACATCTAGCTACTTAGTGGAAGATTCTCTCTTATTAGGAACAAGTTTATCAACACTTTGTTTCAATGCATTGCAAGTTGTATACAGATCCCCTGGAATCATCACCTTTACTCCTTCATAAGGAAATTTCAAACACTGATGGTATGTAGAAGGAATAGCTTTCATTTCATGTATCTAGGGTCTTCCTAGAAGGATGTTGTAAGCCAAAGGTAGATCAAGAACTTGGCATATAGTATCTTTGATAACTGGACCCACTCTGATAGGTAAGACAATTATTCCTTTGGAAGACCTTTCTTGCTCATTGTATGCTTTGATAGTTATCTTCTTTCTAGGATCAATGGCCATTTTTGAAAATCCCAATTGTGTAATCAAGCTAAAAGAACAAATGTTTAGACCAGTGCCCCCATCTATCAACACATGTTTGACACAACGGTTTTGGATGAAGACTTCAATATGCAAGGGCTGGTTATGTGGATGAATCAAAGAGTTATCATCTTCCTCTGAAAAGGAAATATACTATGGAGACGTAAGATGACCAACCATAGTCTAGAATCTGTCTAAGTCAAGGTTATCAGGAACATTGGATTCGAGCAGAGCTTTGTCTAGAATGGCTCTATGAGCTGGAGATATCTGAAGCAACTCAAACATGGAGATTTTTGCATTTGTATGTTTGAGTTGTTGGACAATATATTGTATGAAGCAGGGCTTGTGTCATTAGGATTTGAAGATTTAGATGTATCCTTCTATTTAGAAGTAGATGAAAGATTGAAAGGCACCTTAGGGACATTGGATGAATCTGGTATTTATCCTTGTAGATGTGCCTGAGCTTGTGATCGAGTAACTGCATTAGCTGATGGGTTTTCTCTATCTTTTCTTACAATTGTGATGACATTGCAATGCTCAGATAGACCTGGTTCAACCACATTGATAACAACATTATTTCCAGAGTAGGCATAATTGACTTTAGCACCCATATTAGGTTGAGAAGAAGAATCTTCTTTACCATGTTTTAGAAATGGTTTTTTGAATGTTGCATGATCATTATTTCTCTTATGATTGTCAATCGTGATTTCTCCATTATCAATTTTATCTTGTATGATGTGCTTCAAGTGAACACAGTTATTAGTCTTATGACCCTTATTGTGATGGAATTCACAGAAATCATTCTCTCTCCACCGTTTCAGTTTAGGTTCAGGATCAAAGACTTTTATCTCAGGTAAGTAGATGATTTTATTAGCCAATAGAGTTTTCATGGCAGATTCCAAGGATTCTCCAAGAGGAGTGAATTTGCAGTGAGGATCTATAGCCCAAGGTTTATAATCAGATGACTTCTTGTTGGATTTTGTGGCTTTAGCTTCGAAAGCTTTTATGGCTTGGGTACCAACAGTGAGATTGAAAGCAGGTGCCTTAGATGGGGCATGGATAGTATCAACAATGCTGTCAGTGACAATGCCTTTATTCTTATTCTAGTTTTTGTTCTTGTCCTTAGAATTAGATCCAGATTCATATTTGTCCTTTTGAAGTGTGATGTCTCCTATTTTCACAAGTACTTTCTTGATTTTGATCACATTTTCTACCATATTATCAAACGATGTATGATTTTGCATTTATAAAGGGTAGTTGATTTTTGGAACAAGATTATTGATGAAGATTTCCAGCTTCTTAGTTTCTGGAATGGGTCTAGCATATAGAGAAAATTTCTTCCTCCATCTATTGAGAAATGTCAGGAATGGTTCCCCTGGATATTGTTTCAGATTGCAGATGTTGATCATAGTGATCGGATGCTGGATATTGTAGGAGTATTGTTGATAGAATAGTTTGATTAACTCCTCAAAAGTTTTGATAGTTGGAGGCATTCTAGAGAACCAATGAATGGCTACTCCTCCCAGAGATTGAGGGAAGAGATGCATTAAGTAGGTTGGTTCGTGCATAAACTCTATAGATTGAGTACAAAATTCTCTGACATGATCTTGAGGATCAGAGTTTCCATCATACTTATCGTACTTAGGCATTTCCATTCTTTTAGGGAATGGTGGCATGTACAAGTCTTTATCAAATGGAAAAGGGCATAGAGCTTCCATGGAGAACTCCTTAGGTTCCTTTTATTTTTCAAGTTTGTTAAGTTTAACTTGCATGGCATGCATCTATTAGATCATAGCCATGGTAGGGGTTTCTTCCTCATGTGTAATGATATCTTCAACATTAAAGTTTGGAGGAAGTTTAGCTCCTTGATGAGCTAACTCTAGAAGGTATGCCTCTCTATATTCTTTCAAGAAATGCCTCATCATTCTCTTGAAGTCATCATCATTTTGATATTGAGCAATTTCAAAAGGTGTGGGTTCTTGATCCATACCATGTTGAGAGTGATGTCCTTGAGACCCATGATGTGTCCCTCCATGAGACATGTTAGGAGTTTTAGGACTCACTAGGATAGATTGAGGTGGAGTTTGTTGATTACCTCCATGAGTTGATGGAGGGGGTATGTAACCAGTTTTCAATCGAAAATTGCCAAGACCGTCGTCTTCATAAAGACCTGAATTGTAGAGTTGTTCAAGAGTTGGACCTATGCGATTAGACAAAGGAAAAGTATGAGATGCTTCTCTAGATTTCTTGTTTGATGAAGCTCTAGTTTCCACCATTAACCTTGGGTGAAGCAAAAGAATAAGACGAAGACAACTGAAGAATGAATTGATTCAAGAAGATCGAATGACGCAACCTTGTCAAGATTGAATTGATTAAAGATTAGATCGGACATAAATGAAGGATACTACACCATACTAGTATGGGTAGATGCCTAATAGATGGCGGGCATGAGCTCACAACACTTATTCATTTAGTAAGAAGACTAAATTTGAAGATAATTTTGACAAGGTTTTGACACAAGATGAAAAAGACTCAAATCAATAAATTAGAAGGCTAAATCAGACTCGAGAGACCACTTTAGGAAAATGATCAAATTCGTTCTAGTTTTTGCTATGTTCCTGACACAGTGAATATTTTGACAAAATCTGGAAATAGGCTGCAAAAACTAGATTCCTGACAAATTTGACCAATCTCTGACAACTTTTTGAAATTTCTCAAACGAGTTTCTGAAGACTCGTACGACACTAGGTATGCTCTCAAATGATAATTGCAAGACTCATACGATAATTGCTGCCAGAGAAAATTGTTCTTTTGATTTCTGGTAACAACACGTGTACGACATAGTATTGGATATTGTACAACAATATAGGGGTTATGAAATGACTTGTGCTAAAAAATCGTACGATAATCTGATCTTGTGAGATGACTTTTGACTCCAGAAAGGTATTTTGCTTCAGATTTTACAAATTTTTAGGTTTTTAGTATCATATTGTTTGCAAATTTTTCTGTCCAGGTTTGAAGATTATTCTGGGATCGTTCGTTTCCAATAACCAAATAGATAAACAAGCACGTAGAACAACAAGCAAGTGATTTCAAGAACGTCTGAAAATAATGAATAGGGGACAAAACAACCATGCACATGAACAATCAAGTGACTAAATGTGCTAATCCCTAGAAGTGCTAATTGTGTATGTTCCAAAAAGTTTTTCAATAATGCACATATTCCTAGAAGATGAAAATTTGGTCTCACTAAGTTTTGTAGTAATGGTTTGACTCTGCAACTTTTGTGATCTCAAGAGGGCGAACTCCAATCCAGGCACACTAGGGTTTTGACATAGTCTAAAAATTTAATCAACCAGGAGCTACTAGGGAGATCTAATAGCCCAAAAAGAGACCACACCTGTGAAGATTTCCTCCACAAGGACATTTATATAGCGGTTGTTGCTACCATAGTGAAAATGGCTATTACCACTTGAGGTTTCATCCACGTGGTTGACCCAATTAAGGGAATGTCCACTATAGTTAACCCTCTCCAAAGGTGACTCACAAAAGATACCACATGGAGACTGGTTCGAGATTCAAGGATTTGAGTTTCTGATACTACCCAAAAAGGGAGTAGAGCATAGTCCTCTAGCCTTTTCACTTTTAATTAAAACAAAGCAGGTAGATTAATCTGACATGGTAAGACCAAAATTATCTCACAAAGATCTATGATGTCAACCGCTTATGATCTATCAACCTCTTCAGAGAGAGAATGTATCAATCAAAAGTTGATGTACAAATCTAGTAGAATGCAAGACAATCTCAGTAACCTCCCTACCTACAAGGGGATCCTTCATCAAGAAGAGCTCCGCATGTGTGAATAAGCGAAAGAAGCCCACTCTCTCGAGATCATCCACAAATAGTATTCATAGGGCCTATTTACTATGTGTAATAGATATGTAGAAAGCAAATCTTTGTTCGTTTTATAGCCCAAAATGAAGTCTATGATATGAAAGCAAGAAAAGTCACACAAGCTTGACATGTGAGAGTTCTTTTTATGTCTAAATCAAAGTGTTATCAGATTGTAGTAGAATACTTGAATTCCTTGCAATGTGCTTAGTAGATTTTACCTGTTTTAGCAAATTAGTTGCACTTTTTCCAATCAGATTTAGTAGATATCAGTAAAAAAAAGAAGATTTCAATTGTTAGGGTTAGCTGTTAGTCCAAATCTAAAAATCAAATCTAAAAAATTGCCAAAAATTATGAAATGACAATTGAATTCTGGAGTCAAAACTCGTACGATAGTGGGTTACCTTCCAGCCGACAGTCAAGAAACTCGTATGACAATGGGTGTCTTACCAAACGACAATCAATCTCCCAAATGACAATGTGTAGCTTCTGATATGAGCCTCGATAGAATCAACTATCGTACGATAGTGGGGTCTTCCTGGTATGACTTTCTAACAAAAGTCATATGAAAAATGTACAAACAGAGAATGAAATCATAGAATCGACCAGAAAATGATAGAAAAATAGATAGAAGTGAAATAGAAGTGATGGAAACCCATTTTAGGGCCCTGCGGTGGGTGCCAAAAATGTGTGTGTGAATTTTGTGCCTAGCTGTAGACACAACACTTCAGTAAAACATTAAAGGTTAGCAAAAATTGAAATCTTGCAAATAATTGAAGCTATGCTAACCAGACAATTTATTGCCTTCTAGTAGGTGCGAGTATGATGTTCTCAAATTGAAATCGAGATCAGTGACAATGCAACACCTAAACGAAGGATTTGAATGCAAAATGTGAAAGACTATATGAATGCAGATTATTCTATATTTTTGTATTTTCTATGCAATATTATGAAATCTGTATGAATCTAAGTTATATGAATGAAATTGAATGCAGATTTAATCTAAGAATGCTATGAATGAATATGAAATCTATGATATGAAACTATGCAAAAACTATGATCAACTATGAAAGATCTCACAAATCGCCTATCGCAAGTGCTTAATCCTTCAATCGCCAATTCACTGGAGTAATTGTGCAAATTTGAGTGTTGATAATTATGAAGAGCTGAGCCTTGATTTTATAGAAATCCAGGGCTGTGAGGACGCAGGAGAAAAGCCATAAATCACTCTTGATAAACTCAGGTTGATTTTTGAGTTATCAGGAAATCAGAGATAATTAACTCACAAAAATCATGCAAAAGCAATTTTTAACTCAAAAATAGAATTTAGATCAAATTTCAACTCCTCATCAGATGTTGAGTTTCAATTTTAAAATTGATTGTTAATTTCTAGTTGCCTGCTTTTTTGATTGTGCATGATTTATTTATAAATTAATTTAAAAATAAAGTGATTTATTCTCAACTTAATTGATTTTTGAATTAAAATAATTGATTTATGGGTTAATCAATTATTAAATCAAACTTTATTCTAAAACTATATTATTTAAAAATTGACAATTGACATGAATTAATTAAATAAGAATTTAATCAATTAGTCATGAGATTTTAGATTTATTGTCAAAATTAAATAATACAATTTAGGAATAAATAGAATTAAATTTAATTAAATAATCAAGTGGCAGTATTAAATCTAATTAATTAAATATTCAGAATATTCAATTAATCAAACTTTAGGATAAATAGGATTTATCACCAAATAATTATTAAATCAAAGATAATTAGGATAAATAAGAATATTGCTAGGAATATTCTCTGATGCAGAATTTAGGATAAAATCAATTTTTGATAAAATGATGTGCAGATGTGCCTTAGGTTAGGACTTTGATGTTGATTTTGTTCGAATTTGAAGATGTAGGAGGTTAATGAACCTATAGCCCATTTTTGGGGTATTACAAAGAGAAATAAACTCAAGTGGTGAAAGCCAGGTAAACAGGCACCATTTGACCCTTAAGTCAAGTCTAGTTGCATCTTCCATCTATATTTCTCCATCATCCTTGTATATATTCTTGCATTTATCCATCATTTGTACATATTGTATAATAAATTCCCAGAGTTTCATTTGTAAATACCCAAGGCTTTCGTCGTGGTTTGGAAAATTGTCTAAGTACAACATCGCAATGGAATCAAATTGGGGGCATTTTATCCTAAATCAAAGTGGTTTATCAAATAGACACCAATTGGCACAAATCAATGCATCAAAACACAAATATGACATTATAACTTTTTATTCATATCAATTCCTAATTCAAACACATTTTGATCTCAAACTTCAAAAATTGACACTTTGATCCTCGATTTACACATTGCCTTATCTATATCAGGATAAAAAATTAAAAAAAGATTGAGATGGATGGAGTTCTACTTGAAATATGGATTTGAAAACAATGGCAAAATGTTCAAAGTGTTACTTGATTGCGAAGTCATGTCTTTTTAGCAAATTGATGAAGTGTTTTGACTAGAGGGGTGATGATAAAAGAATGATAATTTTCTTGATTTCTACATGAATTTCTTAAGGTTGATGCCTCAAAGTATGTAAAATCCATCTAATGACATGATCATCAAAGAATCATTAGGGACATGTACATATGGAGAGAATCATATATATATATATATATATATATATATATATATATATATATATATATATATATATATATATATATATATATATATATATATATATATATATATATATATATATATATATATATATATATATATATATATATATATATATATATATATATATATATATATATATATATATATATATATATTTGTTTATGCAAGAGGATACCTTGGCCATTTAGATCTTTCATATCTTAATGCCAAGATTCGCTTGCAACATTGAATTTGATGAAAGTGGCATTCAGACCATCATGGTTGTAAAATCAAACGAATAAGGGTTGTACCAATTTCAAGAGCAAAAAATCAAGGAAAGTGGCATTCAAACCATCTTTGTTGAACCGGTGATGATTCTACCAATTTCATGTTTCAAAAGCTCAATGATGAAAAGAAGCATCCTTTTAATTGAAAGAGATGGCTAGTTGCATTCTTATAGATTAAATTTGCATGTCATTTGCATATGGATTTTTCTAAAAAGAAAAAGGGGTAGAGTAAAAAAAACCATGATGATTTCTTTACTTTATCGAGTATGTTGGTATACATTAAAAACAAAGGGGTGCATACTTTAGTGGCATGTTAAGTTGTATTTTAAATATTTATTTATATAGTTTTCATTAATCATTAAATTATTAAATAGCATTCATTTATTTCACTCATTAAGTGCATAATCAATCATTGCATTATCATTAAAAATTACATATCATTTAGATTCCTTATGTTGCATAGAATTGTAACATTTAGTGGTATTAGTAGCATGACAATTCATCATAAATAAATCATAAAATGCATCCATTCACATGGAATCACATCATAAATCCAATTATTAAGAGGATATAGAATCATATGAGAACATAAGTACAAATTATATCAATGCATCATTTTAATCATTAAGCATAAATAAAACCATTAAATGAATTTCATTAATATTTTGCATCCATCTAAGCTATGTCGTATGTAAGATATCCATCCACAACATGTAAGATAAATGTATTCATAACATTTTGCATCACAAAACAACAAAAACAAGCATATAGATAGGACATGTAGAGCTGCATATATATCATCAAAATTCAAACTTCCAACATATAATGACATCATAAAAGAGTAGAGTATATCAAAAAGATAATCAAAGGAATTTTCATCAAATGTCCATCAATGTCTGAGCAATAAAGTACATCAATAAAAGTCCTAATCAAAAGTGATACATATAATACAATGGTGGAGAAATCAATGCTCTCAACTAGCACCACTTGCATCTGTGCCATCTGATCCACTTGTACATATCTCATATATGTCCATGCCTACACCGCTGCTAGAACTAGGCTATGAACCATGTTGGGGCATATTAGCCATGAAATTTTGCATCATCACACTAAACTGATCCATTTGACTCCTAATTTGATCCATGTCATCTTGCAAAGCCCTAACATCCTGAGAAAGTGTATCTTGTAAATGTGAAGTTGGCACTATCTATGCTAATAGGATAGGAACTTATGAAACCTGTGAAACTTGTAGAGAAGGAGCTTGAGGAACCAATATCTGTCTAGGTACTCTCAATCTCTATCAACCCCAATCTATAATCCTGATCTGAGGACCAACTCTCCGAAATCCTCCATCCCTCATCCTCACTCCTCCATCCCTTATCCTTACTGTCCCAGATTTTCAACCTCATACCCTAGCACCACCAACTCTCAAAGGAACACGAGCTAAAACTTTTCCACCATGCTGACCACCTCTCAATGGTACTCTCATCGGTCAGCCTCCTGTCCCATCATCATCATCATCATCAATATTAGGGATAGGATCTATGAGATCTCTAAAGTGAGGGAAGGGATATTGTATAAACCACTAAGCATAATCATCTATCATACCATCATCAACAATATGATCTCTCATATCCCAGGCTAAGTGTGACAAAGAGATAATCTCATTGTGAGAAATGTGGTAATTTATCTGAGGAGCCCACATTGATCTCTTTGTCTGTACCCATGCATATAGTGATAAACCCTATGGCATGCCTTGTACTCAGCCAAACTATGAGAAGAACCTATGAAAGAAAAACCTCTCAATCACTAGATGAGTCCAACTAGTCATCCAATGAGGCATAAACATAAATGGAAGCTCTGAATTATCCTTTATCTAGGTCTTGCATCCAAGGTAGGGTCACCATCAGACCTGATCAAGATCATCCAACTTTCATCTCCAAAAATCTAGCTTTCCTAGGTGAGGTTGGACAACTAATCCCTCGTGGATGTATGCAAATGGCCAACTAGGATCTCTATCTATGGCTACAATGGGCCTCGTGATAGGAAGGTTCTCTAAAGTCCAAAGTTGTAGCAAAACTACACTTGCAAATAATGTAGCACCATGATGATAAAATACATGGTGTAACTCATGATAAAAATCTACAAGGATACATGTGCCTCAATCAAATCTACATGGATGATAAATCACATCCTCTAAGATTCTGCCCCAACCAACAACAAAAACATGTCCTCTCTGATTCAATAATAAGAAGCCCCTGATAAAAATGCTCAAAACTGGAGGAAGTGTGGGAAAAGAGAAATTTTTTGCCCATGGAATACTCCCATCACCAATAGTGGCATCTCCAAAGACTCATCGGCAAGCTAAACCTTCATAAACTTGATCATAATATACCAGATAACCTCGTGTTAGAGTCTAGAGCAATCTATACACATCCTTAGGGGTGACTATCATCTCACCCATTGACCGGTGGAAGGTGTTATGATCGGAGTGCCAAAACTCTACCATAGTAGTGAGAAGACCTTGATTCACGTAGAATCAAGGCATGTTTAGAAGGAAGAACAATCTGCAATGACCAATAAGTTGTTGCTCTTGAGAACTTAGATCCTCAACCATATATAAGGGCCACAGATATAAACCCTAGACATATAATTTTTAGAGGTGAACCTATTGAATCAAGTGACATTACATCATTAATATCATCTAAGTGGATCATCACAAGTCAAGAAAACAATCTATCATCCTATCGCTCACCTAGAGCACAATATCATTTTTTTCCTAATTCTAATAAGAGAAGATGAAAAAACATCAAATCAGTCATACCAATCAGCCAGGTTTGACAATCAACATTCATAAAAAATGATCAAACTAACATCACAACACTTGTTTTCATCACAGGCATAACATTTTTTTCCACCAATCGAACGATCATGAAAACCAATCAAATCAAACATGTTCATTAATTAGGTTAAAAATTCAAAAAAAAGGAAGCTACACATCATTTGATCTATTGTACCCATCAAAATACCTAAGTGTTATTCTATTTATCATGCACATTGCATAAATTATTGAAAGTGTTAAAACATTTAGCATGTGTCATTTTGCACCATACACGCTATTTCAAGGTAGCATATGTGTTAATACAATAATGGTTTGCACTAACCTAATCATACGTGCTACTAAACCTATAAGATGTGAAAATACTCCTAGTGCACGTGTTTCTATGTGCCATTTTATCTATTATGCACTATTTTAGTGTGCATACGTCCTAAAAAAATTTCCTACGTGGTACTAAAAGTAATCCTAATCATTATTTAGCAAGTTTAGCAAAATGAAATAAATCAACACCTAAAATTTAATTTTTTTATGCAAATTGAAAAAATCAAAAACATGGAAGGACCCGTACACACTCAAGTAGTGCACTTCTCTAAGTCATTATATCCAAGGGAATCCATGAAAGGAAAACCTTAGAAAGTGACCTAGAGCTCTCTATGTATGGAGTTGCAAGATTATTTAAAATTTGCTCTCAGCTAGAGCTATTAAGCTAATAACCTTGCTAGTCAACCACACAATGAGAGATTCAAATAAAGACAAGGGCAATAATGCCAATATCCCCAAGAATCACTATGAAATGAAAATGAAAACTAGATTAAGATGAATATGCAAGCTAGAAATGAGAGGTGCAAGCTAAGCTATGGAAATGAAAGTAAAAACTAAACTATGAAAGGAAAGATGCAAGTGTTACAAATCCTTCCTAATTAGACTAGATGAAGTAATCTAAAGCATAAAGGAAATCTATACTATGAATGCCATGATAATGGAACTAGAATGCCAGAGATAAACTATTGAAGCATGTAAAATGTAAGCCAAGAATGCTCCAAATCTTCAAAATCTCCAAAGTGACCTAGAAAACCTGCAACATAACATTAGTATTCAAAAATGCATATGAAAATGAGGAAGAGAGCTCTTCTTTTATAGGAAATGAGAATCAACGGGCGACGGAGATTAATAGGCAAAAGATTTAATCAAGGGTGGAGCATTAAAAAGGAGCAATCCATGTGCACAAATATCTTCCAATGAGAAAATAAGAGTTGACTTTTATGTCCATATAAGAGAAAAAGTGTTTTTCTTCTTTTTATAAAATAAGAATAGTACTTTATTTGTGCAACTTAGGATAAGAGGAAAAGGTGGGGGCTTTTTATTCAATAAAAGGTGAGAAAATATTCCTTTTAATAAATAAAGACTTTAGGATAAAATGGTTAGCCCAAGGAATAATCGAATAAATGATAACATAGGATTTGATCAAGGAAATTGATATATTTGAAAAATGTTGATTTTTGAAAATATTGATTCAGGGATTTGATAAATTACTGAATGGGGGCCCAAAGTCTAGGTGACCATTTTAGGGTGCATACATTTACCCCTCTTTGACTAATGTGTGATCATTCTGTGAACACATGTGGTCAAAGAAGAATTGAAATGTGAGATCAATTTGGGATCACAAAACAATCCAGACGTGTGATCATTCTAGGAACACACCAGGACAAAAATAAACTGGCTGAAAGACAAGACCAACACCGTTGTTGTTAAGTGATAGTTAGGTCTCAAAATAAAAGATAAAAATCAAAAGACAAGATCAACATCATTGTTGTTAAGTGATAATCAAGTCTCAAAATAAGAATCTCAAGCTGAGCTAAATGATAAAGCTGAATCAAAGATTGAAGCTGATAGGTACTGCCCCCTCAGAATCAAAATCAAAATTAGGTAGAGGAGAAGCAGAAAACTGATAAACTTGATCAAAACACTAGAAATCACAATCGAAGATGAAGCATGATAGGATAACCATTAAGCAGTGAAGACATGCCCTAGTTTGATTGAAAAGATGAAGTCAAACCTCAGAGAGATAAAGTGAGTGAAAATGAATGATATACTAGGAGTTTGAAAGAGATGGGGGTGAAGAAATGAAGGTGCCCCAACAAAGATCGAAGGATCAGGCCTCAAATGGTCAGCTAATTGCGCAGAAGGAGGGGAAAATTTAAAATGCAATTTTGACTATCAAGATGAACTCAAATTTTGATTTCAAGTCCGAAAATGGATCTAGGATGTCGAAATTAGCTAGGGGTGCAATTTTCATAGAATTCTGAGGTGTTTTGAAAATTAGGTCAAAAAGTCAAAATGCTATATAAGGGGCAAAAAGGTCATTTTCAAAATCATTTGACTTTTATCAATTTGAGAATCTTAAGAGCTGAGAGAGAGAAAATGGCCCAGCAAGCAGCAGTTTTGGTTCACAGGCATCGATTCGAGCACTCCCGGTTGCACAACCGGCCTCCATAGTATGGTGCCCCAGTATGTTTTTAGAAAAACTTGCCCCTGGTTAAGTCATTATGAGCATTTAATGCATTTAAAACATGTTTAAATTTTTTTAAAATTTTCAAATTATAAACTTAGGCAAAAAGTCATGTGATACTTTACAAGTATTGCACCCTTTAAGAGTATCTATCACACAATACTTCGTAGGTCCATATAGTATCGTGTGGGTATGTATGCTAGTATCGCACGATAACTGGTGAACTATCACGTGATCCTATGTGAAGTATCGCCTGAGAAGATATTATTGCACTATTATTAAAGAAAGTATTGTGTGATACTTTAGCAAAAAATAGTATCACCCAGTGTAAAATTTTGACATGTTTTAGTGTTTTGAAGCAAAATGACATGGGTCTAGACAATGTTTACTTTTTTTTAGGATATTTTGTACTGATTTTTAGACATCCATCATGATATGTGTTGACATCTGGCTTGGGTTAATAGTTTGCAGGAGGTCTTTCCGGTGCTACTCATTAGAGCGCCGAAGGTGATGGGGTTACAATTTGTCCAAGATCTGGATGATCCAGGCAAGGTAGATCTAAGGGCTATGGGCTTCAGGGACTTGCTACAATTGCCCTACATTTGAGCGGACCATGGGTTGTTGACTGCGCTAGCCAAGAGATGGCATAGCGAGCACAACACCTTCTATCTGCCTACTGGACAGGCATCGATCACACTGGAGGACATCTATCGAATTCTCTGAGTGCCTAGCCGTGGCGATCCTGTAAGTATAATCATGTTTATAGATAGTCATAGATGTAACATTTCCAAATAATAGAAACTGACATGATTGTTTGATGACACAGGTATACTATGATCAGGATGCTACCGAGGGACGACGGGCCATCCAGGGCATGTTCCAGGATGTCACCATTATAGATAGACACGTCAACTGGGATCGATTGATGGATGATTTTGGCAGGGACTTCCTAGTACCTTGTATTGTTGCATCGATTATAGCACAGACCCTTATTACTAATAGGAATTAGAAGGGTTTTCCACTGGGATGGGGTAGGTTATTGGTGGATCTGGTAGCACATCCATGACAAATGGCATGGGGCCCAATGATCCTAGTAGATATGTATCATGAGTTGCATGAGATAGTCTATCATGACAACAAGACATGGGCGTGCAGTGCTATTCTAGCATAGGTGTGGGCATGGGAGCACATCATTGTGGTGCGCCCCCGAGTACAGCCTAGGGAGAGGAGACATCCCTTTATCTATAGATATATAGGATTCTTGTCATAGCCTCACAGCGGGGATGTGACATACTATAGGAAGATACTGGATGAGCTGACTTCATTCCAGTGGAGGCCATACAGGGCTGTGGAGGTATGGGGAGATGTAGAGGATGAACTTAGTTATATGCTATGTAGTCGGCCATTGGTAGGTCGACATTCAGAGATTGTGGAGAGATTCATTATCACTCGGGTATGGCGGTAGTTCGGGTGCTAGTAGCGAGTATCTACTGAGACCACAACTTATGTACGGGCCAGAGATGAGGAGGGTCAGGGTTGGTTGTTGCAATACCCCAAAAATGGGCTATATGTTCATTAACCTCCTATATCGACACATCAAATGAAATCGACATCAAAGTCCTAACCAAAGGCACATCAGCACATCATCGAATCCTAATTGATTATCTTAAATTCTGCATCAGCGAATATTCTTAGTAATATTCCTATTTATCATAATTATCTTTAATTTAATGATTATTTGGCGATAAATCCAATTTATCCTAAAGTTTAATTAATTGAATATGATGAATATTTAATTAATTGATTTAATTTTGCCACTTAATTATTTAATTGAATTTAATTGTATTTATTCCTAAATATTATTATTTAAATTTGACAAGAAATCAAAATTCCTATTATTAATTGATTAAATTCTTATTTAATTAATTAAAGCAAGTTGTCATATTTAATGATATTATTTTTGAATAGAAGTTTGATTAAATGATTGATTAACCCATAAATCAATTGTTTTATTTTTCAAAATCAGTTAAGTTGAGAATAAATCACTTTATTTATTTATTAATTCATAATTATCCATGTGCACAATCGAAGAGCAGTTAAACTCCAAATCAGAAAATCAATGCAAGTTATTGACTTTTTGGAACTTAACATCATTTTTGAGTTTTAAAGTTGATCTAAACTTCTAATTTGAATTAAACTCTGCTTTTGCATGTTTTTGTGAGTTAATTATTCTTTATTTTCAAATAACTCAAAAATCAAGTTGAGTTTATTTGAGTGATTTATGGCTTTCTTCCATGCACCTCCAAAGCCTTGGATTTCTATAAAAACAAGGCTCAGCTCTTCATAATTCATCTCTCAAATCCACAAGAATTGCATAATCACACATAAGAATTGTTATCTGGAGAATCAAAGCTTATTACGAATCAAGGCTATTGTGAGATCAATTTGTTTTTTTTTTTACATTCATTTAGATTCATTTTCATATCATTGTTAGATCATTTAGCATATCATAGATCAATTTTCATATTAGCATAGATTCATATCAAGTTTTCATATCATTGCATAGAAAATATTTTTTTACAAAAAAAGATTAATTGCATTCATATTTCATATCAGTTTTGCATTCAAATCTTTCATTTAGGTGTTGTCTAGGTCACTGATCTTGATAGCAATCTGAGAACATCAATCTTGCACCTATTAGAAGGCAGTAAATCACATGGTTAGAGTAGATTTCAATTTTGCATGATTTTGATTATAGCTAACCTCTAATGTTTTACTGAAGTGTTGTGTCTACAGATCAGGTACAATTTTCACACACACATTTCTAACGCCCACCATGGAGCCACTCACCTTTACATGCTAGTTTTGATTTTTTGGGGGAGCTAAAACCCTAAAGTTTCAAAGATTTAATTTTATCTCCCAAACGGCTTGGATTTTTTCTCTAAATTTTTTTTTGTAGGTTGGAAACATATCAGGGAAGCTATAGTAAAAAATTCAGAATTTTTTGAGATGTTTTGAAGTTTTAATAGATTTTTCTTGAAATTCTGGAAAAAATTAATATATGATGCAAATCAGCATATTTTTTGGAAATTTTTATATTTTTGGAAAGTTCTTTAAATTATACAGGGGGTCCATTCTTTTTGTTTTAAATTTGGATGCAATATAATAGCTCAAATAGTCAATTTACAAAAATTGGTCTATTTTGATAAAATGGGTCTCTAGGGCACAAATGAAGAGATTTTTCTAAAAATTTTACATTTTTGGAAAGCTCTTTATTTTTTAATCTGGGTCTCTATTTTGAATTTATATTTTTGTGGCCAAAATCATAAAAAAAATTAGATCTTGTTGACCACGTCAAATGCAGCAAAAAAAAAAAGTTTTGTGATGGGTATGCACTTATTTTTTTTACATGGTTCAATGAATGATATGAGTTGTCATTTGGGTTAATTGCTGATTATTATTGTTGATAATAATTAATTTTTAGAGCTAACCCTATGGTTTTCATAAGTTGACTATATGTTACATATCTTGTTTGCTTGTTGGAGAGTTTGTCACTTGCTTGCATGGAAAATCACAACAAGAATTGCTAAAAATTAGGTAAAATCTACTAAGCGCATTGTGAGGATCCCAGGTATTCTCATTAATCTAATAACATTTTAATTTAGACTTAAAATAAATCACTCATGTGTTTGGCTTGTGTGCATCTTTTCATGCTTTTATCTATTTCTACACACTTGCATAATTGATACTAGGTTGTGACCCCTTAAGGATTCATTAAGTAGTCTTAGATACTTGTGATTGATCTTGATTGCTATCTTGGGTTATTGGAATCACTAATCTTCCGACCCCTCATTCCACTCTGTGGTTACAAGGTCAGCGCCACATTAAAGGGGAGGGGTCAATAGAACAGAAGCGTTAAGTGTTCCACTTGGCAACCCATTTATGTTTTTAGGAACTAACTTATTTTCTAAGTTGGGGACTCATTTTTAGCTTGTGTGAGGTGTTAAGTGTTCCACCTTGTGGACTCATCTCATATTCACTTTAAGCATTAAGTGTTCCTCTTTTTGCTTTTTGGGTACTTTTGGTAGATTTGCTTTTTGGAAACATACATCTATGCTCACATCGTAATTAGGCCCTATGAACACTATTTGTGGTTCTTGAGAGATTGGATTCCCAGTGAAATCCTTCTTGATGATGGAATCCTTGTAGGTAGGGAGGATACTTAATGCATCTCACATTCTACTTGGTCTGTGCATCTTCCCTTATTGATTGATACATTCTCTCTCTGGAGAGGTTGATAGATCACGTGGGGTTGATATCATAGATCTTGGTGAGATAATCTTCATCTTAGCGTGTCGAATTTATCTGCCTGCTTTGTTTGGGTTAAAAGTGAAAAGGTGTCAAACCTTTAGATCTGGAACCAAGTCCCCTTGTGGTATACTATTGTGAGTCACCTTTAGAGAGGGTTAACCGTAGCGGACAATCCCTTCACAGGGAAAACTATGTTGACGAAACCTCAAGCGATAATAGTCATTTTTACCATGGTAGTGACAGCCGCTATATAAATGTCCTCGTGGAAGAAATATCCATGGGTATGGTTCATTGTTGAGTTGTCAGATCTCCCTAGCAGCTCCTGAAGATTAAGTTCTCGGACTGTGTCAAAACCATGGTGTGCTGGGATTGAAGTTCACCCCTTTGGATCATAAAAGTTGCAGAGTCAAACCATTACTAAAAACCCTAGCAGTGCCAAATTTTTATTTTCTAGGGTATATGTGCATCATTGCAAAACATTTTGGAACATACACAATTAGCGCTTCTAAGGATTAGAACGAATAAGTCACTTGATTGTTCATGCACAAGGTTGCTTTTGCCCTTGTTCATTGTTTTCAGACATGCCTGAAATCACTTGCTTGCTATTTTGCGTGCTTGCTTATCTATCTGGTTACTGAAAATGAACAAATCTGTTACAATCTTCAAATCTGGACATTGAAATTTGCAAACAATCTGAATCTGAAAACTCAAAATTTGCAAAATCTGAAGTAAAATTCTTTTCTAGAGTCAAAAGTCATCTCAGGAAGTCAGAAAGTCATACAAGTTTCTATCAAGTGTCATTTCATTACTACCCAACTGTCGTATGGTAAAGAACCCAGTGTCATACGAGCCTTTCTGCCAGTCAAATTCCAAAAATCAAATCTTGCTAGCAACTATCGTACGAGCTTTTCAACTGTCATTTCATAGCATACCCATTGTTGTACGAGTCTATAGAGTGTCGTTTGGGAAATTTTTGAAAGTTTTTAGAAAATTGCTAGAATTGCCAGATATTTAGCTTTTTCAACCTATTTCCAAAATCTGTCGAACAAGTCACTATGTCAAGAACATAGCAGTAGCCATTGAGAATCAGTACACATGTCTCAAAGAATCAGTACACATAAGGAAGAAATTCTAATCACCGCTATGATGAAACAGATGCATGCTATGCAAGTTGAACTTAATAATCTTAAGAAAGAAAAGGAACCTAAAGAGTTCTCCATGGAAGCTCTATGCCCTTTTCCATTTGATAAAGACTTGTACATGTCACCATGCCCCCAGAAAAAATGTGAGCAACGTGATAACCCTTATGATACCTCTTCCACAAAGAGTGACACATCCAGCTTTGAAGACTATGATGACTATGATGATAGACAATGTAATGATACCTATGACACCTCTGTTCCTAAGAATCCTCCTCGTTGTGTGTTCCTGCTTACTACAAATGGGCTATCACATTGGATAGATCGTGATGGTGATCCATATGATTCTGATTTTGAAAGAGATTTTGATGGCTTTTGTGGACAATATCTAGATGACACATCTACTTCTATTGAGGAATATAAAATGTACCGTGCTAGCTTGAAGAATCAATATTATAAGAATCCTTCTCCTAAGGAATCTCCTGAAAATAAAGATTATCTTCTCAAGCAAGATCATGTTAATGTTGGACCTTTGTCTTGTGATGGTTCCCTTCCATCCCTTACTTCCTCCAATACCCGTACATTTTCTAAAATTTTTGAGTCTTTCAAATCTTTCACAGAACCTTCATCCGACACAAGCCCTAATACTTTTCATGCGGTTCCCTATAGTTATCCTCCAGGGCTACCTCTTAAAGAAACTCAAGCTAACCTTCACTTGGCTGTAAATACTTTCAATAATGATAAACCTAAAGAGCCTAAGCCTTCATATGCTATAATCCCTACTTCAGCTAGTCCTCCACCATCTCTTCCAAAGTCATCCATACACTCCCAACATGCTTCCTTGTAGAAGTGGCTCCTTGTCAAGAGGACTCTAAAAATGATGAAGAAAAGAACATAAAGAAAGATCAAGATCAAGAACCCTCCATGTCATCCACTCCTTTTCCCGATGTCTCTTATCTGCTTCATGGTTCTTTTGATCCTGTACACCCTTTTTCATGCATTCCACCATGTCTTAAGTCTTCTCCTAAGCAAGATCAAGCTACTACTTACATTGTTGAGCTTATTGACAATCAAAATAACCTTACTACACTTGCGCTTTCCAAAGATGATACTTCCATTAAGGTTGGTAAAAATGGTGTTGTTACTTCCAATGTTAAGCCAATTGAAAATCAAGAAAAAAATTATGCACTTATGCTATCCAAAGATCCTTGTCAAGATCAAAGTCTTCCATCTTCTTATTCTACCACTCCATATTCGCTTCCACTTTCTACTCTTCCTAAGTCTTTGCAAGCTTTGAAAAATCCTATCAAAGAAGGTGCTCATATTCAAGATATCCATGATTCTATTGAAAATCCTAATGCTCACTCTAAAGATGTTGATATCCTTGGTTGCCATATAGATGTTGATGAACTTATTGATTATCCTTTTGCGTCTTCCACTTCCATCCTTGGACCTCTTCCACCACTACTAAAGGCTTCACGTCTACCTTCCATCTTGGGTCCTTATGTCCCTTCACTTTCCTCTCTTAACTCTCCTAATTTTCCATTCATTTTGGGTCCTTACATCCCTCCATCTCCCATCTTTCCTCAAGATCAACATAGATGCATACCCTTGAATCTTTTTCATCCACCCACCCATCTAAACCAGTCATATTCTCCTTCTTCCACAAGTCCCAAGTCTTTTGGAAGTAACTTGATTGTTCAATACAAGAAAAAGAAGCAATACAAGAATCTATCAAAAAGAGAAGATCACCATGTCTCCTCTAAATGACATGGAGGCATCAAGTCAAAAGAGATATCTAAGAAAAAAACTACAAAACAAGTATGGGTTCCAAAATCTATCATTAAAGATATTCTCTCTAGATCATAAAAAAAAATGAAAATCCTACAGCTATATGGATTCCAAAGTCTCTCTTGAAAGAGTCTAGTGTTGAGAAAAAAGTTAATTTGACATTCAAGCTTCCAAATACTTCCACTTCATCTTCTTCCAAAAACATTCTTCCATTCCATGTGCCTAAACCACAACCTCTGCTATCCATTCACCATATTCCTTCACATATTCCTTCATTCACGTTTCCTCCACCCTCTTGCCACCTTTCAAGGTGTGTGTTGATGTTGATCTTGCCTTCCTTTCCACCTACCCTTTCACAGTCCTTCCATTCATTATCCTTCTACCTCCTATCATTTTTCCTCATTTGCCTATTCCTCCTATCTTCCAACCTCACTTGCTTTACATAAAACCTTATCCTCCATTTTTCTCTTCCATCTCCCTTTCCCTATCAGCATCTTTGAGCATATCATTTTGATTCCTTGGCATATCATGGTTTATCCTTTCAAGGAGCACTATCTAAAAAGCTTGCCTTCTTCCAAAAATTCAAAAAGAAATGAAAAATAATTTTTTTTTGAAAACGTGCCTTGGTGAAAACCTAGAAACAGGCATCTTGGTAGCAAAAGTAAAGAGAAATAAATTCATCCTATGGTGAAAACCACTCCCTTGTGGCACCTTGGATAAGTACCATGATGAAAACCTGGTAATTAGGCATCATGCGTAGTTCTTCTACATATTTCATCCCTTCCATCTTCTCTCTTTGATCTTGACATTGTTGATCTATACATGAACATTTGGCTATTTTTTGAGTTGTTTTATGATGATCTTGCTTTCATTCCTTTCATGTTTAGCCTTCATATTTATCTTCCTCCATTCATTTTCACCTATCGCTATCCTTTTCCCCTTTGGTCTTGATCTAATAGAAGAAAGAGTAAAACATAGTGCTATGAAGCCTCTTGACATGTCTGCTCCTTTGGACTGCATCCTTTACTGCTGTGACATTACGATTTTGTGACTTATCCTATACTGGTCTTTCATTGCTTGTCTAAATGTGCTTTACATGATAATTTTCCCTAGCTTGGGTATTCTTGAGGAGTTTTCCTTTGAGGATTTCTTCCCTTCATTCTCCTTCATTCTCTTGTCTTCCATCTCTTCCACCAGCTTGCCAATCCCTCTTGTTCTCCACCTTGCTAGACATTGGGACTGCACGATATGATCTTGCTTGGGAGTTTGCAATGGAAAAAGATGCTATCAAGTATACCAAGTATCAGAACTAGTATTAAAAAAAGTATCAGAACACCTACTGGGGCTACACCTTTCGCTTTAGTTTATGGGTCTGAAGCGATACTGCCTATTGAGGTTGAAATCTCATCACTAAGAATCAGAATGCATGGTCTAGTAACTGATGATGACTATAGAGTGTCTAGGTTGCAAGAACTTGAACTACTAGATGAGCATAGACAAGCAGCGTATGATCATCTCAGAGTATATCAGAAGAGAATGTTTAGAGGTTACAACAAGAAAGTTAGACACAGAGAATTTCAGGTTGGTGATCTAGTCTTGAGAGAAAATCCTAAAAATCAATCCCATCGAGAATGCAAGGGGAAGTTTGAATCCAATTGGCTGGATCCCTTTGTAATCACTACTACTTTTGGCTCTGGTGCCTATCAACTCTCAATGACTGAAGGAGAACAGCTCCGAGAACCAATCAATGTTCTTCATCTGAAGAAATTCTACACCTAAGGCATTCAATCTATGGTAAAATGTCCTGAAAAATCTTAAAAATTGGAAAATGTCCTAAAAAAATGAACATCTTGGTGAAAACCTAGCAATAGGCACCTTGATGATTCACAAAAAAATCAAAAAATATCAAAAGTACAAAAAAAAAAAAAATTGAAAAAAATGAAAAATACAAAAAAATGAGAAAAAAAGAAAAAGTGCCTTGGTGAAAACCTAGAAACAGACACCTTGGTAGCAAAAATAGAATCTCTTCCAAGATGGTGAAAACCTGGCAAATGGGTGCCACTTGTTTCAAAATGCTTCATCTATCAGCGCAATCTTGGTCTTTCCCAGCTTTCAGTTTTGCTTTAGTTTGTACATATCTCTCGGTTTGTTTCTGCATTTCCAATTTTCAAGTAAGTCGGTCTGTACACCACTCAGCTCAAGCATCTATATCCTATCAATGCTTAACACTTGGGGGCAATCAATGTTATATCATATGGCCTCCAGTATATCTTAGACCTATCATATCCAGTCAGAGTCCTTTGAAGCTTCATTTGAGTCAGTCAAGTCTGTCTTGTCTCCAGAAAGGATTTTTCATCTACAACAACGCAATCAAACAAACAAATTGAAAATAATATATGCTCTTTACATGCTTTTATCTCCTTGTATGCTTACTAATTCGCATTGAGATTTTTGCATATTGTGTCCCTTCGAGCTCTTCGATGATGTCCTTTATAGGATTTAGAGAGTGATGACTGGGGGCATAATCTTTTCTTTGTCTTCTGCTTGTATGTGAAAATCTAACATCTTTGGAAATTCTGGATTGAAATGGTGTTCGACTGTAAGAGCCTCTATCTCAAATTGGATGACCATGCGTACCTTGACCATTGATACCCTAAAAATTCAAGAAAGTTTGATCTCACTATTGTCTTTTTGAGTAAGTTCTTTCTCCTACTGTGAAACGCGATCTTACCTAAGGATGTGAACGATAAAGGGTCACTACGGGTAATTCACACTGGATTTAGAATGATCTCTTGACTGTTTGATGTGTATGTTAAATGCAAATTGCTATATCAAAATGGACATGATATTCAGGTCATCCTGGCGTTTGTGCCTTGGTGCTTATATCTAATCTGACATTCTGAAAACAAAATCAATATTCATATATCCATGGTTGTTCACCAGTGGGTGTTGTATTGGTTCTTGAGTGTTACAAATCAATATTCATATGTCTATGGTTTCATGGCTAGTGGGCATTGTATTGATTTATCTGGTTACCTAAAAGTTTAATGATGATAACAAATTGACACATGATCAGTGAGTAGGTCCTAGGGTTGCATTATCATCCTGCATGTTTCTTTGCATGTTTGCACTTTGCATGATCTCACAAATTGCTTGAACACTTAAAAGATTCTTCAATCACCTCTTCCAAACTAACAAGAGCTAAATCTCACACAAAGGTTCCTCCAATGAAATAGCAAGTAGAATCCTTTTTCAAGATCAAAATAAAATAAAAAATCATTCATATTATTAACTACTTGCATAATCAACCTTCAATCATCACAAAAATCTAGTATTCAACTTAATTGATTATCTTCCATCAAACTATCAAAATTTCAACTTGGTCAACCATGGTCAACTCATGGTCAAACCTAGTCAAACTTGGTCTTTTGGACTTCCAAACGATGCAAAATGCATTCTCAAACGTGTTTAACCACTTCTCAAATCAATTAACATGCTTCTGAACTATCAAAGCTGACTTTTCTTGTTAGATTTCAATTTTAATCCCGAAGGGGGCATGGTATTACACATCATTCAAAGTCTGTAATATAGATTTGGAATCATATCTTTCCTCAGTAATCAAGACAACAACCATGTCTAGTTGTTGATTCATCAAAAGTCCTCATCACTTGGGGCAAATCGATCATCGCTCGGGGCATATCAGTTTCATCGAGATCCATATCAATTTGGTATTCTCCTAATCTTGTAAACTGTATCAATTTTTGCAACTATCGGTTCATTAGTGTTATTTCCTTGGTTCTTCGGTAACTGAAGGGTTCGGATGTGATACCTACATGATTCTTCTAAGGACAATCGAGTCTAGAATCGGTCACTCACTTCTTCGCAATCATAAGGTTCGGAATCAGGCGTTTTGACACTTTTTTTTCACAATCATCGGTTCATTCGCTGTTATAGTTAACATTATCTTTGGTCATTCAGGACCTATTATCTTCATATCAAACCCAATCAGCTTATGTCTCATATCAATTATCAATTTCGAATCAGTTTCATATCTTTATCATACACAGACTATCTTTGAACCACTGTGCTTCGCACAGTAATTCAAAGAGGGGCAAAATGTAATACCCCAAAAATGGGCTATATGTTCATTAACCTCCTATATCGACACATCAAATGAAATCGACATCAAAGTCCTAACCAAAGGCACATCAACACATCATCAAATCCTAATTGATTATCTTAAATTCTGCATCGAGGAATATTCCTAGTAATATTCCTATTTATCATAATTATCTTTAATTTAATGATTATTTGGCGATAAATCCAATTTATCCTAAAGTTTAATTAATTGAATATGATGAATATTTAATTAATTGATTTAATTCTGCCACTTAATTATTTAATTGAATTTAATTGTATTTATTCCTAAATATTATTATTTAAATTTGACAAGAAATCAAAATTTCTATTATTAATTGATTAAATTTTTATTTAATTAATTAAAGCAAGTTGTCATATTTAATGATATTATTTTTGAATAAAAGTTTGATTAAATGATTGATTAACCCATAAATCAATTGTTTTATTTTTCAAAATCAGTTAAGTTGAGAATAAATCACTTTATTTATTTATTAATTCATAATTATCCATGTGCACAATCAAAGAGCAGTTAAACTCCAAATCAGAAAATCAATGCAAGTTATTGACTTTTTGGAACTCAACATCATTTTTGAGTTTTAAAGTTGATCTAAACTTCTAATTTGAATTAAACTCTGCTTTTGCATGTTTTTGTGAGTTAATTATTCTTTATTTTCAAATAACTCAAAAATCAAGTTGAGTTTATTTGAGTGATTTATGGCTTTCTTCCATGCACCTCCAAAGCCTTGGATTTCTATAAAAACAAGGCTCAGCTCTTCATAATTCATCTCTCAAATCCACAAGAATTGCATAATCACACTGAAGAATTGCTATCTGGAGAATCAAAGCTTATTATGAATCAAGGCTATTGTGAGATCAATTTTTTTTTTTTTTACATTCATTTAGATTCACTTTCATATCATTGTTAGATCATTTAGCATATCATAGATCAATTTTCATATTAGCATAGATTCATATCAAGTTTTCATATCATTGCATAGAAAATATCTATAAAAAAAAATAGATTAATTGCATTCATATTTCATATCAGTTTTGCATTCAAATCCTTCATTTAGGTGTCGTCTAGGTCACTGATCTCGATAGCAATCTGAGAACATCAATCTCTTACCTATTAGAAGGCAGTAAATCACTTGGTTAGAGTAGATTTCAATTTTGCATGATTTTGATTATAGCTAACCTCTAATGTTTTACTGAAGTGTTGTGTCTACAGATCAGGTACAATTTTCACACACACAGTTGCTGATGCCGGATTACCAGTAGGCAGTACAGGATATAGCTGCGATCCAGAAAGAGCCCTGGGACTATCTCTCAGACATGGCAGATGCAGGGGCTGATGCAGCCTATAGAGCAAAGCGGCGAAAGGTTCCATTCCCTCAATTCACAGTTCCAGATGCACATCCAGCAGCTCAGGGGGATGATGATGATGACAATGGGGATGGAGGAGATGGTGGAGGGAGAGGGAGAGGGAGAGTGAGGGAGATAGTGGAGAGCTCTTGATTAGGTGGCCAAAAATGGTCACAGGGACATAGCTCTATTGATGAGAGTGATGATGTGGTGAGGCCAGCTTGTCAAGAGGTAGAGGCTAGGTAGGATCAACCTGTAGGAGGAGAGGACCTAAGAGCTAGGATACAAGCTTTAGAGATAGAGATTCAATAGCTTAGGATCACTATAGATGTTAGAGAGAAGTAGTTGATGGATCTAAGGGTAGAGAGGGATTAGCAGCTAGCGGATCTCAGGGCAGAGATAGCACACCGGGAGAGGGCGGCAGAGGCGGACGCACTAGAGATCCGATAGGAGGCAGCAAGAGCTGCGTACTATCATGGGCTCTATCTTTAGGCTATTCTAGAGAGTCAGAGAGCACCAGCATACTCTCAAATGGTAGGGATGTCTGATATGGTACCAGACAAGATAGCGGCACCACCTCCTCCCCCACCAGCTCCACATGATGGTGCTAGCGAGTCCTAGGTTTAGGGCTTAGGTTTTAGATGTTTTGGACATATCTTGAGACTTTGATCCAGATTTTGGGATCTCATTTTGTATATTGTACTATGACATTTATATATGAGATTACTGGATTTGCAATAGATCTTGTGTGTTTGTCTCACTTGTGATGGATGTTTCAGTTTTGATATTGTCTTGTCATATTGCTCAAAATGTATGTTTATATGCTCATGTATACTCTCTCTCATAGATGTATGTTTAATTCTCATGTGTATGATATAGACTCATGTTTTTGAAAATGATCTCTTTAGGATATAGATTATGATGAGAAGATTAACCCCTTGTGATGACAGGAATAGGTTGTGATGTGAAAGATAAGGAGAGAAAGACATGATCGAGAAAAGGAAAGGTGAGTGCAATTGACCGACTAGTCTGTGAAAGATAAAAGGAGAGCTCTCTCCATGTGCAAGGTGAAAAAACTAATCTAAGATGAACCTAAAAATGCAAGCTACTATGAAAGTGGTTGACTTGCAAGGTCACAACGCCAATAGACATCTAATAATCATCATCGAGCTTTATTGGTAGTGTCGCAAGATCATGCAATACACACTAGTATGACTATGGGTATATGAATATGATCTATATCAGATAGAATGTGGGAATCCTACCTAGGCACCAAAGACATATAGGTCAAGATGACTAGTGCAGTCAGATTACCTAAGTTTAATATGGCAAGATTATACTCGCATCGAGACATAAGGAAAGTCAAGATGGTTATAAGTATGCACTTGCACAAACAGTTAAGGATAATACCTTGTAGATCCTAGGTGTCAAGTGGATCAAGCATAAATGCCAATGACAATTAGGACCAAAAAAATATACCCACAAACAGAAAAATTAATAAAACATGTCCTCATACCCTCAGTCTTCTAGCTATGCATCATCTAAAACTTCTTAGGGAAAAGAACACTCATCAAAGAAATCATCATAGACAACACACAAAAAAAATAAAGTCAAACAAGTCTCAGCGAGTCGAGTGTTTAAGTGCGTGTGAGTAGGTCATAGAATCAATCTTTGAGTATCATATTTGCTAGTGAGAAATATCATATCATGCTAGACTACAGGTAGGATATCTGATAAGTGTTGAGAAACACTTGACGCTAGGGTAGTGTTAAAAAACACTTTTTGGGTGGTGTTGAAAAACACCATTGGCAAGATGTCCTAAAGACCAACGCATCCTAGAGACCAAAGCTAACATAGTTATGCCCCCTAGACAAAGACAAAAACCAATTCCAAATCAAGGCATGATGGAGAAAGGATAAGTGTCGAGGATGCATGCTAAAAGACAAGGGTGCAAAGGCGTCAAGTAGTGCCTATTTCTAGGTTTTCACCACTTGGAAGATTTTTTGATTTTTTCAATTTTTGTATTTTTGCTACAAAGGCGCCTGTTTCCAAGTTTTCACCAAGGCACCTTTTCTATTTTTTTTGAATTTTTTACATTTTTTGATTTTTTTGTATTTTTTAGGACTTTATATGCTTTTTAGGATTATTTTTTTAGCATCATAAAATATGTACACAGGATGCCCCCAGAATGAATAGGCATCATGTGTAGAACTTCTTGAGGTGCAAAACATTGATAGGATTAGGGAGTTGTTCTCCCTTTTCATCAGATAGTAAGTAAGCACCTGTACCAAAAGCAATAGTAATAATGTATGGTCCAGGCCAATTAGGTTCAAACTTCCCTTTTTGTTCTCTATGCTATTGGTTCTTAGGGTTTTCTCATAAGACAAGATCCCCCACTTGAAATTCTCTAGGGTGAACCTTCTTGTTGAACACTTTGGACATACGCTTTTGGTAAACTCTCATGTGATCAAAAGATGCTTTTCACTTTTCATCTAGAAGTTCCAGTTCTTGTAACACGGTAGTCTTCATCTGTCACTAAACCTTTGAGAGAGACTCTAAGTGAAGGGATCTCTACCTCTAAAGGTAACACTGCTTTAGCACCATAAGTGAGGGAAAAAGGTGTAGCCCCTGTTGGAGTATGAATACTCATTCTATAGGCCCACAAGGCCAGATTTATCTGTAGATGCCAATCTCTACCATTCTTGTGAACTGTTTTATGGAGGATTTTGAGGATGGTCTTATTTGAAGCCTCTACTTGTCCATTTCCTTGTGGGAAGTAAATGGAGGACCAATGCTATTTTATCTTGAATTTCTTGCAGAGGTGTGTAAGGTCCTTATTTTTAAACTGACCTCCATTGTCAGTAATTATCTCAGAAGGCACTCCATATCGACAGATGATATGGTTCAAAATAAACAAAGAAACTGTTTTGCCTGAGGCAACAAAAAGTGGGACAGCTTCTACCCATTTGGTAAAGTAATCAGTAGTAGCAATAATGAATTTATGTCCACCTAAGGAGTTGGGATGAATTTTCCCAACAAGGTCAAAGGCCCAGCGCTAAAATGGCCAATGAGAAATAGAAGGAATAAGCTCCCTACCTAGAGCATGAATCAGGTTTCCATGTTTCTGACATTTTTCACAAGATTTGGCAAAAGCTACTGCATCTGTCTGCATGGTAGGCCAATAATACCCCACCCTAAGCAACCTTCGGGCCATGGCAAGACCATTAGAATGTCCTCCACAAATTCCCTCGTGAATGTCAACTAACGCTTGGTTGGAGTCATCCTTTTCTAAACACCTAAGAAGTGTCCCATCTAAACCCCTCCTATACAGATCACCAGAGATAAGGGTATGGCGAGAGGCATTACGAACAAGATTTCTTCTTTTAGAATGATTGAAGGTTTTAGGAATAGTACCATCATGAAGATATGAATAAATGGCACCATAGTGAGATGAATCATGGCTAATCAAGGTACAAATGACATGGCTTTCTGAGGAGTCAAAAATAGGGTAACGTAGCTCTTCCACTAGGAATTCATATCGGGATTCATGTTGTTCTAGCTGAAGAAGAGAAGCCAATGTAGCCATAGTGTCAGCTACTTTGTTCTCTGCTCGAGGGATCTATTGAAATGTAACAAAGGTAAATTATCTGCACAATGAATCAACCATCTTCTTATAGGGTATCGGTTTGTCATCCTTTGTTTGATATTCTTCATTAACTTGGTTGCTAATCAATTGTGAATCCCCATAAATGTGCAGCTCTATAATTCCCCATTCTATATCCATCTTTAGTCCATTTGTTAAGGCTTCATATTTGGCTATGTTATTTGTGCATGGGAACAATAGTTTGTAGGACTTAGGAATAGTATACCCATGAGGAGAGACAAACAACACTCCAGCTCCTGAACCATTGTGCATGAAAGAGCCATCAAAGAAAATCTTCCATGTTCTTGTAGTCATATACATGTGTGCTCATCTGGAAATTCAACTTGAATGGGCATACTATCTTGAATGGGAAAAACAGCTAGTTGATCAGCGATAGCTTGTCCTTTTATGGCTTTACGCTCAACATACTCGATGTCAAATTCTGAAAGAATCATCATCTATTTAGCAAGTCTACCCATGAGAGCAGCCTTGCTGAGCAAATACTTAAGAGGATCAATTTTGGCTATGAGGTGTATTGTATGTGCAAGCATGTAATGTCACAACTTTTGGGAAGCAAACACCACCGCAAGGCAAGATTTTTCATACTAGAGTAGTTGACCTCATATGAAACAAGTGTTCAACTAATGTAATATATGGCTCTTTCTTTTCTAGTATCATCAAGTTGAGCCAATAATGCCCCCAAGGAAGATTCTATTGCTGAAACATACAATATGAGTGGTTTTCCCGGGATAGGAGGCATTAGGATTGGAGGATTGGCCAAGTATTGTTTAATTTGATCCATGCTTTTCTGACAATCCTCATTCTAGACACATTTAACCCCTTTATGTAAAGTCTTATTAAAGGGTTGAGCTTGATCTGCTAGTTGTGAAATAAACCTTCTGATAGACTGAAGGCATCCCTTAAGACTCCTCATTTGACTGATGTTTGTGGGAGGCGGCATATCCATTATTGCTTGAACTTTTTCTGGGTCCACCTCTATTCCTTTAGTTGAAATGATAAATCCTAAGAGTTTGCTAGAGGTAACTCCAAATGCACACTTTTTGGGATTTAATCTGAGTTGAAACTGTTCCATACGATCTAGAATTACTTCCAAATCAGCAAGGTGTGTATCCCTTTTCTTGGATTTTTCCAAGGTGTCATCCACATAGTCTTCCATATTTTTATGCATCATGTCATGGAAGATATTAGTCATAGCTCTTTGATATGTAGCTCTGGCATTTTTTAATCCAAATGGCATGACATTCTAGCAATAGGTTCCCCATGCACAAGTGAACGCAATTTTCTCTTGGTCTTCAGGAGCTATTTTGATTTGATTATACCCAGAAAAGCCATCCATCAAAGAATAGATCTCATAGCCCGTGGTCATGTCCACTATCATGTCTATGTTTGGAAGTGGAAAATCATCCTTTGGGCATGCTTTATTAAGATCTCTAAAGTCTGTGCAAACACGAATGGACTTGTCATGTTTTGAAATTGGTACAATATTGGATATCCATTCGGTATAATCAATGGCTCTTATGAATCCTGCACTGAGGAGTTTCTCTAATTCAACTTTGACAAGGAGAACTACGTGAGGATGCATCTTCCTCAATTTCTATTTTACTAGTTTTATTCTTGGAGCTATGGACAAATGATGCATAATGAGACTAGTGTCCAACCCTGACATGTCTGAATAGTTCCAAGCAAAATTGATTTTCTTTCTTTGTAGGAATTTGGTATATGCCTCTTTTTCTAGTGTTGACAATGATCAAGCCAAGTGAACTATTTGTGGAGCCTCTTCTGTGTTCAGATTAACTGACTGTGTGGGCTCAATAAGCACTGATGACCTATCTTGAAAACAACAGGGAAGATGACCAAGTACCCCATCCTTAGGCACCTCAGAAAGGTTTTCACCTTTAGATACGTCCTTTATTTTTACTTTTTTGGGTTTTGACACCGCCACATAGTGGTTTTTGCCATCAGAACCATGATTCTTTTTTTCTTGTCTATTCATTTTGTGACTGAGGTACTTGATATCTGGTTTTGTCATGCTTGTAGTTGGTTCATTGGTGGAAGAGACTACAGGTTCAAGGGCATGTAGGTAGCATGCTATTTCATAGTCATTTTGAAAAGTTAGGAGCTGAGGCTCTTGATAACACTGAGACCAATCAATTAAGTGAGGATTGGCAAGGGGTAGGTCAATGATTGGTTCAATATTATGTATGTGAATGGTATCATCTCTGGTGATTGCAGAATTAGGATCTGTCAACTATCCCTCTAAGGTACCTAAATCAGGACCTATTCTACTAAGTACAACATCGTCCACTAAAGCAACTCATGGATTCCAATCCTCTAATCCTACACTAGACTTGTTAGCTACCTCAGATTTGGAACTATATGTATGGACAATAGCAATGTCCATGTCAACTGTGGAACAATCAGAAAGAGTCTCCCACTCATACTCATGTGAGTTCGTATCTGAATCCTGACTGGGATGCTTACACCAACCATATTTGTTAGGCCTTGAGGTAGAAGCCTTGATGTCACCAAGGCTAACACCTTCTTGAATGCCATTTGTGTATTGAATAGGATCCTCAACATGATCTTCAATAGTGGATTGTTCTTGTTCTAGGTCTAAAATTGTTGGATTTTCAACTGTAGTATTTAAATCTCCCCAAAGGAGATTGGTGGAAGGGACCCAATCTTCACACCTATCTTGTTGATTTTTCAAATTGGGTATGTATTCATCATCACTATTTGTCGTAGCTAGGATATGAGTAACTTTCTTGTTCTGACTTTTAAAGCCTAGGCCAATTGTTGTCTTAGATCTGCGTCCAAAAAGAGCATGATTAAGTGGTTTAGCTTTAGCATCCAATCTATGACTGAGAGGACCATGACCAAGGTAACCCATATTTTTGACCAAAGTATATCCTCTCCCATAAGCCTTAGGAGATGGAGAGAAATTTTCATTGTGCTTGTATTTTTCCTCTTTGTAAATCCAATCTCTAACAGCTACCTCCTCTTTCTCATCTTGTATGGGCACTAAGGACTCCATGAACGTATCAAACAGAGTCATTGTCGAAGATGAGGGATGCATTTCTTGTGAAGGTTTACCATAGGACCTAGGTGAGACTGGCAGCTTTGTGGAGGAGTCAATGTGATAACCCCCCATACCAAGGTCTATGGTTTTGAACTTATTCTAAAATTGTGCCAAAGTTACATCAAAATTTTCTGCTTCCTGATTAAGAGGAACATGGGTCCCTGCTGAAATTGCATTAACAGATAATGTGCTATCCCTGGGTATACAAAATTCTACTCAATTATAGGGGAACTTGACACATTGGTGGTAGGTGGATGACACTGCTTGCATGCCATGGATCCAAGGTCTACCAAGAAAAATATTATAGGCTAAAGGACTGACATCAACAATTTGGAACAAAATGTTCTTTTCAACGGGGCCAATCATGACAAGAAGGACGACCAAACCTTTGGAGCTTCTCTCTGCCTCATCATAGGCTTTGATGGTTATTTTCTTGTGAGTATTAATAACCTGCTCTGAGTAACCTAATATTTTCAACAAACTCAAGGAACAAATATTGAGCCCAGCACCCCCATCAATCAACACACGCTTGACACGGGTCTTGTGAATCATGACTTCAATATGAAGGGCAAGATTATGCAGATGGCTCAAGGCTTTGTCATCTTCTTCTAAGAATGTGAGGTAGTGTGGGCTGGCAAGGTGATTTACCATGTTTTGGAATTGATCAATATCTATGTTGTTAGGGACATTGGTTGTATGCAAGGCATCTTCAAGGACACGCTTATGTCTTGGAGACAATTCTAGGAGCTCAAAAATTGAGATTTGAGCCAATGTTCTTTGTAACTGATCAACAAGATTGTAGCTCATTTCTGAATTGACTACTAACTTGGTAGTGACATTCTTAGATGTCACTTGCTTTGGTTTGCTAGACTGGTTGGAATGAGGACCTTGAATGATCACAGGACCTTGACTTTGGCCTCTGGTGACAACATTAAGGGTTTGGGATGACCTTTGAGAGTGAGGACTTCTAAGCACCACCGCAGGTTCTTTATCAAATATAGGAGAGTCCACATCATGACTATAAGAATCTTTGTTTCACATCATGTTGACATTTTCATCCACAGCTTCAAGCATATTGATAACATTCTCTACAAATGTATAGGTGTAGTTGATTGTAGCTTTGCCATCTTTGGGTTTAGAGGTTTCCCCCTTATCATATTTAGGCAAAGGTTCCTTAAACGCTTTGTGATCTACATTGGTTTTGAATCCATCAACCTCAAGCTTGCCATTTTCAATAAGATCTTAACTGAGATGTTTAAGTTTCCAGCAGTGTTCTATGTCATGTCCAATGCCATTATGAAATATGCAGTAAGCTTTTTTATTCCACCAATATGGCTTAATGTCAGGTATGTGAAATTTTGCTAGATCTTGTGGTTGTGCAAGATTGTTATCAATAAGCATTTTGAAAACATCCTCATAGGAGTCCCCAAGCTTAGAGAACTGTCGTTTCTCCTTTGTAGGTCTTTCTTGATATATTTGTTTATGCTCTTGTTGGTTAGGGGATGTGTTAAGCTTCATAGCTTGAATTGCACTAGATAAATGAAGGACACCTTGATCCTTTGGTTGGTTAGAGTCAACAACTCCATCATTGACTACTTGTTTATTCTCATTCTAGTGTGAGTTCTTGCCTTTGTCCTTATGATTGTTGTTATTATTTTGACTATTGTTGTTATTATTTTGTTTAGTCAAAATACCTTGCTCTTTTAAGACATCCTCTATTCTGCATGCGGTTTTGACCATGGTGTCGAATGAATCAAAGACCATCTTTCGAACCTCATACTGCATCTTAGGTACTAAATTTCTCACAATGATATCAATTCTGTCATGTTTAGGAATTGTCCTAGAATACCGGGAGCACAATCATCTCCACCTTTGTAAAAATGTAACAAAGGATTCCCCTTGATTCTATTTTAAATTACATAAATCGAGCATGGTGACTGATCTTGATAAGTTATAGGCAAAATGTTGCACAAATCTCTGCACCAGTTCTTTAAAAGTTTTGACTGGAGGGGTTATGTTGGTAAACCACTCCATAGCTTGACCTTTTAGACTCCTTGGGAATAATCTCATCAGATAGGAATCTTCATGGTGAAATTCAAAACTCATGGTATAAAAATAATGCACATGATCATGTGGGTCACCATTACCATCATATTTGTCATATTGGGGAAATTCAATTTTTCTAGGAAAATCCTTCATGTTCACACTCCTATCAAAAGGATTAGGACAAATAGAGTCAAGGTTGAAGGAACTTTTAGGAGCCATCATTTTCTCCATCATCTTCTTGATTTTCTTAATCTCCTCTCCTTGCGAGGGACTCTATTTATTTATTTTCCTATCCACATCAAAGTTATAAGGGACCCTCGCACCCTTGTTGATTAAGCTCTCTAGGAACTTATCTTTATTTTGCTCAACATATTTCTCCACATATTGTTGGAAAAGTGGTTCTTATTGCATTCTCATAAAATCTTGAGCTTCATAATTTTCACTACTTCCTCCATGTTGAGAGCCATGATGAGCTCATTGGGAGGGTTGTCTTGAGTTCAAAGGAGGCGTTTGTCTCCTATAGTGAGCATGTTGTAAAGTCCTTCCTCTAGGACTAGGAGATCTTGATGGTGACCTTGGATATTTTTTGCCTTGTGGGGTGCTCGAGGGAGTAGATGGTGGGGAGTTGGTCCCACTATTGGTACTTCTATTGTTGAATTGGGCATTAAGTTGTTGGGCTAAGAGCCTATCATGTTCTTCTTGTGCGACCCTTCTCTCTATGTCCAACAAGGCTTGTTGTTCCTCCTCTAGGAGCCTAAATTTTTCTTCTTTTGCAGCTTGTTCATTCAAGATGGCTTGTTTTTTTCGTTCAATTCTTTTTAGCCTCTCACTTGTATATCTTGAGGTTGTTTTTAGTGGAGAGCTTGGCCTTGAATGATTGAACAAGTTAGCTACATTCACATGAGCATCATAAGATTGGTTGTTTTGGTCTTCATGTTGTGAACGTGCATCTTGATGAGCTTGTGCATAGTGTCTTTTGGCTTATTGATGAGAATCCAAATATCTTGAGTTAATAGGAGGTGATTAAGGTTGATTATCATCATCAAATGACATGTCATCAAGAGTTTGATCCATTGCTTCTCTTTGTCTCCTAGTCAAAGTGTAGCTTATGTCCATATTTGATTGAGAGGATGGTAAATACCTACTCAACTGACTAAGGCTGCTCTTAGGCTCAAACCAAACTTCTGAAGCACTCCTAGGAGATTGATCAAAGATGGGTTCCTTCCCCTTTCACTTTTGACGAGTTTGGACTAAAGGTAATTGTTCAAAAACTACTTGAGGTTGTTTTCCTTGACCCACTTGGTATCTTGTTGTAACCGGCATGAAAGAAAAGATCCTTAGTGAGAAGATAACCTTATGAATCACTAATTGTCAAACTAGGATAGTGAAAATATTCAATTGTCCAAAAGAGAGATATGGTGAGATAGAAAGCTGACAATAGGTATAAATCAACACTGCCACAATGGTGCGTAATAAAAGGATTTTAGTATCCTAGCACATATGGATCAAGAGGATGATTTAACCAAAATATATTGAAATCAAATTTATATGAAAGTGAATTTGGACAAAAGAGTACTCAAACTCTCCAAGTGTGCAATCAAAGAATCTAAAGGTGAGTCTTGTCAACAAGGATGATTCCTAACTTACTAATGACAAGGAAAATCTTTGGTGAGGTCAAAGGTTACTAACTCAAGATGTCTAGAGCAAAAAACCTGAGGTAGAAACAAGCTTTCAGTTGTAGGGTATGAAACTTACTAAAATCTAGTCAACTAAGAGAGTGCTAAAAATTGCATAAAGTTAGGCAGACAGCAAAAAGATTTTGGGCGATAGTTTCCAGGCTAACAAGGTGACAGTTTCAGACCAGGTGATATTTCACATTAAACAGAGCGATACTTTCCAGACAGCCTGGGTGATACTTTCCAGGCAAGCGGGGTGATAGTTTTCCAGTGACAAACTATCACGCGATATTTTCCAGGACAGGGAGCGATACTGTTCCAGTTTCATACGATTCTTGACCAGTGAGTGTTAAAAATCTCAGTTTTAAGGGCAATTTGGTCCAAATTTTAGTTTGAGGGTTGGTTTTTTTTTATTTCAATCACAGTTACAGTAGTAAATTGACAGGTTTGCAAAGAGTAGGTGATCAAACATGTCTTCAAACACTTGAAACAAGGGAAAAAGCAACCTTGCCAAGACAAGCAATTGTGATATCAAAATTAAAAAATCCTATGAACACTACCGTGATGTTGAATATGCAAGAACATTTACATAGGTATATCATAGCGAGAACACTTCAAGCACTTTCTAGCCTAAAAAGACAATGGCTCAATACTTAACAACTTGGCCCACACTTGATGCTCCATTGCCTCACACAAAGTGGTTGCCCATAATAGATATTGGCTTTGTCGTGGAAGTGCCAATGACACAACCAAAGGAACACAGATGGTGAGTAATCTTGGGGTGATCCAGGTTATTCCACTTGGATCAATCCTTGCACCAAGAAGCTAAGTGGAAAAATAAGGTGGCTTCTATCTATGGTTCTTAATAAGGGCTTCTGTTCGTAACACCCCTCTTGCTCCTCAAAAAGGACTAGGACCTCGCGGCCTCAAGAGTACCTTAAGCATTCTTTCTTGACATTTTCCTCATGGTCACAAGCTCACAAGTACTCACATCAAGCGAAGAAAAGTGCTACGTCTACCAAGGTTTTGTGTCCTTGATAGCCTTGAGATTATAGTGGGTTGGAATAGCTCAGTATTAGCTTGTCCCCACTTGGGTCGTTCCTCTTGATTGCTCAAGAGTAGGCCCGCTAAAGGATTCTAAGGATCTAAACAAAGAGTGGATCAACTTATGAGGTTCAAGGTTTTTGTTTCACCACAAGGGTGAAGAGCATACTCCCCTATCTCAAAGTTTTCTCCCAAACACACCAAGCAAATGTTCAATTAGCCTTTTGCTTTCAAAATTCAAAGATGGGTCAAGATTTTCTGGTTCACCACAAGGGTGAAGAGCATACTTCTCCTACCACCCAATAATTCCTACAACAAGATATTATGTTCCTATGAAATGAAACAACTAGTAATTGCCACACTTAAAATGAAATAAATAACAAGCACTTTTTTTTGTTTTTATGCTTTTGGGCAGCCCTACAAAAACTGTTAGTAGCCCTTGTGCATTTGAAGCTTTGACATGCATTCTTTTGAAAAAATACTTAAGCAAGAGGCACCTACAACCATAACTTGTTATCCCCACAAGGTTAGCCAAAGCAAAATCCAAATGAAATCTGCAAATTAAATCTAACTAACCACAACAAACTAAACCAGCAAGCTAATTAAATCAAAACTCGGCAAGAAAGGACCAAGAAACAACTCACTGTTGGGTACAGGTGACAATACAGTCACCAAAAATATTGTGCGACACTTTATAGTATACTAGGGTGATAATATATTCCTGGGCGATACTTTATTAGTACTTGCAAGTGACGGAATGTCTCAAATAGTGTGATATAATGTCTCAAATAGCGCGATACTTTAACTGGTGAAGTATTGCACCACCATATAGAAACTATCACACGATACTAGCAAACTATCGCGTGATAATCTGAGATTGAAAAACTAGAGAGCCGAAAATGAAGCTAAAAATTGATGAAAAAAATAACAGAAATGCAACAAATTAAGGACAAAACAATAATGCTCTGCCCCACGGTGGGTGCCAAAAATGTACACTCAAGTAGTGCACTTCTCTAAGTCATTATATCCAAGGGAATCCATGAAAGGGAAACCTTAGAAAGTGACCTAGAGCTCTCTATGTATGGAGTTGCAAGATTATTTAAAATTTGCTCTCAGCTAGAGCTATTAAGCTAATGACCTTGCTAGTCAACCACACAATGAGAGATTCAAATGAAGACAAGGGCAAGAATGCCAATATCCCCAAGAATCACTATGAAATGCAAATGCAAACTAAATTAAGATGAATATGCAAGCTAGAAATGAGAGGTGCAAGCTAAGCTATGGAAATGAAAGTACAAACTAAACTATGAAAGGAAAGATGCAAGTGTTACAAATCCTTCCTAATTAGACTAGATGAAGTAATCTAAAGCATAAAGGAAATCTATACTATGAATGCCATGATAATGGAACTAGAATGCAAGAGATAAACTATGAAAGCATGTAAAATGTAAGCCAAGAATGCTCCAAATCTTCAAAAGCTCCAAAGTGACCTAGAAAACCTGCAACATAACATTAGTATTCAAAAATGCATATGAAAATGAGGAAGAGAGCTCTTCTTTTATAGGAAATGAGAATCAATGAACGATGGAGATTAATAGGGAAAAGATTTAATCAAGGGTGGAGCATTAAAGATGAGCAATCCATGTGCACAAATATCCTCCAATGAGAAAATAAAAGTTGACTTTTGTGTCCATATAAGACAAAAAGTGTTTTCTTCTTTTTATAAAATAAGAGTAGTGCTTTATTTGTGCAACTTAGGATAAGAGGAAAAGGTGGGGGCTTTTTATTCAATAAAAGGTGAGGAAATATTCCTTTTAATAAATAAAGACTTTAGGATAAAATGGTTAGCCAAAGGAATAATCGAATAAATGATAACATAGGATTTGATCAAGGAAATTGATATATTTGAAAAATGCTGATTTTTGAAAATATTGATTCAGGGATTTGATAAATTACTGAATGGGGGCCCAAAGTCTAGGTGACCATTTTATGGTGCATACAGGACCAAGGCACTCATTGGAGGTCCATAGTCAGATGGGCGTTGGTATCTGAGGCCTCCCTCAAACTGATGCTCATGAATGTGGACCACCATCATTGTAATATCACCAGAAAGCTTAGAGTAAAAAGTCAAAAGGAGGAGTGCAAATGAATAGTGAAAGTGACTTTTTGAGCCCTATATAGCCCTTTGGCATGAAAAGGAGGCTTTTGATCATATTTTTTTAACCCAAGGTCAAAATTGTTTGACTAAGTTTTCTTGCAAATGGGGCATTATCATTATTGAGTCGTCATATCATTATTAGAAATGAAATCAAATTTGTGTGCAATGTTCTCACAAAATTTCAAGAAAATCACAAAAATCACAAATTGATCAAAATACATCAAATCAACTTCTATTTCATTTTCGAGGGGGCAGGATATCATAAAGGAGGTGAAATCAAGAAAAACAAAAAAAAAAATCATCAAGGGCATTAAACACGAAATTTTTAAAATCATCAATGCGGCATTGAAATCGGGGAATCTTTTCAAATCAAGTTCAAGTATCATATCAGAAGTTCATCAATGAGTCCAGGATCTATTATCAAATCAAGAATTTTTCATCAAAACTAGTTGCAAATCAAGAAATTAGACATCAAGATTGGATCAGGCATCAAGAAATCAAACATTATATATTCTTTGAACCAACACACTTTGCACATTGATTCAAAGAGGGGCATTTGTATACACCTAAAATTGGTCAGGTGAAATTAAAATGAGCAATAAAGGATTTAATAATGAATTAATTGAAATCAAATCCAAAAAGGAGTAATTAAATCAAAATCAATTAATTGTACAGTTAAATCAAATCAAATTCAACCTATTCAAGGGTACACATGGCTAAGATAAATCAATTAAATTATTTATTAATTCCCATTTTTCTCACCCATCACATGGGGATAAAAATTAAATCAACTAATGAGAATGAAGGGAGAACTCACATGGATCAAATCCAAATCAATTCTCCATCAGACATCTTGGAAATACATCTTGACCCTTCATTTTTTCTCTTTGTTCCAACCTTTGAGAACAAAATATTTACTTTGTCTCAACATTTGAAACCATTAACTTGACTCAAACTTAATCATGATTAATCTTACTCTACCCCCTAAACTTGGAGGAATCTATAAATAGAATGCATTTCTAGAGAAAATGATCCATTATCTTAGTGCATCATTACTCTAGTGAATTTGAATTAAGTTTTCATAGAAATTTGTATCATTTGAGTAATTTGATCATAATGGAGAATTGTAGTTTGATTTTGAGCATAATTGAGTTAGATTAGGCATAATTACATCGTAGATCATTTAATTTATCATCCTAGAGTTATCTCTAATGGATGCCAAGCTAAGAGCATTTCTTTAGCTTCTTTAGATAGGGAGAGATGAGATGGTTTTGATATTATTTGCTCGAATTTGATCATTCTTTATCATATTTTAGCATTATTCAAGTAGATTAATCATTGTAATGTCTCGTGAATGTATTTCTTATACACAACATTCACCTTCAACAATATGAAACTAAACATTATCCTAGTGACAAACTATAGAGAATCTCTAGAACCAGAACCCTCTTTTTTATGGCCTTGGAATTCCTTTTATGTTTAAGGAATGCAACAAGCTTCAGGACACTAATAAAGGTTTTATTCTACCACCTTTAATATGTATCCTAATAGAGTTTATTACCACTAGTTTTGTATTGAAGTTAAATTGCTTGACTGGACTACAAGGAATTTATGGAGAAAATGTCAGTACTTTCAGTGAATCATCCAAGCAAGCAAGTCGTGCCAATATCAACCATGGGTAGTTATAGAATATGAAAATGCCATAATGAAAGACTTTTGGTAGCTTTCCCATTAGGGGACAACTTTGATAGTTCTTCCCATGGAGATATAGGCAGCTCCAACACCTCATCTTCAATACCTACACCCATATCCCAATCTCTATCACCCTGATTCAAGATAATCGTAGCAGTAGCTTTAGGAATTGGAATAATATGCAAACTATAGAAAATTGTTTATAGCCATACTCAAGCATTCTAATGTCCCTGTAAATACCAAAAAACCTTGTAATATCCCTAAAAGTGATATATTAGCATCATGTTGCTTCATTTTATGATCCTTGTATATTTCTTGTAATTGAATTCTATTAAACCATTTTGTTCAATACCAGAAAACACTTATATTCTCTAGGAAATCCATCCTCAACCTCCTCAATTAAAGGAAAACCAACCTATCACTAATATTCAAACCAAGAAGCACCATTTATAGGCTTATCACATAAAAAATATAGCTCACATTCCTCAAAATGTTGAATGTTGGTAGCCATTTACTAAACTTGTAGAATTTTCCTCTTATACTTGTGTCAAGAAGATAGTCTACATAAAATAGATTAGGAAGTACCTCACTCTTTTGATGTCAAGTACTTAATTTGGCAACATTGAGATCTTCACCATTGGTTTTCTTCTTGATTACTTGAGCTCTCCAAATAGTAAGTTGGATGTCACACCAAAACAAAGGTGATTCCCATAATTGTATTCATTACTTTAGATGCATTCATTAAATAATTTTAATGTTGATATATCACATAGCATATCTTTTTCTTGTTGATAATATGGAAGTAAATAACTAAGAGGAGGGTGAATTAGTTGTTTCCAATACCTTAAACTTCAAACCCTTAAACCCCCAAAACCCTTAACCTTGTGTATCCTTAAGTTTGATCTAAATTAATAGAATATAAACATGCATACATAAAAAAAATTAAAAACACATCCAAACAAGTTGACACAAGATTTTTTTATCGTGGAAACCCTACTAAGGGAAAAAACCACGGTGGGGCTGATTACCCACAATAAGCAAATATCTTGTTAGAAGTAAAAAACTTATTACAATATATGGGGAATGCACCTTCAGTCATGCTCACTTCCTAGAGCTCACTTCTCAAACAAAAATCCTTGGCCTCCAACCCTATGGAAGACTCACTTCCTTACAACCTGATCACTACAATGATCTAAAACCTTTTTGTGAGTTGCAGAAATGACATCTACCTCATGTCTAATAAAAATCCAATTTAGCACAATGCAAATCCCTATTCAACCTATTTCTAAACCTCTTTTGATCATCTCTCAATCAGACTCTTCCTCTGCTAGCACCCTCTAGCATCTGCACCCATGATTTGCAATTGGATTTTCCCTAATTCATCTCATTATATCAAGAATTAGATCTACAAACCCTAACTCATCTTTATTTCAAATCAATGCATAAAATATCATGTTCAAATTCATCTCTGACCTTGAATACAAATAATAACACTTAGCAATCACCTATAGATCATGAACCTCTCATATTTCATGGTTTACTACTTGCGCAACATGATTTACCAACCTAGTTAGCCAAGAACAAGAATAATAATAAAAATATTATTGTTGACTGAGAATTCTACCAATATTATCCTTTGGATCCATGAATATCACCAAATCATCAAGGAGATACTTCAAGAACATCCTATAGCATCATTAAAAATACCCATCTACATAAATCCATCGCAACCATTAGATTTGCTAACCTTTTTTCACCTGTTTCTCATGAACACTCACTCCAACCTTTGAGACAATAGAATTATGCCATGCAGACCTCTAAAGTACTAACTCATTGAGCTTAGGACACTTGATTATGTCCTAAACACACTCCTAAGTGTGCTTCAATAGATTCAATCTTGATTTAGAACATCAGAGCCTTTTCTACCTTCTTGTCAACACTGTTTGTCACTCTGTCTACTAGTCACCAATTATGATCTTGAAACATACACAAATCTTCTTGTCATCATATGAAACTTAGATTGAACTAATTTTTTATCTTCATAAACTATCTCCCATGTGTAAAACTCTATATCTTCAATATATAGACCTCACCAAACCTCTAAACATCTTGTTCAACTGGCTATCCTACAACAATTCATTTAGCATTAAAGAAGTAGATCTTTTAGTCAATTATTATGAACCTTGTGACATTTTGACATCCCTTTGATTCCTTTGATATGTTGACATCAATTACAAAACATCCAACATGATAATTTCCAACAATCTCCCTCTTTGGAATTGATGGCAACATGTGATGGGAAAAAAATAATGCAATCATAAATCAACAATTGTCTCCCCTTGAGACCAACCAATCATATTATTTACTAGAGTTCCTCTGACTCAACCTCTTCACCAATTATCTCCCCCTATAATCTAGTGTCTTTTCATTCCAATCTAATTACATACTCTTCTCTCCATTATTTTCCCCCCTAGGATGTATGCCACTCAACTTATTATTTCTTATGTATAAGTATATAAACTTGCTTCATTCATCCTAATCTGTTGCCTTCATCTGATCTCTTCTTCACTGTAATTAGTATTCTTCTATTATTTTTCACATCTACTTCTCTCGATCTTTGACATCAATTAAAAAGGTGTACCATCTGATATTATCCAATATGCTTTTCCATACCAATGCCTTCTTCCTTTCCTTCATTTTCTTCAGTTATATTGTCCAAATTTTTTCCCTTCTTTCTTACACACTTCTGATCCATCCAATCATTGATTACACATCAAAGTCCCATCTCAGTGACTTTTTACAACTCATGAATCTATTTTACATCTACTTTATTTAAAAACTAATCAAACTTACCTTACCATGCTTACTACTCCCCCTGAGTAGTAGCATTCTTATATCAATCCAACTTGAATGATATTTTTATAAAATCTTTTGGATTGATGCATTCCTTTGCATATTTGTTTGTAATAGGAGGGGCAAGTCCCTTTTACTTTCTTATGGATCTTATCAAAGTAGATCCCATATATGAGATTTCTTTGTTCTTCTCCCTTCTTTTCCTCTTCTTGTGCATCTTCCCCTTATTGTCCTTTTCTTTTCCTTCTATGTTTCTATTTGTGTGATCATGCTTGTCTACCTTGTCATTTCCTTGTATGCTCCTATTAGCTTCTTGCATACCCTTGTATCTATAGTGTTCATTAATTTGTATAGATTTATTGCATCTGAGACATGTGACAATCTTTTTCTTATTGTTGAAATTTTTCATCATAGTGCATGGACATATACTCATTTTCCTTGTGATAGTACCTTCTATTCTTCTCACACATTTGGGTATATCAGGAACATGATTATTTCTTCTACTTCTAAGAGAATGATCCTTATCTTTATAATATGAGGCTCTATGTCCTTACTTACCATAATCATAGCAACTACCAATGAAGCTTTTAGATTTAGAACTTCTTACCACATGTTTCTTGCTCATGTTTCCTTTTCTATTTCTAGACTTTGTCTAACTCCTTTTCTTATTGTTAACTCTGTCCTTCTTTACCAAACTCCTTTTCCCTCTAGATTTATTCTTCATAGTCTTCTTCTTCTTTCCTAATTTTTTTGGTCTTGACTGGATTTTGAACAATCTCATTTCTTGATCTAGTACCATTGTTGTCTTTTTCCCTTCTCTAAATTAGCAATGATTCAAACTTATTTAACTGATCTTGATCTTATCCTTTAAATCATGTGCAACTTTAAGATCTTGTTCCATGGCTTTAACCCATTGATCATCTATGTATATTTTTTCCTTTCATTCTTCAATTTTTCTTTTCTTCTTTGCCTTGTTCTTCTAATTTCTTATTTCAGGCTTATCTTGGCCTGATTTGGAGCATTCTCCCTTTTTTTTCTTTTATTTTTGACACCATTATTTTCTCTTTCTAGTATTGCTTCTAGTTTAGCTACCCTAAGCATAATCTTTTACACATGATTGTTTGTGATTGCCATTTATTCCTTGATATTCCTTGTCCATTCATCGCCATCTTGATCAACTTCTAATATATGATAATTTTAATCTTCTATAATCTTTTGATGTTGTGATTTGAAGTTTTCTTTAATTTTCTCTTGACTTCCATTCTCCTTGAGTGGTTTGATATCAGACTCCTTTTGATCTTGATATTGTGACTAACACAACTTGTACATATCTTTTCTTTTACAACTCTATCTACATCTACCATCACTTTCTTTTGGATTTTTTTTATCTTTTAGGAGTACTCTTGGTTTGATTTTCCTTTTGCATTTTAGAAAGCTCAATTTCCTTCCCTTTGTAGCTATCAAACTAACTATTATTGGATTGATTAGTTAAGTGTCCATTAACAAGTTGATTTGACTTTTCATACCTTGAGTTTGTTAACATCTCTAGTGACACTTGTATGGCTCCTTCTTCTTGTTCTTCCTTAGCTACATCTTTAATTATCTTTGATTCCTTTTGCATATGATTTAGATAATGGTTATACCAAACATCCTTGAAAATAATTCCTTATCTGTTCTTGTATACATTGATCATACTTTGTTCAACCTGATTAATCTAATACTTTATCTTTTTACTATTCAAATGTAAGATATTATGTTTTCTCTTTGATCCTAATCCAATCTCACTTCCAAAACTATTCAGAATTTTGCATCCCTCATCATTGAAGTGAAGAGAATATCCCTTCTCAACTAACTAACCAACACTAATAAAATTATGAGATAGGCCATAAACATGTAGCACATCATCTATTGTATTCTTTCCATCTAAGGAAACAATACCTCTTCCCTTGATTTTTCCTCCAGTGTTGTCACCCCATCTGACAATTTTGCCATTATACTCTTCATATTTAACAAACTTGCTTATATCACCAGTCATGTGATGTGAACATCCACTATCTATCAACCAATAATTCCTCTTGTCTAGTTGAGAAACTATGACCTTCTCCTCTTAATTTACACAACTCATATAATTCTCAAGATTAATCTCATCAACATTACTACGTGCAGAAACATCACTAGTCATGTTTTTCTCATTAACACAACTAGTATGATCATTAGTCATAGTATTTTTGGCAATATTTCTAGTAGTAATAGTTATCTTTGAGTTCATACCTTTAGAGTCTTCTTCTCTCTTGTTGGTGCTTCTCTCATGCTTCCCATGTTATTCATATTTGTTCATGTCACTAGTCAAGTGATGTGAGCAGGCTCTATCAATAATCTAGTTGCCTTCTTTGACATTCTAAGTAGATGATGTTTTTTCACCATCTTGTGTGACTAAGATTCCTTCCTTAATCATTCTTCTAACAAAAAAATTAGGCATGTGATCCTCAACCATACTTGTAGTAGGAATGCTAGACTTTGAATTTGTATACTTAGACCCACCTTCTTTGATTGCAAAAAACACAAGTTCATCTTCACTTTTTAGATTGTCAGATTCAACATCAGTGACTCCTTCATCATCTGCAACATTATAATAGCACTTTCTCTCTTCTTTAGGCTTATCATACTCATCCTTAGGAAATCTAGAAGCATAATGTCCTATCTTCTTGCAACAAAATCATTTAAAGGGAAATTTTCCTTTATACTTAATATATCATTTTGATATCCTTTTTCATACCATTGATTCCAACTCTTGAAGCTATCTTTCTTCTTCTTCAATTTCTCTTAACTCTTGTTCATACTTTGATTCTCTTATTGAAGGTCCTTCACCTTGATTTGATCTATACATGCCTCTCCTTGATAATGTAGCTTTGAAAGATTATTCAACTTTAGATAAATAATCACCAAATTCACTCATTTCAAATGTAGATAGCTTACTAGCTAGTGTGTCTCTTGTCACATTAGTAACAGTTCTTATTTCCTCAATAGCAAAAACTTTAATCTTGTAAGAAGGGGGCATAGATCTCAACACTTTTGAGACAATCTCCTCTTCATCTAATATAGCACCAGAACATATGATACTCCACACTAATTCATTTATCTTAAGTATATAGGAATTGATGTTCTCATCCTCATACATTCTCAAAGATTCATACCTTCCTTATAGACTTTGTAGCTTGGCTTTCTTGACACATGCATCACCCTCATGAAGGGTTTAAAGCTTGATCTATATCTCATGTGTTGTCTTTAGCTCCATCACATTAATGTACTCTATATCTGATAGGGCACTTACTAGTGCTTCATTTGCTCTTATATTGTACTCAAGCTACTTCTTTTCATCTGGTGTATCCATAGATAGATATATAGGAGGAGTCTAAGGATTCTTTGTGATGGTCCAAAAGTATTCTCCAATATATCTTAGATGGGTGATCATCTGTCCTTTCCATATGGGGTAGTTTGTGCCTTCAAACCTAGGATTTTCCTTCTTGTAAGTTACCATATCAGATCTCTCTTAAGTTGTTAAGATTCCTTCAAAGGGACCAAGGCTACGATACCACTTGTTGATAATATGGCAATAAACAACTAAGAGGAGGGGTGAATTATTTGTTTCCAATAACTTAAACTTCAAACCCTTAAACCCCAAAAACCCTTAACCTTGTGTACCCTTAAATCTGATCTAATTTAATAGAATATAAACATGCATGCATAAAAAAATTAGAAACACATCCACACAAGTTGACACATGATTTTTTATTGTGGAAACCCAACAAAGGGAAAAACCATGGTGGGGATGATTACTCATAATAAGTAAATACCTTGTTATAAGCACAAAATTATTACAATATGTGGGGAACACACCTACATTTAGGCTCACTTTCTAGAGCTCACTTCTCAAACAAAAACCCCTAGACTCCATCCTTGAGGAAGAATCACTGCCTTAACACCTGATGACTTCAATGATCTAAAACCTTTTTTTGTGAAACATGGAAATGAAATCTACCTCATGTCTGATACACCCTCAATGTAGCACAATGTAGATCCCTATTCAACCTCTTGTTGAACCTCTTATGATCATCTCTCAATAATACTCTTCCTTGGCTATCGCCCTCTAGCATCTACACCCATGATCCATAATTGGATTTTCCCTAATTCATCTCCTTAAATCAAGAATTAAGTCTACATACCCTAACTCATCTTTATTTAAAATCAACATGCCAAATTACATGTTTGAGTTCATCTCTGATTGTGAAATCCAAATAATAACACTTAGTGATCACCTAGAGATCATGAACCTCTAAGATTTTGTGATTTATCGCTTGTGTAATACAATTTACCAACCTATTTCGCCAAGAACAAGAATAATAATAAAAATATTATTGTTGACCGAGTATTCCACCAATTTGATCCTTTGGATCCATGAATATCACCAAATCATCAAGCACATACTTCAATAATATCATGTAACATCATTAAAAATACTCATCTACACAAATCCATCGCAACCATTGGATTTTCCAACCCTTTTTCACTTGTTCCTCATCATGAACACTTACTCCAACCTTTGAGACAATAGAATTATGCCATGCAGACCTATGAAGTACTAACCCTTTGAGTAGAGGATACCTAAGTATGTCCTCAACATAATCCTGAGTGTGATCCAATAGATTCAATCTTGATTTAGCACACTAGACCCTTTTATGCCTTCTTGACATCACTATTTGTCACTCTATCTTCCAATCACCAATTCTAACCTTGAAACATACACAAATCTTCACGTCATCCTCTAAAACTTAGAGTGAACTAAGTGTTGATCTTCATAAACTATCTCCCATGAGCGGAACTCTATATATTTAATATCTAGACCTCTGAACATCTTGTTCACCTGGCTATCCTACAACAATTCAATTAGCATTCAATAAGTAGATCTTCTAGTCAATTCTTTTGAGCCTTTTGACATGTTGAAATCCATCTTATTCTTCTGATATGTTGACATCAATGACAACACATACAACATTCCAATTTCCAACATGTCTAATGCATTGACATGGTATCATCTATGGTGCAACCATAATGTACCATAATATAGTGTAAATAAAATAGACTTTAAAAAAATAACACTGTATGTGGGTGCATTCTAGTTGCCCTGTAGCCAGGGATGTGTGGACACATGCTTCTATATACATTGGGGGGAGTGTGTTCCCATGTGTCATATACACATCATTATGCATACCTGTGTTATATGTGCCAACATGTCAAAGTTTTAAAATCTAAAATCCCTCTTTAATGCCTTCCTTATTATTTAATAAGTTGTCATAAATGTCACTAAAAGGGAGGTAAATAGAAATGTTATATGACATTAGCGTTAGGAGTAAGAGAAGGATATATGACATTGAGAGAGGAATTAGGTGAGTTTGTAGCTAAAAATTATAGAGTGAAGGTGTTTCGAAGGGTGTGACTAGAAACATGGGAGGTCCACCAGTGAGAAGTGAACCAACGGTTCATCAAGTAATCCTACAAGACACACTCTATTAGTCAAAATTAAGGAATTTTGGCTAGTTAGACATTTAATAATGATGAGGCAATGGTGAAGGGTTTGAAGGTTACTAACACAAAGGAGAGGATTGCTAAAGTTTCAAGGTTTCCTACTATAGCAGAACCCTATCCTGAAAGTAAAGACACCAGAACAACTAGGGTGGAGTTTACCAAACCTGGGGATCCTCCACTTGAAGTAGATAAACATGGAACAAGAAGGCACTCTTTACTAGAAAAATGGGCACATTTTATGGTTTATATTATTAGATACATTACCTATGAGGATCAAAAATCATTTCTACACTTTGTACACTTCAAGCTTATGAGCCACATGCAACATGAAAGGAGAATTAGTGTCCCTAATTTTCTATATAACTTGCTGGCAATTATGGTTGTTGAGACAGATAAAGAAAGGAAAAAATTTGTTTCCCATAATTGTTTAATTAATTTGCTTGTTGAAATTTTTTTACAAGATGTGTCTCAGAGGTCATGGGATTCATTTTTTAAAATTAAAAAGTTCAAGATAGAGAATGTGCATCTTAGAGGTCAACCCTTGACCCGTAGGGTTAGTGGGGAGGAAACAGTTACAAAATTCACCCTTGGGGCTTCAAATTCTAGGGAAATTCATAGTAGAAACCCTCATGTAGCCAAAATGAGCTCACCCAAATCTTTGCACAAAGATGTAAATAGTTCCTCTTCATAACCTAATGAGGATGTTTCCCCTAAATCAACAATCCTCACTAGGGCAACAGTGACAAGGGAAAAAGGAAAAATGATAAAGACTAAGGATAAAAAGGGAAAGGCTAAAATACAAAAAATTGTAAAGGAAAGTCCTAGCCCTAAAATAGAAAACTAGGGATGAAGAACCTCCTACAACCACTGAGCATAGCGAAAAGCCTGCTAAAAAGTCTAAGATAGAAAAAACTATGGATAAAATACCCTAGAGGAAGAGTCACAGGCTCAGGGGTAAACCTAGTAAATAAGAAAAATCTACTACACCTAGGGTGAAAATCCAAATTGAATCCCCAGACTCTATTCATACCACTCCTAGTGAAGAAAAAAGGATAATCCATAACAAACCTCCTAGGGGAAGCACCAAATTTACCTTGTCATCTGAGAAACAATATAGGGCAATGATGCCTACACAAGAATTTGAGGGGGATGAACATATATCTCAAGAAAGGGAATTTACCAAGGAAGAAGAGGCGTTGATGGAAGGAATCTTGGAATAAGAGATTTTAGGATTATCAAGCCTCATTGCTGCAACTGAGAAAGTGATAGGTGGAGAACAAGAACAAAGGTGATTCCTAGTAGGTATTCACTAACGTACTACTTTTTCATGGCCATCAATAGCCCTAGATTTATGGAAAGATATGAAGGATAAGGAAGAAGAATGGAATAAAGAGAAGCACAAGCTACAAGAAGTGATTATAGAGAAAGACAAGGAGATTGAGGGGAAGAATGCAATTTTTTTTGCATTAACAGATAAGGTAAACAATGTTATGACCTTAGTGCCACAAATTTAAGAATGTAGAACTCCCCCAAGGATATATGCACTTCATCTCAAAGAGCTTAGTCTTTCTTTACAATTTTCAAGAGTATTCTTTGGTTTAAAGCCTTCTATAAATACTCCACAAGAATTCTTCCAATCTAACCAGTCTTCCCCAACAAAAAATAAAGCAAGTATTCAGCTGAAGCAAGTTGAACCCCATTCCTTGCAGAATTTTGATGAAATCATTATCAGCAGGGCACCAAAGTATGTTCAGTTGGGGAGAACAAAGGAAAAATATTGGATCCCTTTGATCTTTTAACCACCAATTCTTCTATTACCTATTCCAAACTATAGAGAATGTCATTCCTATAGTGAACAAGTAGAGAAATCTAGGTGGGACATATTGGATTAAAAAATAGATTTTATTGGAGACCAAGAGCAAAAAGTGAGGAACATACAACAATAAATGATTTTAGGATGCAAGAAAGACATAGGAATTAGATTCCACCTGCTGGAGGACCAGAAATCCATTAGGTTAGGGGAAGTGACGAGCCCAAATAATGGCTCAATTTTTATAGGATTTCTTATATATTTGTTGTTATTATTATGGGGTTTAGCACCTAGTTACTAATAATTTTCATGGTACTTTCTTAAACTTATTTAGCTATGGGCATGAACCTATCCATATTATTTTTGTTGATATGAAGTTGCTATGTAATCTATCTATATTACTCTTACATGTGATTAAATGAATATTATTCTAAAGTAGTTATGTATATACAATTGTCTTGTGCACACTAAAGTAATCATATTACTGTCATATTGTAACAATAGTTTGATGAATAAAATGATATTTTAATTTTCTGCATTTGAGTTAAGATTTGGGAAGACTCATCCAAGGGGGACACTTTAGAAAATTCTTGTCATTTGGTTATGTATTTAATTTTTTTGTTTAGTAATTAGTTTTAGCATCTGACTGTTCTTGTAGCCATAGGAACTTTTTTCTATGAATAGAATGATACTTTAATTTTTTGCATTCGAGTTAAGATTTTGGAAGACTCGTCGAAGGGGGTCCACTTCATGAGAATGCCACTCATTTGGTTTAGTTACCTTTCTATTCAATAATTAATTTTAGTAGTTGATTGTTCCTACAAATATTGGAACCATGTTATGTGATTGTTCCTGCAGCCATTGGAACTATGTTATGTGATTGTTCCTTCAACCATTGGAATAGTTGGAAATTTTTCTTGGAGGACAAGAAAAAACCAACTCGATAAAGCATGAACAACCTTATTCACTTCAAGCTTGACAAGCTCAGGAGGGTATTCCTATGACATGAATTTGCATACTGAATAAACCTTCAATACGTAACATCATGCAGACACACAAAGAAGATAATTCAAAGGCTTAAGGTAATGGACACCCTTATGATATGATTTCAATCTAAGTTGCTAGTTCAGGTTTAGGTTCAAGTTCTAGTTCGAAGAATCGATTCTCCAGTATGACAAAATTTTGAAATGGGGTTTGGGTTCATTTGGGTTTGTTACTACGAAAACATGTAACATACATACATACATACATACATACATACATACATACATACATACATACATACATACATACATACATACATACATACATACATACATACATATATATATATATATATATATATATATATATATATATATATATATATATATATATATATATATATATATATATATATATATATATATATATATATATATATATATATATATATATATATATATATATATATATATATATATATATATTCACAAAAAATATCAATGCCAATGGGACCAGCTGCACTAATAACATTCTCACTTTACTACTTTCCAAGTCCTCAAATGCTTATTACTTTTTCATTGTACAAAGAGATTGTTTGTTTGTAATTAACATCCTACTTGAAAAATGTTATAAAAGTATCTTGCAACTCCCTTCACCTATTAAAGATATTGTTTAATGCTAAAATATGATTTATCACTATATAGAGCTTCCAATTAATCAGACATGGGTCATTATCAACAATTGGATATACAAATTTCACTGGAAGAAATCTTGAGGGCTAGTTTAATTTGATGTGAAAAAATATCTAAACTTCATAAAATTTTATTTTGTAATGCCAAATCCTATTCAAATTTTGTAGTAATTTTTTTCTACACTAAATTATAGAATGTTTCTCAGTGGAACTATACCTGGTTCACACTTAGTCTGCTTGGGTATGCCTTGGTTCGACCTAGGTTTGGCCTAGAGGAACCAGCTTGCATGGTTTGAACCCAAGTTAAACCCATAAGAGAACTCAGATGAGGACCAAGGACTTGTTCAAATTTTGCCTATTCTAGAGGGATAGGGGAAGAACTAGGCAACTTAGATTTCAATGAACAATCCCATCCATAGCTTGCAACTTCCTTTGAGAATGAAAATAGTTTATCACAACACAAGTATACAAAAAGTATTGTTGGAAATCATTTAGGTCAAAAGGCTCTTTCACATTATTAGGAAACAATATTGACTTTTCATCAGGACCCTAGGCATAAACCTTGTTATATTTGTTCTTCTCAGAACCCATTTGTGGGCCTCATAATTACTATTTTCCCCATTAAAGTCAATTTTATTACAAGTAGCACCTATGATACCAAAGGGATTTCACTTTTGAATTTATGGGACCAAACTGAAACAACATCTATAAGATCGACTAGTGCCAAAAGGAGGGCAATAGAGTCATATAGAGAGCATTCCTCACTATAAAATCTCAAAAATGACTTGAAGATCTTAAGAGAATGTTATCACTTAGTAAAGACAAGATCACCAATATATGCATGTCACATAACCATTCTTAATAATCCATTTGAAGACATAATTTTTTTATTTCATTTATTAAAACAATTACACTGCTCTTGGAACATAAGGCAATAATAAATAGAATATCATGATAGAAAATGTGTCTAAAAAGTATGAATAATCCTTGATTATTTCAACTTAAATAAATTTTACAATTCAAATTGGAGACAATCGTATGAAAGAACTCAACCAAGAAATTATATTTCAAGACATGAGAGATATTACACTTCAAAAATTTCTGGCTACTTATTATAACCTTGACTCTTGACACTTACAATTTTACAAAATTCTACTTGCTTCTGTAGAATTCAAAAGATTTGGAAAAGAGAAGAAAGAAGAATTAATAGAGAAGAAGAGAAACATCCATCTTTCTCAGCTCCTCCCACATGTCTCTTCTTCAATATTTGATTTTCTTAGTCATCCTTCATCTAACTAGTTTTTTTTGTTCTGCTATGCCTTTCCTCACCCACCTGCAACTAAAAAAATTCCCTCATAACAACCAAAATCTACACTGTCATCAACTGAAATGTGTGATATCTGTTACAACAAACATTCTTGTAAAAATATTGTCATGAGTTTTTTCCTAATGTAAAACTAGTCAGCTAGTCACAAAGAGACACCCAAGGTCGAAGTGCATCCATAGAAGCTAGGGTGCTAGTTTGGATCCTAGCCATGCCCCTATCATGCTGTGGATAATTTGGTTGCAGGGAAGGGGAAATTACAAGATTCTAATCATCTCCCCTCTTAGAAGAGAGCCACAAAAATATATCCTAGGGTGAACTGGGCTTAGACAAGTTCACATCTCTAGGTCTTGCAGCCATTTCCAAATTTGTATCCCTACATTGAGGGAGAAATATAGTAGTAGCTTTAAGTGACTAAACTCCTAATAGACCCCAATAAGCTCCCATAATTTGGGAATAAGCACTGACAGTGGGCCAATTAGGTTAAGAAATCCCTACATCCACCCATGGAATTAAAGAAATCCCTACAACCACAAAGTGTATCATCAACCCATGATCCTTATATACTTCTTGCAATAGGCCCTTCCCTAGTCTCAACCTCATGCAACATACAATGCCACTCATAACAATTCTCACTATCAACATCATGAACACACAAACAACCATATAACCAAAAAGAAACAACTACAAAGAATGCAAATAATCTCATCCACAGTCAACTATAAATATAATTCCTCTAGGTTTCAAATTGACGGCCACAACTTTCTAATTCAAGCAATCTTTGTACTTAAGTTCACAGGTTTGAAATATTTTCAAGATGAAATTATTGGTTATCACAACATCTTGTAAAAGGAATGGCAACAATTCGTAATGATTCTCTTATTTTCACCTTATTTCATGATGCAACATCCTTCAGATGTCACTTCTGATAGGAAACCCATATGTCGTCACTCAGCAATGCCCAAAATGTAGTAACAAAATCTTGAATTGTATATCATGGCAATATTAGATCACATGGTAGTAGACATGGCAATTGATTATTGGATCAACCTATATTTGACCACATAATAGTCAACATGGTCCAAATTGTACAGACTCCCTTCAACATTTCCCCAGACACATGTCACCACCTTGTAAAATTGCGAGCTTAAAGAACTCTCTTCAGAAAATTTCATGAAGTTGTGACTAACTCATAAATGACCACAGAGTGATAAAACAAGAAGATGATAATATATGTCTCAAAAGAATTATATCATAACAATTTCATGTGATTGAGAATTTACGATGGCCAACAAGTGATAGAGCAACACTAAATTTTTAATTTCTAAAAGGTTAGAGAAAAGGTGTAAATGAGTAGTGTGTTGGGAATTATTTTGGAAGGACAAGAAAACACCAAATGACAAGGCTTGGACAACCTTCTTCAGTTCAAGAAGCATAGGACTCAGGAGGGTATTCCTTATTTAAAGTTTATACATATGATAGATTCATTATAATGGCTAGCTACGAACCTTCAAATGTGGATAATTCTTGGATTTTATGTAGATGGGGCTTTTATTTCATCATTTGAACAAGTAATCCCATTAGATTTAACAAACACTAAGAACACATAAATTATTTCTCCTTCTTATAATCATGGAGGAGTGTTATATGGATACTTTTAAATGCATCCTCCACATTTTTCTAAGGATTGTGGAGATACATGAACATAGATAAATTAAACAAAAAACCAAAGAACATACAAGAACAATAGATTTGATTAAATTGATTTTCAATCCAAAAACCCTCCATGGCTCTCAATAGTCTAGTGCGCAATCTTGGGCTATGGAGAGAAAGTGAAGCCATGATAGAGATCCTATGAAGAGATGAAACTTAACTATTGAGTTTTGGAGATATTAATTCTTAACATTAACAAGCACACTCATGTTATCATAAAGTTATACTTTAACAATCCATTTCATGTTAATATGATTTAGAACAACAGAGGGGGGGGGGGGGGTGAATCAGTTGTTCATAGGTCTTGAGGTATAAAACAAACTTCAAAAGCTTTTCTCTAAATCAGATCTAACAACCAAAACCAAATCGGTCATCACTGATTCAATAATAGAAACATATAACATTGCAGTCCACTACCCAGCTGTATCTAACTTGTAAAACACATAAATGTTCAAACCAAAACATTCACACAAGCATTGACACTAGGATTTATAGTGGAAACCTAATCTGGGAAAAACCACTTTATAACATGCTACTATTATTTTCACTCTTCTGAAGTGAGCTCGGTTAAAAGCTAACCCTGTCAAAGGTTACAATACACACTGTTAGGTGTGACCCAGTTAAAGAATTTCAATCACCCTGTTAAAAGTGAGCCTTGTTATAGGACTTACATACATTCCATTAGAATGCAACCTTGTTCAAAGGTTTTAAACATATGACTATTAGGTCAACCTCTGTTAAAAGGATCTTGACTGTTACAATGGTTAGAAAGTAGCAGCAGTAATGATCTGTAAAACATACAACTCACTTTGCAAATATCAGATCCAAATTCCGTACACAAATGCTGGTTTACTGACTTTGAAACTTTTCCATTTCCATCTCTAATCTGCTTGAAACTTTTCTTCAAGCAATCACCCCACTTCTCCTTCAACCTTTTTGCTTATACAATCAATAACATGTACTAATCTTCCAACATCCTCTTTTCACCTATGCACACACATACCTAATGCTTAGGTTCCCTTAATACTTCCTCAATCAGGTTAACTCATCTTTTGCCACTTAATCTCCTTCGTAGATCTTAGGGTTAGGTCAGATTCATTAAATCTACCTACTTTATGTTCTTCAGCTCCTTTTCTAGAAACATCTCAAATCTCTTAAAGATTTACAATAAAACATTTTTCAGTGCATTTAATGCTTTCAAACAATCAATAAATAAAGTCAACATGTTTTACATAATCCAAGAATTCAACAATGTCAGCTCCAAATCTAAATTCTCTTCAAATATAAAAATGTTGTTGCTTGGTCAATACTGTGATCAATTACTCAGTCTTCATGTAGAAAGCTCGGTCATTACTAAAAAATGTTTCCTCGGTTACACTATCTTTCTTGGCAATTAATTGATGTTCGGTCGACACTAGAATTTTTCTCAGCATATACTGACTCGGTCAACACTAACATTACTCAGCTTGAACATGATTTCTCCATTTTTTCTTGGTCAAGCCTACTAGTTTAGTCTTCAATCTTACTAAGATAAACAATACATTATCTCATCATTGTACCACATAATCAAGTACACTTTGTAGTATCAAGATAACTCAACCTTTCCTTAGGTGCTATTGTTACCATCCTTGCCTATCCCCTTAGCAACACTCAAATAGATATAGTACTTTCCTAAGTAGCAACAATCTTACCAGTTAAGGTTTGACATCAATAACAACACAACAATTGTTTCAATTGCAGTTTCCAACAATCTCCCTCTTTGGCATTGATGGCAACACCATATGATATCACCTGAATAACACATGGATTAACAACCAATCCAAAAACTTATCTTTCCATCAGAGAAAAAAAAATGTAATATCCTTAGCTTCATTCTGATTCAGAATCTATAAGCCTCACTTCTGTGACCGTCAAAAATATCCAGATCTCTCTCTATCCTGATCCTTCATTTCAGTTCATCATCTCCTTACTTTTCTTTTCAGTGTCATGTGTTATTATACCATTTCAGTTCATCTCCCTCTTTGACAAAAATGCCAAAGCAGCAACATACATCCATCAGATGTAGATATTTATCTAGGCAGCTCAGTGTTTCTCCCTTTGTCATCTTGCTTATGATTGATTCCTTGTCTTTTCTCTTCTTCACAACTCTAGGCCAGTCCTAAAGTGTGACAATCTTCTGCATCAATCTATCAAATATTCTATTGTAGCATATTTGATATAGTGCTCCTAGCTTAACTAGGCAACCTCAGTTAGGGGAAGGACCCCTAATTGACTTCTCAAATACTCATGTGCTTCTTTAGGTAAAACTTTAGTGAATATGTCTGCTAATTGTTCCTTTGTATTCACATATTCCATTCAGACTTCTTTATCTTGTACCAATTCTCTCAAGTAGTGATACTTGATTGCTATGTGCTTGGTCTTAGTATGCATCACTAGATTCTTAGAAATGTTGATAGCACTTGTGTTGTCACAGAAAATAACAACAGGTTCAATGATTTCTTCTTTCATGCCTACCAACAATTGTTTTATCCATACCAAATTTGAACAGTTTACTATAGCAACAACATACTTGGCTTTAGCAATAGATTGGGAAATGTAATTTTGTTTCTTGCTCGTCTAGGAGACTAATCTCTATCTAAGAAAGAAAGCTCCACCACTATTACTCTTTCTATCATCTACATTTCCTGCCCAATCAGCATCTGTATATACTCTTAGTTCAAATCTTTCATCCTTCTTGTAATATAGCCCATAGTTAGCAGTCCCTTTCAAGTATCTCATAATTCTTTTCACAACCATCATGTGTGTTTACTTAGGATTGGCAGAGAATCTTGCCACAATCCCAATAGCTAGTGCAATATCTGGTCTACTATGTACAACATACTGCAATTTTCCAATCATGGATCTATACAAAGTCTGGTTCACTTCTGCAGCATCATCATTCTTAGATAATTTTTGTCTAGTAGCCATAGGAGTACTCACTGGTCTAGAGTCTTCCATCCCAAAAGTTTTCAGTATTTCATTAACATACTTAGACTGTGTAATGAAAATTCCTTTCTTCATATGATATACTTGTAAACCAACAAAGAATTTGATCTCACCAAACATGCTCATTTCAAATTTAGTTTGCATTTCATTTGAAAATCTTTTACACAAAGCATCTTGTCCACCAAAAATAATATCATCCACAAAAAAATTTGCCAATAGAATACCTTTACCTTCTTCATCTTTCATGTACAGATTGCTTGTGTCATTTGTTCTTGAAAATCCAATATGTGTCAAGTAGCTATGCAACCTCTCATACCATGCTCTTGGAGCTTGTTTTAATCCATATAGTGCTTTGTTTAGTTTGCATACCATGTGTCTTCTATTTGGATCAATAAAACCTTTTGGTTATTCTATGTAAACTTCTTCTTCTAATATACCATTTAAGAATGCAGACTTGACATCCATTTGATCAACCTTGAAATCTTTATAAGCAACATATGCAAGCAGAGTTCTTACTCCTTCCAATCTAGCTCCACGGGCAAATGTCTCCCCATAATCTATTCCTTCTTCTTGTGTGTAGCCTTTGCATACCAGCCTAGCTTTGTTCCTAGTTATTTCACCTTTTTCATTCAACTTATTCCAGAACACCCACTTTGTTCCTATAACATTTTTGTTTTTAGGTCTCGGCACTAGAGTCCAAGTATCATTCTTCTCTATCTGGTCAATCTCTTCATTCATTGCTTGTATCCAGTCTTCATTTTCTAATGCCTCTCTAGTTGACTTAGGTTCAAATTCACACAGTAAACATGTTGGATCCTTTGTCTTACTTTTGGTTAGAATTCCAGTATGCTTGTCTCCAATTATCTGTTCAGGCTTGTGATGTCTTCTTACATATTTTTCCAAAATAGGTTCAACTCTTCTCTCCTCTATTTCATCAGGTTCCTCAACAAGATTGTCAAATTCACCTTTTGAATGCTCGACAACCTCTTCCTGATACTCGGCAACATTATCTTGTCGCTCGACATGTTCCTGTTCTCTTTCGGCACTGTTTTCCTAATGCTCGACAGCATCTTCCTGCCGCTCGACATTGCTTACCCGAGACTCGACATCAGGTGGTAGTTTGTTACTTGCCTCTTCCACTTCTTCAATATACACAAAAGATCTATAATCTTCTGGTTCTCTTTTGTTGTCAACTTCATTTCTTTCTGCATACTCATCAATTTTGACATTCACACTTTCCACAATTTTGTTAGTGTTAGAGTTCAAACACTTATAAGCTTTACTTTTTGTGGAATACCCTAGGAATATGCCTTCATCACTTTTAGCATCAAAATTTCCATTCCTATTGTCTTTTAATATGTAACACTTGCTTCCAAAGATTCTAAAGTATTTAACACTCGGTGCATGCCCATGCCATAATTCATAGGGTGTCAAATTTGTACCTTTCTTGATCTATACCTAGTTAAGAGTGTAGATAGTTGTACTTATAGCTTCTTTCCAGTATTTCTGTACCACATTATTTTCAATCAACAATGTCCTTGCACAATCCAAGATAGATCTATTTCTTCTCTCTGCTATACCATTCTGTGGAGGTGTTCTAGGTGTAGACATCTGTCTTTTGATCCCTCTATCATTGTAAAATAGATTTAATTCATTTGATGTAAATTCTCCACCTCTGTCAGATCTAAGACATTTCAGGTTCCTACTTGTCTCCTTCTCAACCTTAGCCAAATACCACTTAAAGAATTGAAAAGCGTCAGATTTTTCTTTTAGAAACATTACATGCATCATCTTGGTATGATCATCAACAAACAAGATAAAATATCTAGCACCACAGTAACTTTGTACACCCATAGGTCCACAAAGGTCAATATGAACCAAATCTAAAATGTTTTTAGAAGTAAAGGATTTTCTCTTAAAACTTGACTTTGTCATTTTTCCTAACTGGCATTCCTTGCACATCACATTCTCAAGTTTCTTCAATCTAGGTAGACCTCTTACTTTCTTCTTCTTACTTATTTCTACCAGATTATCAAAGTTAACATGACATAGCCTCTTATGCCATAACCAAATGTCATCAATTTGTGCAACCATACATGCTTCTTCAGATAGGTCAAGATAGAACAAATTACCTCTAGTCTGTTCTCCACTTCTTATCAGTTCACCAGTAGCATCAAATATTTTAGCTTTCTTGTGATGAAATTCCACTCGGTAATGAGTGTTGTTGAGCTGAGCAACACTTAGCAGATTATAATTTAGACCTTCAACCCAATATGCATTTTCACAAGCGATCTTATCATTCAGTTTAATCAAACCTTTTCCTCTAACAGGACATGGTGCATCATTACCAAATTTTACACTTTTACCTCTATAATGATGTAAGGTCTCAAACTTACTCTTGTCACCAGTCATGTGATGTGAACAACCACTATCAATAATCCATTTTTCATTCTTGTTCACATAGGAGATCAATGCAGTTTTCTCATCCTCATCAGATTCATCTTTCATTACAACATAGACTACCTCAATTTCAAAATCATCACTATCATTGTCAATTTCTTCTTCAACAATGTAACAAGATTTCTTACCTTTTCCTTTGTAGTCTTTGTGTCTTCGATAGCTTCTGTCATCTCTTCTATCTTTGTGTTTGCTTTGTCTTTCTTCATCCTTATCCTTCCTGTCAGGACATCTAGTAGCTATATGACCAACTTTATTACATGCAAAACATATAATAGGGAGTTTACCTTTATATTTTCCTTTTCCCCTTCTCAGTCTTCTAGCCATAAGAGCTTCTAGATCTTCAAGTTCTTCATTAGAAATGCCACTGTCACTTTCACTTTCACTTTCACTTTCACTGATGCATCTTTCTTTTTCTTTCTTTGGCTTGTCCAGAACTAATTGTGACTTAAAAGCAGATTCAACATTTCCAATACTACCAACAGTGAAGTTATCATAGTTAGAGAGTTCAAAAGTAGTCAGCTTGCCAACCAAACTTTCCAAAGTAAGCACATTTGTAGAGTTACATCTAGATTCCTAAATAGCTGAGATCTTAATAGCATATATAGGTCGCAGAGTTCTTAGTACTTTTCCAATTATAGTTTCATCATCAATAGTCCACTTCTTTTCATAATTCACAACTTCTTTTATTCTACCACAATATTGTGTAATGTTCTCACCTTCTTGCATTCTCATTTCATCAAACTTACCTCTGAGACTCTCAGCCTTAGCTTTTAGTACATTTAGGTCACCACCATAAATCTTTACAAGAGTGTCCCACATCTCCTTAGCACTTGTACAATCCTTAATGCCCTCAAATTTTGGATAGCTTAGGGTAGATGCAATTTCTAGCATTGCCTGATTATGTTCTTTCTTAGCTCTCATTTCCTCGGCAGTCAAAGGTGCGACAAGTGAGACATAGTCATTCTTAATGTAGTACTTTGCAGAATCACCAATACCGGCCAGATGCATCTTCATCAAGCTTTTCCATGTAGGGAAGTTTTCCTTATTCAGCTTCGGTACCTCCTTCTTATACATCCTGATCATTTGCTTCAAGTCCCTTTAAACTTGATTTATGTAAACACCAATAATAAGCAACACAGGTTTGATACCAATTGTTAATATGATTTAGAACAACAGAGAGGGGGGGGGGGTGAATCAGTTGTTCTTAGGTCCTGATGTATAAAACAAACTTCAAAAACTTTTCTCTAAATCAGATCTAACAACCAAAACCAAGTTGGTCATCATTGATTCAATAATAGAAACATATAACATTGCAGTCCACTACCTAGCTGTAGCTAACTTGTAAAACATAGAAATGTTCAAACCAAAACATTCACACAAGCATTGACACTAGGATTTATAGTGGAAACCCAATCTGGGAAAAACCACTTTGTAACATGCTACTATTATTTTCACTCTTCTAAAGTGAGCTCCATTAAAAGCCAACCCTATCAAAGGTTACAATACACACTGTTAGGTGTGACCTGGTTAAAGGATTTCAATCACCCTGTTAAAAGTGAGCCTTGTTATAGGACTTACATACATTCCATTAGAATGCAACCTTGTTCAAAGGTTTTAAACATATGACTATTAGGTCAACCTCTGTTAAAAGGATTTTGACTATTACAATGGTTAGAAAGTAGCAGTAGTAATGATTTGTAAAACATACAACTCACTTTGCAAATATCAGATCCAAATTCTGTACACAAATGCTAGTTTACTGACTTTGAAACTTTGCCATTTCCATCTCTGATATGCTCAGAACTTTTCTTCAAGCAATCACCCCACTTCTCCTTCAACCTTTTCACTTATACAGTCAATAACATCTACTGATCTTCCAACATCCTCTTTTCACCCATGCACACACATACCTAATGCTTAGGTTCCCTTAATACTTCCTCAATTAGGTTAACTCATCTTTTGCTGCTCAATCTCCTTCGTAGATCTTGGGTTAGGTCAGATTCATTGAATCTACTCGCTTTATGTTCTTCAGCTCCTTTTCTAGAAACATCTCAAATCTCTTAAAGATTTACAATAAAACATTTTTCAGTGCATTTAATGCTTTCAAACAATCAATAAATAAAGTCAACACATTTTACATAATCCAAGAATTCAACAATGTCGGCTCCAAATTTGAATTCTCTTCAAATATAAAAATGTTGATGCTTGGTCAATACTGTGATCAATTACTCAGTCTTCATGTAGAAAGCTCGGTCATTACTAAAAAATGTTTCCTCGGCTTACACTATCTTTCTCGGCAATTAACTGATGTTTGGTCGACACTAGAATTTTGCTCGGCATATACTGACTTGGTCAACACTAACATTACTTGACTTGAACATGATTTCTCCATTTTTGCTCTGTCAAGCCTACTAGTTTAGTCTTCAATCTTACTAAGATAAATAATACATTGTCTCATCATTGTACCACATAATCAAGTACACTTTGTAGTATCAAGATAACTCAACCTTTTCCTTAGGTGCTATTGTTACCATCCTTGCCTATCCCCTTAGCAACACTCAAATAGATATAGTACTTTCCTAAGTAGCAACAATCTTACCAGTTAAGGTTTGACATCAATGACAACACAACAATTGTTTCAATTGCAGTTTCCAACATTTCATACACTAAAAATCATTGTTATCTGCACAAAGAAAATTAATTCTCTTCTTGAGAGAGAATTGTGAACCAATAACACACCCATAAGAAAATTGCAAAGAAAAAGTCATCCATCTTTAATGTATTACATTCATGTTATTTAAAGAATAAAAGGCTAGAGAAAACTTTATGACATTAGCATTTATAATTGCAAAACTGGTTAACACTTCTCATGAGATTACACTATTTCAAAATTAGATTAACCTTCAACAACCTGAAACTAAACCCTATCCTAGTTATAAGCTACAAAGAATTTTCAGAACCGAAACCCCATTTTTTATGGCCTTGGAATTCCTTTTATATTTAATGAATGCAACAAGTTTTAGACTACTAACAAGTTTTGGACCACTAACAAATATTTTATTCTACTGCCATTAATCTTTCTACTTGGTACACTTTAATACTTTTTGGGTCAGTAGATCTACATTTAACATTTTAGGGATAGTTTGGAACCTAGACTACATGCCCCTGAGCCACATCCCTACTACACTGTGGTGAATTTGGCTAGAGAGAAAGGGAAAATGCAAGATTCTTACTATCTCCCCTTAGCAGAGAGCCTTGCGAATAATACACAAGGTGAACCAAGCTTATACAAACCCACACCTTCAGGTCCTGGAACCATTCCCCTATATGTATCCTAGCCCTAAGGGATAAACAGAATGGTATCCCTAATGGATGGAACTCCTGATAAACACTGGAAAACTTCCATAATTTGGAAATAAGCATCGATGGTGGGACCATTAGGTCAAAAAATCCCTACAACAACCCTTGGCGTTTAAGAAATCTCTACAATAACAAAGTGTAGCATCAACCCATAATCCTTATATACTTCTTGCAATACGGCCTTCCCCAATCACAACCTCATGCAACAAATAATTCCACTCATGAAAATTCTCACTATTAGCATCACAAACACACAAAAAGCCATCTAACCAAAAGGGAATAGCTACAAAGAATTCACATAATCACATCTGTAGTCAGCTATAAATGACATTTCTCCAAGTTTCAAATCAACTACCACAACTTGCTAATTTAGGCAATCTCTATATTGAAGTTCACAACTGTGGAATCTTTTGAGGTTGACATTCTTGGTTATCACAACATCTTATAAAAGGAATGAAGAAAAAGGTGTAATGATTATCTGATTTGCACCATATTTCAAGAGTAAATGTAATATCCTTTAGATGCCACTTCTGATATCAAACTCATCTACCATCACTTTGTAATCACCAAAATGTAGTAAAAAAGTCTTTAATTGTATAGTATGACAATCTCAACTTACATGGAAACCAGTCACTAGCTAGGCCTATATTCGACTACATAAAAATCAATATAGTCTAAATTATACACACACCCTCTAGCATTTCCTTGGAAACCTATCACCACCTTGCATAACCGCGAGTCAAAGGAACTATCTTAAAAAATTGTCACGAGGCCGTGACTAACTCATCATGAGTTATGTTTTCTTCATTGCATCCTCGTGACCCATACACCTTAACTGTAGTTTAAACCTATGAAATCATGAGGTCAAAGGTCTTCAATAAGTGTGAACCTATCAAATGCATCCATCAATCACTAAGACACCACACGTAAATGATTTCTTACAAGCCAAAACTAGGTCCCACAAAACAAGTTGTGAGGCCATGATAAGGCATTTCCATAATATTTCATTCTTCCTCGCAGGCTTGCAGCTAGAAAATACTTTCCCCACTAACCATTATGAGGATACGAGGAACCATCATGGTCATTACAAACATCAACTCGCAGGCTTGCGGGTCCAATTGACTTCCTTCAAAAAACCCCATGAGGATGTGTATGCAACACTTGTTTACCTTTTTAACATCTTCAACTTTTGACATGTGGTTTGCTCTCACTTCCCCGCAAGGTAGAATTCTTCACTCTATAATCTACTTCTGATGAATCATATCCACCATTAGTCCAACCACTTCTCTCACTTTCTCCTACCTAACACAACTCGCAATAAGAGGCGAAGGACTGCTGTTGGGCTCCTATAATGGTTTTAATAACTAGGCTTTAAAACCATAACTTAGGGATTGGACATCCATGCTAAGTAGTTATCTCATCATTATGAAGACACATTTAAATTATCAACCTAAGGATGTGTACTTGAAATAGGTCTGCAAAGTATATGCACTATGAAATTCTCTAAGTTATTCTATCATTGCAAAAACTAAGATTATAACAATGCTGGAAATAAATCTAACTACACAGTAATGGCTGCAGGAAACTGTGTAATACATAAAAGCTAATGAACAAATACTACTTGATCCTTCTTTTTCTTGATTACAATTTTGAATATATAAGCTTATTGAATCCCTAACAACCATCTAACATGTGTCTCAACATTCCTTTAAACAAGGAAGAGACTTATTTTGAAACTATAGCTAAGAGAAAGAGTCCTATTACAACTTGTCTTCTTGACTTGGGAAAAGAGTTTGTTTGGAATCTTTTATGACAAAGCTGATTTGTTGGATATTTTTTTTGTATTCATAAATACAATACAAATCATATCCAATCTCGTTTTAAGTCATAACTCAAATTGCAACAAATAGAAGAAGTTTGACTAAGTCTGTTGATTTGTTGTTCCACTTTTCCTGTAGCCAGATTCAAATAGATGGTGCTCACTTATTATTGCAAGTTATCTCGAATGATTTTACTAGATTATGCTCCTCCTTCTTAGCTTTCCATATCATTTTTAAAATCTGTATTTCATTAAGAAACGTGAAAGTTATGATCATTTTACCAAGATTGGGTTTGGCTGCCTTCAAATTTGGCTATTTTTACTCAGTCAACTTTAGATAAGTGCTTCTCATTAACTATTGTGAATTTGATCAAACAATTTTAACAAGTTTTTCTCCTCTTTTTCATCTTTCCAAATCATTAAGAAAATCCTAATTTCATTAAGAATTGAGTGAGATATGCCCATTTTACTGAAATTGCTTTTTGACCTTTTCTGCATGTCCTGCAACTGCTGAATATTGACAAGTGTCAACTTGCTTCTCCTTCTTTCCAGTTGCATGAATGACTCAAGTATCTCACAAACATCATGTTAATCATCTCAAAATATTTATTATTTTAATAATAACCATTTATCATAATAAATTATCACAATTTAGCATTAACTAGCTACACATACAAATGCTAATCAATAAATCATTAATCATAGTTAATGCTTCATAAATCAAGGTAATGTATGTAAATGATTTGGAAAGGTATTATAAACGTGATGTAGAGTGTTATAAAAAATTATATAAATATGACAAATTATAGGCTCATCAACTGCCATCCTCTGAAATTCATAAAAGAGAACAAAACTAACTAAGCACACTAAGTCTGAATAATTAAGTATTATAAACCCTAAAACCCTAACTCTACTTAAAGAATTAAATATTTTAGTTATTTTCTTTGCTACTCCTAATATCACCAAGAATTGCACATAAATTTTGAAATGATGAAATAATATAAACTAATAAAAACTATAAAACTCATGTTTCTGAGAAACCCTATGCAATATTGATATAATCCTTAGCTTTTGGACACACTTCACAAAATATATGTACCCAACATAAATAAAACAAAAATAATTTCCTGTAAAGCCCTATGCCTAGGTGCCATTGAACAATATTGATAAAAAATGACTCTTTCAAAATCAATCTTCTTCATAAAAACTGAAAGAATAATGAATGCAAGTCCTTTAATACTCATTGTGTAGGAAACCATGAACAATATTTCATAAACTTATGAAAAAGATAAAGTCATAAATAGTTCTAGATTACAATGGAAGTAGAGAAAGAAGAAAGTTACAAACCTTGAGACACGGGCCTTTTATGTGCGTATGCATTGCAATCCGCAACTTCTTCGAAGTGGATTGCACTTATTCAATATTCATTTCTTTCAACTGTAACAAATGTCAAAACCCTAAAATCCTTTTAAGCCACTGTAAATTAACTTCTAGATTCAACAATGGAAGTATTTTTGAACATTTGCAAATTTTAAAGATTTCTTTTGCTTTTATTTTCCTTGTGGTGTTTTAAATAGCATGGATTTTTTTTCCTCTGATTCTTTTTTTGAGCGAGGACTGAAACAAGGATTGGACAAATTTATTTTATTTAAGTAGATGTATGAGTTTCACTTGAAAAAACACTCTTAAGTGGATTTAGTGTTGAGTGGTAACTGGTATGGTTTTTTTGTTGTCTACTCTTGAGAGACAAGTCAACATTAAGACATGATGTCGAATAACAACAAAAATGACCTGCGATTTTGTGGTTCAACAAGAACTTTATTCTATGACTATTCATGCAACCATTGAAACTTTGTTCTATGACTGTTTCTCCGACCAAGGTAGAACAAAGTAACTTCATGTTTGTTTGGTAAGAACTATATTTCTGTTATATGTTTAAGTCCAATTTAGTTGTTGAATCATGTAATATGATTATGGTTTTATTTCATATGTTGTAATATTAGATATATAACACAAAAATATTTTATTGTATTAAATAAACAATAAATTCTCATTAAAATAATTTTATTTTTGGGCACAAGTTAGGTCTTCCAGAAGATGAAGATGCTCCTCAAGATACACATATAGAATATGTTGGTTCTAATCTAGATCACATGGTAGAGGATGATGATGATGTAGATACCAAGGTCAGTGATGATGATGATAATGTCGATAACTGTAGTGGAGATGATGACCATGGTGGTGATGATGACGACGAGGTAGTTGCTTCTAGTAGCCAGTGACATTCATGATCATATAGACTACATTATGGATCATTGTTGATATATTGTTGTTACGTTTCTGTAGCCTGTAGTATCATAGTATTGAGTTAATACATTTTAACATGTATCATTTTCACTTATATCATTTGGATGTGTATCATATTGACTTGTATAATTTTCAGTTACATAATTTATCATTTTTACTTGTATCATTTGTAAACAGATTTGGACAAGCATCCACCTTTGGTGAGGGGGTTCCTATTTGTGGTTATGAGTCATCAAGGTAAATTGAACTGACTGGGGTAGGAAGGGGTGCTGCTTCCACTGGCATTGGATCCCTAATGAATGAAATTGAATATGCATCTGCATTTGGATCCTAATAGTATAGAACTAAAAGTGTTATTGATGGTGGAAAAACTCTTGCTAGCTTTGGCTTTTCCCCTACACCTTAAGGATATGAAATTGGCACTACTCGTGGTGAGGGTGGGTCTTGATCTTGATTTGGTGAAACCCCTTCTTCTATTTCTCATGTATCATTTTGACTTATGTTAACTATTGGACATGTATCATTTTGACATGTTTTTGATCTACTGACATATTGGACTTTCACTTGTTTTAGTTATATATGATGATCTTATCAGTGGATGTTGTCAAATTCAATTAAATTATACATATTTTTATGTGTACATTCTTGGTGTCAACATGGGTTTCATGATTAGAATAAAACATATTAAATTAATAAGTAATGGAAGTAAAATAAGAACCATATTTAGAAGTAAAAAAGGAAGCAACAATGAAAGTCAAACCAAAAGCCAAACTTGACATCATCTAGCAAAAATAGAAGCAATTAAGTAGCAAACAAAAGACTAATAATGGAAGCAATTTTAGAAGCAACAAAAGATGCAATAATAGAAGCAACAAAAGACATCAAAATGGAAGCAAAACTGGAGGCAACACAAGAAGAAAAATTGAAAGCCATATCAGAAGAAAAACCAAGAGAACTAAATGGAAGCAAAAATGGGAGCAAAACTAGAAACAATGCTAGAGGCAAAAAGGGAGCAAAACCAGAAGAAAAATTGGAAGCAACAAGTAGCATAAAAATAGACATGAAATTGGAGCAACATAAGCAACAAAACCAGAAGTGAAAAATGGTGTTATAATGAAAGTAAAATTAGAAGAAACACAAGAAGAAAAATTGGAAGCAAACAAGGAAGCAAAACCAGAAGCCAAAATAGGAGCAAAAACAAAAGCAAACTCTGGAGTAAAACTAGAAGCAACATATGAACTTAAAGTAGAAGAAAAACTAGAAGCAAAAACAAAAGCAGAATGGGAAGCAAAGATAGAAGCAAAATGGGAAGCAAAATAGAGAGCAAAATGGGAAGCCAAACCAAAAGAAAACAAGGACAAGCTATAGTAGAAGAAAAACTAGAAGCACAACAAGAAGCAAAACCAGAAGCAAAATGGGAAGCCAAACTAGAAGCAACAAAGGATGCTATAGTAGAAGCAAAACTAGAAGCATAAAAAGAATAAAAACCAGAAGCACAGTTGGAAGCAAAACCAGAAGCAACAAAAGGAGTGAACATAGAAGCCAAATCTGGCATAATATACGAAAAAATATTGGGCGTAAAAGGTGACACAGTTTTTCACTTATGTAGCCAGTGCAAAAAATGGCGTAAACACATTTGCGGTGCAACCCTCGATGAAACATACAACTCAAACAATGGCATAAACTATGACGCTAAATACAGTGCCAAAAGTTGTGAGCACTTGGGCGCCATATTTTGCGCTAGCAGAAAGGCTAATTTTAGGGCAAAAAAACACTAAAAGTTGGCACTATTTTAGGTGCTAATGATAAGGATTTTTTGTAGTATTTTTAACTGGTTAATTCCATCCATGAGTGGAAAAATTTACCCTTTAAGGACTAGTACATTTTCTCAAGTGAAAATTCAGCTTTCATAGAGAGATTGCCCATTTTTGGAGTGGAAATTCTATTTTCATGGGGAAAAAGTACAAGTTTGGAGTAGAAATTCTATTTTCACATGGACAAAGTGCAAATTCGGAGTGGAAATCCTTTTTTCATAGGGACAAAGTGCAATTTCTAAGGGAAAACTGATTTTCATAAGAATTTTACACATTCAGAAAGTGGAAAATCAACTTCCATAGGGATTTTGAAGTCTCTTTGTATAATTTTGTATTTTTAGCCCAAATAAATAAATGAAATATGTCATTATAGCATATTTCAAGCTATTTAACTAGTTAGAATGTCCCAACACTTAGAAATTTCCTTCCAAAACTTAAACAATCTCCCCACTTGACCCTAGTGGTCCTAAACCCTTTAACATTGGCCCATGTTTGCAACTTTGATGATTTGATCACTTAACCACTACTCAACCTTTTAAGCTCTAGGATGACACTTTCTACCACCAAAACCCTAAAACTATGAGTGGAAAGAGGGGGTCCCCATTTGCAATCGGGCAATGATGTGAAACGGCCACAACAACACTCCCAAAATTTGATGGGTCAAGTAGTGCATCAATAAGGTCATGGTTGAAAAAGTTGGATACATATTTATCTTTGAATCCCATGCATGAAGATGAGGCTATTAAGTTTGCTACCCTACATTTGGAAGGAGTAACTCACAAATGGTGATATTATGGAATGTTGACTTAGGGGCATGACTCTATTTCCACCGTAGAAGACTTCAGCCAATGGTTGATTGAGAGGTTTGATAGGACAATCTAGAAGTTCATTTCAAAGAACTAGCATGACTAAAACAAGAGGGTAAGGTAGAAGATTATGTAGAAAAATTTCAAAGGTTGGTAGTAATGGTTTTGAATGTAACAAATAGAAGACTCATTGTTCTAATTTTTGAATGTTTAGCTGGACCTCTCAAGGGATTTGTAAGGTCATTTAAAATCTAAATACCTTACAACATGTCATTACATAAGCTTTTGATTTGGAAGACTCATTGACTAAGAACAAATTTTCCTTTAAGGGGAAACTCAATCATGAGGACAACCAGAAGAAGATAATACAAGAGGATTCCAAAGTCCCACTTAAGCAAAGTAAGGAAGATAATAAGAAGCCGAATTTTGTGAGTAGGGACAAGTTGCATAGGAAGAAGTTGTGCTTCACTTGCAAGGAGCCATGGGTGACTAGTCATAGATGTCGTGGTAAGGGTTAATTGCATTATATTGAAGTTACTTTTGATGTTGATGATGCCATTGATGATACTTTAGAAAGTGACAACGAGGAGAAATATACTGCAACCTTAGCACATGGTGCCATGTATTTACTTTCAAGTTCTTCCATGTATCAACATTTAGAGTAAGAGGATTGGTTAATGGACAAAAAGTAACATGCTTGGTGGAGAGTGGTGTAACTCACAATTTTGTGAGTGACAACTTGGTAGCAATAGGAAGATTAGCATTTGAAGAATTTTCAGGATTTTATGTTATGATGGTTGATGGGTTTAAGAGGAAATGCAACAAGAGAGTACTACAAATGAACATTGAGCTTAATGACTACACCATCACCGATGATTTTTATATGATAAGGGTTGTTGATTCTGATGTCATATTAGGAATCCAATGGTTGCATTCTCTTGGGTGCTACATTCATGAATTTCAACAAATGGAGTTGGAGTTTGTGGTAAAAGGGAAAAGATCATACTCAAGGCCTTGGTGAATGAAGCACCATAAGCACCAACAACAAGGGTGATCACAACAACGCATAATCATGAGGTGAATGAAGAGATAGCTTTATCAATTGATTCCCCAAGGTGTAAAGAGAATGTGAATGCAAGTAATTTCTCAGGTATGACATTTTATCATGAGATTTCAACCTATTATGCATCCATGATGGGAAGATAGGGGTATCTAGAACATAAGAGTATTAAAACACTCATGAGTATGCAAAATGTTGTTAATCAAATTTCAATCTACAAAAGAGTATGGAGTGGTAGGATTATGATGAGACATTATTGGCAAGAGAGTTGATGAGCATAACCATAAGAATACTTTCGCATGATAGAGTTGCAAATTTCAATAATGTTGATGCATCTTAGTGGAGTAGCAGTGTGATATAATCCTTCTCATACAACTAGTTTTGGATCTTGATGGTGCATAAGAATTGCTTGAGGACAAGCAATGTTTGGGCCGAGACAACTCTGATGTCTCCAATTTTTAAGGTTACATTAATTAAATTGATTTTTTAAGTTGTCAAAAATAAAGGAAAATATTTATATGATGACTAATATTAATTGATTAAATTAATAATAATAAGATATTATAGATTGCCACTTTACAAAATAAAATTTTCCATATGTAATTAAGTTGGCCAAGTCAGCCAAATGTTCTAGATTCTTCTTGGAGTTTTTATAAGGAGGATGGATAGAGGAAGTTAGCATGCTTAGATTTGATAAACAATTTGAAATTTCTGGAGACAAAAACCGTCAAGAGCATAATAGTAGAAAGACGATATTATTATGAATTATAAAATTGTCATTGACTATTTAGAACCTTGGTTCAAGATTTATTTGGGCTTGAGAATAATAGGGCCATTCTAATATTTGTGGGGCCCAACTCTTTTATTGGTTTCATTACCAAGTGTTAAGGTGAGCAAATTATATTAATAATCCATTAAGAAAAGATCATCCTCCAAATAAAATTAAAAAAAACAAACAAACATTTTTAGAACTTAATTTCTTTTTCTTTAGAACATCTGATATAATGGCAAAGTTGATGTTTTAAGCATTTCAATCTTCTCCAATTAAAAAAAATAATTTTTTTATAGACTATTAGTCTTTTAAGGTTAAACGAGATATAGTCTTGTGCAGCCATTTTCCCTTGGTTCAATATTTCATTTGCCGTGATGGTTTATTGTAAACTCCATATCCCGGGCCTGTAGATGTGGGCGGCTGCTGTGTTTGGGCGGGGAGTAAACATTTGCCGTGAACAGTTGATGCCCTAGAAAATCACAGATAGTGTTTGTTCTGTGCGAAAGGAGCTTGAAGTTGGAAGAAGACATCTCTGTTTTCCTTGCCGGGCCTCTAAACTTCAGTAGCTTTCAGTCCTTTCGGTAAAGGAAGTTACATCAGGCATACCAGGCATTGCTCATCGCAAGAGGAATTGTAATCAGGCTATAGGATGCAAGTGTCATACTCTGCAAGTATCATCCATCGAATGCTTCAGTCGCAATAATTGCAGGTACTGTGTGCAAAGGGATTTCCTTCCATCCTGAAGCAAGTGGTTCTTGAGGTTGGAGTGCTGTGTATTGAGGCTATCGAAATAATAGAAGATTGCTGTTGCTGCAAACCATTATCAGATTTCCTGCATCTTATGACTGTAATCAACTAATCAGCAAATACAAGGTCAGAGAAGATTTGTTTAAGTTATATTCTGAATTTACACGTTGTAATCTCTGCAATAAAAACTCAGTAATTTCAAATGAATGTGTAAATTGCAATAATTATCTTAGGTCTGCAGTTGCACTTGACATTAGAAAATAAATATCAAATGAAGTTATCTTGCTTGTAATTATTCTTGTGGTTACCTTCAAAGTTCTATGCAATATCAAATCTGAAAATAAAAAACTAGGGTGAAAATCTGAATTCTGCAACGTATCCTATTTGGGGATATTTCATCGCAACAAGAGCTCTGTGAAAGGGAATCTTGAGATCCTATTAAAACAAGACAGTTTAATAGTAACAACGTATAGACTCATTATGGAATGCTAAGGTAAGCTTTCAACGTGCCCATTTTCTGCTACAGAATTCTGTCTCTACCAGGCTTATTAAGATCTTTAAGAGGTTGAGTGTCATGTTTATGCCTTATCAGGGTACTGTGCCTTATGGAGAATCATACTCTATTCTTGTGTTTGTGTAATGTTCCCGAACAGATATGAAGGGAAAACATCACTACCTTTCAAAATGAATGTATTCAAATCTAGATTTGCTCGGACAAACTTGCTTCACGATCAGATACAGAAAGATCATAACAGTGACAAATTACTTAAAGCATATATAGAGTTCTCATCGTGAGTGCTTTTCTTCTTGCTTGAAGGAATGCTTTCAGGAACACACAGATTGCATAGATATAACATAAAAACCTCAAAACGTACAATTACTATGAACATTTAAGTCAACACTCAAATGCTAAGGGAGTAATTAATCACAACCACCTGACCTCGAACTGGAGTATTAAGTGACGATTAAAAAATTACTATACCTGCTGCTACAAGCCCAGAATTACACAAACTGCGTGCCAATCTCCAGATGTATAAGTCTGATTACGTGCTCCAAGCAACTGATAGGTACCGGTGACTTAATGGCTAGTCTGAGAACATTGAAGGCTCTGGATATGATTCTTATTTGGACAGCTCTTTGACATTCCTTAGATCAGAACAAGGTAACCGTCTATGTACTTGCTTGAATATACATCTGTGTTGGTGTCTTAGTTATTGCCAGTTTGATAAATTCTTCCGCCAATAATATTCATCTCTCCACTATTTCCTGCGATGGAATTATTTGTCGGGTCCTGCTAATAAATATTTTGGCAAATAAAGTAGTATAAGTCTGCTTCGCGTGTCCAGATAATAGGCTGCCCAAGCAATATGTCTATAGTCCGCAGCCTTTGATAAATCCAAGTGCGGATGATATATCCAAGTGCGGCTTCTACAGCTATATACGCTCCTAAATATACTAATCTTCACGCCGAACCTTTGTCTCCGATGTTTCGCTCAATATCTTCAAGCCAGCGATATAATATAAGACATCAACATAAGGCGGCCCCCACATAAAACATCAGCAATGATCTTTGGCAATAATATTCAGAAATAATTAGATGCACATGAATAATATTTTATTCTCAAACTTTAGTAACTTCAGAATAATATGATTGATAGATGAAGCCAAAATATCAGTCTGCAATACATTTTAATGGCTCTGTAATTTTGTTCTGGAAGAGACTTGACAAAATTGGAATCTCCTTTAAGGCACACTGAAATATCAAAATAATATTTCCAACATTAGACTAGGGTGGGACTAAATCGCCACCGAAACTGCAAACTACCTTCAGCCTTGAGCTTCCAGCAATACAAATAAGAAATCAAATACATTCCATGATACCTAACAATACCCAGCCGTCGATTATAAAGGGCTCTAAGAAGCATCCAAAGGATTACAATAGGCCAGGTCGACATTATTTTATTATTTTATTCCCTTTTTATTCCATAACAAATTTAATTAATTAAAGAAGTCCTTATGATGTTATTTAAATTTAGGACCACTTAATTAATCAACTTAATTAAGTCATTTTCAAATAATTGGGGACATTACAGTCCTCCCAGCCCAAAGATTGCTTGCCCTCAAGCAATATGTCATCAAATTGTCTGTCATCTGACAAGCTCAAGGATCCGAAACGAATCGTGGATGTCGGTAGCCATATCTGATAAAATCTTGATGCCGCATCATGACCATGAGCGCCACCTCCTTAACCCTTCTGGATGTAGGCTTGAAGGATCCTCCAACACTATGCGTATCTCCAACAACCTTCTGCTGCTCTTCTTTGATATAAACATCGCCCTGCCTGGAGTTGCCAAGTAACTCCTCGTGATCCCACTGAAGCCAGGCATCAAGCATGCTGATGACTAGATCCCAAATCAACACGCTCTCATACCAATTAGTTGCTGCCCCAAAGAGACAATTAGAATTCTCAAGACTTGGCTGCAGCTTTCTCCCCCTATGAAGATGCCACTCACCTAGAGAAATGTCAATCATGCACGCCTCATGCCCCACAAAGAGGAAGACTCCATACTCCAACAATGCATCGCAAGGGAGAAGTATATCAATGGCTTCTCCAAGAGTGTCCACATGCAAGGATGAATCAACAATACCACTATCCAAGCATACCCCCTCATAGGCTGACCCAAAAAACATGAGCCCCAACATAAGAGTCTCTAAGAGAGACAACTCGACAAAATCAACATGAAAAACCAAGGGGTCAATTGAATCCGAAACGCTTATGCCTTCCTCAACAAGTACAAGTGTAACACTAGTGGCTGATCCACCAAGTGTATGCTCTACTATCCCCTCTTCTTTCCTGACTTGACCCTTCAAAGGGCTCTTAAAAAGGGGGAGCTCATGGGCCTCATGATGTGAAAAATTATACCTTTCTCCATGCCTATATAAATCTGAATGCAAGCGCTCCCTTGCTTGAGTAGCCATATACTTAGCCCTCCATCCATCCTCCAAGAGCCGATGTGCAAAATCAGAATTATCATTACATCCTTCACACAATATGTGAGTGCCATCATCCTCATGTGAAGTGGCTGCTATCTCATGATTATGCAGAGGTGAGGAACAGTTGTTTTCAAGGAACAAATCAGAATTGTAATCATACATGCCCACAGTGTCCTCAAGGATCTCAATTCTTCCTTCCTTCTTTGTTGAGATTTTTTCGACAAGTGCTGCACCAAGAAATATCTTCAAGCGAATATCATATGTCTCAAGCTTGATTCGAGTCCCCATCCATTTGTTTGTCATGTCCGTAGGTGTGCCATAGGTTGTTGTGATCCCAAGGAGTGTACACCATCGAACATCATGGATCCCAACTGAAATGCTGCTTTCCATAATCAGAAAATCAGAATTTTCTGAGTTTAGAGCAGCACCAAATCTCATCATGATCTTGCTGTCAACAACTAGAGCATCAAGCCCAATCAGGAAATTAGAGATTACTATGCTCATGGCAGCACTAAATCCAAGGAAATGTTGTCAACAAGAGCTTCAAGCTTTATCAAAGAATCATTATTATCAATCAGTAAATCAGAACTTTTTAATTGTAGGGCAGCATCAAGTTTAAACAAGGAAACGTAACCCTCATGATAAGGTATCAAGGCACAAGGAGGTGTCTTCCATTCCGAATCACCATTAACATCTCCACACGAAGCACCCAACTGAAAATTATTTGTATCCTCTTCATGCCTACAAATTGAATCCTTCGTCCCCACGATCACTCTTGCATTATGTGCTCCTTCCTCAGGTGTCAAGCTCAACTCCGGACCAATCTCACCAACATGATTTTCTGATTTTCGGGGAACTGAGTGTTTTTCAATGAATTCATGGCAACCTTCTTATAGGTGAGCTTGTCTACATCATCTTCTTTTTTCCTCAAAGCATTGGAATACATTTCATTGAGCTGGAGGAGATGATCTCTATCAGCAAGAAGGTGTAAGAAATCTGATTTCATCACCTCCATAGCTTCTCTAAGAGCCTGCAAATCTGCAAGTGATAGCTCTCCCTCTTGTGCTCTCCACAAACAATTTGACATCATTCGATGGGTATCATCAATGTGGGTGAGAGATGCAACAATATTGTCTTCATTCAGCTTTAGTTGTGCTTCCAAGTGGTGTGAATTCTTAAACAAATGTTCGGACTGGTCTATAGCTTCTTCCTCAACACTTTTTCCCATCAAACTTGTGCACAAAAAAGCTGTCATCAGCATCATTATGGATTGGATCTTTTACCTCATGCTCCTCTTCAATTGTGGTTGTGAAATTAGACTACAGGCAATCGACATCTCCAATTTCAATCATGTGTTTATCAACCCCTCTTGCGCTCTCCACAAACAATTTGACATCATTCGATGGGTATCATCAATGTGGGTGAGAGATGGAACAATCTTGTCTTCATTCAGCTTTAGTTGTCCTTCCAAGTGGTGTGAATTCTTAAACAAATGTTCGGATTGGTCTATAGCTTCTTCCTCGACACTTTTTCCCATCAAACTCGTGCACAAAAAAGCTGTTATAAGCATCACTATGGATTGGATCTATTACCTCATGCTCCTCTACAATTGCAGTTGTGAAATTAGACAGTGGGCAATTAACATCTCCAATTTCAACCATGTGTTTATCAACCCACTCTTAGCTGTCCTCAATGCATTGCTTACGTAATGATAATAAACTGCTGATAGCTTTCAGAAAATCAGAATTATGTTCCCTTTTGCCCTTCGTTATAGCATCCTCAACAAGTGCTGGTCTATGAGGCTGGAAGTCATATGTTTCCTTATTGATCCAGGTCTGCATCTCCATTATATTCTTTGCCCCCAACCAAAACCATGGTGAGGCAACCATGACAAACCAAACATTGTCATATTGTAGGACCTTATTGTTAGGCAAGCTCCTAGTCTCTACAGTCAGCTCTCTAATGCAGAATGCCTCATATGACCTCATCAAGTATTCTTCCAAAGCAAACATGTGAATGAAACAATTGAAATCAATCTCACTACAAGATCAAACATCATCATTATAAACTGATTTGTTACCAACCAATTGTAGAACTTGCTCATTCAAAGGATCATTGGTAGAGTCTACATCTCCATGAAGCTGATTGACCAATGTTGGCTCAACAAACTTGGTGCAAGCATCTTCTTCATCCTTGTGGCTGTCTTGAAGATTTAGGTGTTCTCCACTTGAAGGAACAATTGTTGATTCTTGCTTGTCCATATCCTCTTGTGGTTGAAGTGAACCTGTGAGCATGTCTTCATCCTCCATAGGGCTCATGGTGTCATGTAGCCTATCATCCTCATTGCCAATCTTTTGTCTCAGATTGTTGTTATAGTCTTTATTACCCTTGGAGGGTGGATACTGTATGTGACTGAATGTGACCTCTAAATCAGGCACAACACAACATGGTCATTATTCACTTGATAGAATTCGGGAGAGAGTATGAGGAACTCAATCCAAATTCCATGGTGAGGCGACCTGTTGCCTCCTATGTGAATGGGGTGTTTGAATACTCTCAGAACGAGAGCCAACAGCCGGGAGACCAATTGAACAATGGAGGATTTCCAAGAATCAAATATGAGCAAAATAAAACTAAGCTAAGAATGAATGCAATTAATCTAGAAAACTTTGAAAGAAATATGAAATGCAGATTTTTATTTGATTTTGAAATAAAGATGATATTAGACTAAGAACAAGTAAGCAAATTTAATCTAAATGTGAAATGCAATTACACTAATATGAGAAATTAAACTAGATAATGCAATAAAAGAGCTTTGAAAATAATGAGATATGAGACTAAAAAATGCTATAGTAAGGATGCTCTCAAAAATTGCCTTCTTGAATGAGAAAAAGAGGTTCATTAAATAGAAGAGCCAAGAGGAGGAGGAAGAGTTTCTTGATTCGAAACTCCTGACCCTTCATATCCCTTTTGGGACAAATAAGCATGAATTACTTTATTAAAAGAATGGAAAATGCCACATGAGGACCTTTTGAATATCTCAAATTATTAATTCAAGAAAAGGTGTCCATTCAAATAACAAGCAATTAATTAATTCCTTTTTGATGTGTAATAGCCAAAGGGGGTGGTTTGATTTAATTTAATTTAAAGCACATAGGACTTTACAATTAAATTAATGTATCATAGAGATAATTTAGCTAATAAAGTCAAAGAGACTTAGAAATTAATTTTAGTGTTTGATTATTGCAAATTTATGGTCTTTGCAATTGACATCAAGTCAAATTAAGTCAGATAGGAGAGAAAATTGCCTAATGAGATAGGACTTTGATGACATAGAAAATTGAAGAAATGCACCAAAATTGATTGAAATGATTAGGTGCCAATTTTGGGGTATTACAGATACCTCATCCTCAGGTCGATGAAGTCCTTGAGAGATATGTCCATCTGCCATCCACCATCAAACCAATCTTGCTTGAATTGCTTTAACAACTTGGCCAAAGAGGGCGTGTCAACTTCCTGTTGCTTGATCCTCGAAGGGAAGGTTGATGTCATCGGCCTTGTATTGAACCGGTGTGTGTGTGAACTCCCATTAGCTCCATCTGTCCTTACTTTTGCCTAGTGATTGAGTGTTTCCTCAATCTGCTGATGTCCTCTTGCTAGGGTCTTGCCCATCATCTACTGTCCTCCTTTTAACTCTCTCAAGAGGGCCATTATTTTTGTACGTACATCTCCCATTCTATCCAAGGGGCAACACCTTCTTCGTTGCTAATCAACATGACATGCTAGCAAGAGCACCAACTCTGATACCACTGTAATGTCCCTGAACAGATATGAAGGAAAAACAACACTACCTTTCAAAATGAATGTATTCAAATCTAGATTTGCTCGGACAAACTTGCTTCAGGATCAGATACAAAAAGATCATAACAGTGACAATTTAATTAATGCATATAGAGAGTTTCTCATCGTGAGTACTTTTCTTCTTGCTTGAAGGAATGCTTTCAGGAACATACAAATTGCATAGGATATAACATAAACACCTCAAAATGTAGAATTAATATGAACATTTAAGTTAACACTCAAATGCAAAGGGAGTAATAATCACAACATCCTGACCTTGAATTGGAGTATTATATGATCATCAATCAATTACTAAACCTGCAGCTACAAATGCAGAATTACACTGTGTGCCAATCTCTAGATGTATAAGTCTGATTATGCACTCCAAGCAATTGATAGGTGCTAGTGACTTAATGGTGAGTCCAAGAACATTGAAGGCTCTGGATATGAAGCTTATTTGGACAACTTATTGATATTCCTTAGATCAGGACAAGGTAACTGTCTGTGTGCTTGTTGGAATATGCATCTGCATTGATGTCTTAGTTATTGCCAGTTTAATAAATTCTTCCGCCAATAGTATTCTTCATCTCTCCATTAATTCCTGCGATGGAATTATTTGTCAGGTCCTGCTAATATATATTTTGGCAAATAATATATTATAAGTCTGCTTCCCGTGTCCAGATAATAGGCCACCCAAGCAATATGTCTATGGTACGCAGCCTTTTATAAATCCAAGTGCAGATGAAATATCCAAGTGCGGCTTCTACAGCTATATACACTCCTAAATATATTAATCTTCATGCTGAAACTTTGTCTCCTATGTTTTTTGCTCAATATCTTCAAGCCAGCGATATAACATATGACATCAAAATAAGGCGGCCCCCACATATAACATCAGCAATGATCTTCGGCGATAATATTCAGAAATAATTATATGCATAGGAAGAATACTTTGTTTTTAAACTTTAGTAACTTCAGAATAATATGATTGATAGATGAAGCCAAAATAATAAAATATCAATCTGGAATACATTTCAATGGCTCTATAATTTTGTCTCTGGAAGAGACTTGACAAAATTGGAAATTCCTTTTAGGCACAATGTGAAATATCAAAATGATATTTCCAAGTTTCCAACAACAGACTAGGGTGGGACTGAATCGCCACTGAAACTGCAAACTATCTTTAGCCTCCAGCTTCCAGCAATACAAAGAAGAAATCAAGTACATTCCATGATTCCTTACAATGCCCAGCCACCCCTTTTAAAGGGCTCCAAGAAGCATCCAGGACATTATTTTATTATTTTATTCCCTTCTATTTTGTAATTAATTCAATTAATTAAAGAAGTCCTTATGATATTATTTAAATTTTAGGACCACTTAATTAATCAACTTAATTAAGTCATTTTTAAATAATTGGGGACATTACAGTTTGCCAAGGCTGTTGCTTTTAGTTGCGACTATGATTTATGATTCCAAGGCTATCTAAAGATCTTAAGAACTTCTTGTAATCTTAATGTAGATATCTCAAAGCAACCTTATCCCATACCACTTCATCCACTCTGAAACATAGTTACAAGGTCGGTACTAAATTAAGTGTTCTATTCTGCTCCATAACAAGGGAGGTTCTCTGTCATCACCCTTATGCTCCTTGAGAAAAATTTTATTAACATGAAAATGACTGTTTCCAGCTTCAGGCATTGTTCCTACACCAATTGGAACAAGGTCAGATCTGCCCAGCAACAAACATTTGGAAATACATATCTCTGATCTACTAGAAGCTTGGATGATAATCTTGCAGAAGGTTGGCCAACTGTTGAGTACACTGAACAGGGGCCTAGATAATGGCCTGTCCCTATAGTTTGCATTGTGATCATACTCAGCCTGGTTTCTTAGTTCTAGTTCCTTTCAGCTAAGAAGGAAAAAATTTATTCCTAGTCTTTATTTTGTTTCAGCCAGAAGGCAAAAAGCATTGACTATTTAAGCTACATCCAGATTTAAGTTCCTACCTTCATACGTGAGCAGAACTCTCCATCAACCACTACCACTTATCCATAAAAAACCTACACAGTTGTACATTCTTTTGCAAGTTCTGCAACAATTGGTTTTGGATACAGAAAGAACAAAATGGATCATATTAGTTTCACAAATATGCTCCCAAGTGTGATTCGCTATAGCAATAAGTTAAATTACCTTTTCCAAATTGCTGCAACAGATATTTTTCCATCATTACTAACTGAACTCTACAGTTTAGCTACGAAGTAACATTGGTGCATGTGCTGGCAATCATCCAATGTTAAGGACTTGGCAAGGTGTACTGAGCCAGATTAAGTATGTCAACTTTATTACATCTATGCTTCCAAGCATGACTCACTATAGCAATAAGTTAAATTACCTTTTCCAAATTGCTGCAACAGATATTTTTCCATCCTTACTAATTGAACTCTACAGTTCAGCTATGAAGTAACATTGGTGCATGTGCTGGCAATCATCCAATGGTAAGGACTTGACAAGGTGAATTGAGCCAGATTAAGTATGCCAACTTTTTTTACATCTACCTCAGCATGATTCAACACATTAACATACAAGATTGATAAGTACATATAAACAGACTACACTTACACTCTATCTCAGTATCTGTTATTATGTTAGGTTCCTTATGATGTGATTTATGGTTTTGATTTCAAAAGAATTTTTTTAACTTAATGGTCTATCCACCATTTTTAATTGCCTGCGGGGTAATTTGATTAAATACGGCTGTATTACATATCCTTTATTTCTTGTTAGGAATATTTTCAAAATGCACACCCTTGGGTATTTATATCGTACACTCGTACTTCCCTTTAGCTGAGATGCCGCATTTGGGGTTTGTTTCTGTCCTGCAAAAGGAGCCTGTGATTGGCACATGAACTTGTCCCATTTATTCATGTATCATTTAAGTTGGGCAAATTGCATAGGGAGTAGATTTCCATTGGATGCTATAAAATGCTTCCAATCATGACTCTGTTCTTAGTGCTGATCTATTTGAGAACTGTTGTTACTAGGATTGCACCCTGATGCTAAGCTGGAAGCTCAACAATCCTGTGAAACATGGAAACACCTTCAAGCCCATGGGTTGCTCATAATGATGGTGAATCTCCAGATTATGGGTTGGTTCCTTTATGATCACCTAAAACTAACTCTTCTTGACAGGGAAAAGGGAAGAAGGATTGCTCTGATATGAAATTATGAAACTACAACCCTAAGAGTTGGTGATGCACCAAATGTGTTTTCAGAATTATACTGTTGTTTTGGACACACAAATTGACTAACTTATCAAGCCAAATATAAACGACTTAGAATTTTAGATGTACTTTGCAACAATGATTTAACACTAGGTTCAAAACACTAGGGACTACATTAAGGAGGTGTAAACATCATCACATCCTAATCTCTACTCCCTAGCTGATAAACACAAGCAATAACCTGCAAAATATACATCTTTCTGCATAAAGGCAATAGAAATGAGACAGAAATCAAGGAGAAAAGTGCTTCATCACTTGATTACATCCATCATTCCAAAAGGTTTGCCCAATGAAACAGCTCATAGAAGGTAACAGACTTGATTTTATTAATTGAAAGGTGTCTTACAATAGCCATACAAGTCTAAAATAAAGAATTACAATGCTGCTTTGATTTGTTGTGTGCAAAACCAGAGAAGAAAGAAGAATGGCTTATACAAAAAGGTCTTCATCCAAACTGAAGAAAGAACTGAGCTTGAATTGGATGCAGTTCCCTAAAATGTGCCTGAACTGAAGTTAATTCAGCCTTGAATGATGCTCCAGTTTGCTTGAAAAGATCTTCTTGGGTCGAGCATAACTGAAATGCCCCCCAAAAAGAGATCAAAACTGAAAGAAATCAGCTATTTATGGCCTTAAAACTCTCCTTGATGGATGCATAACCCATATGGAGTCTCTAATTGGAGCCAAACTGCTGTACTTGCCTCAAAAACTCCTCTTTTCATGCTTTGTACTGAGTGCCCCTTTTGTTGCATAAGGACTTGCATTTGTACTTTACAAATTAGCTAGTCTTTAAGTGGTGTAGGAGATCTTTTATGAGTTCGAATGCATTGATGATTTATCCTCTTTCCTCATAAGAACACTTAATTATAATTGAAATCTCCTTTTGGTTTTATCTCAGACCTTCGATATGAGGTGTCTTATGTTCATCACAACATCATGTATCCCTGCTGTCCATGATTTTCTATTTCACGTCTGCTTTGACAGTGATTCTATCCATACCTCTGCTATTTCAACCATGGCTTTGTCTCTGTTCTTATAATGTATAGCAGATTTCTTGTAACTGTGATTTCATGTTCTCGGTCTAAGTGCCTCAGTAGTGAAATGAATTTCTGCTTCTTAATGTGTTATTTCAAGTTTGAATGCTGCTATCAATGCTTCTTGATATTATATCCTCAATCACTATCTTGTAACAGTGCCCTTATTAATATATTTCAACCATTTCTCTACTTTAGAAATGCCAATCAAAAATCTGTTAATGACCATCCTTGACTCTTTATTTGCCATCATTTACTATTGTCCAGACAATATATTATCTGTCATTTGGCATCCTTGAGTCTTATGATCTCTCTGATCTATACCAGTACCCTTCATAACCCTGTTATTTCTCCTTTTGCTATCTTCCTCTCATTGGATTTCACTGTCTAATCTTGAAAGTTTGTAATAGCATTGCTTTTGTTAATGTTTTGAATCAGAATATAAGAATGTGATAATCAGAAATACAATAACAGATGACACAATTATTATCCTGGGAAAAACCCTCCTCTTTGAGGGAAACAACCCAGCCCACAAAATGATGATGCCCTTATTCAGATATCAAAAACTGATTACAAAACTTCTGCTCCTTATTGACATCTTCAGCATGACAGTCAATAAGCTTAACCAAATGAATCACACAATTTCTTACTGATCTCTCAATGATCACAAAACAATATAATCAGCTGAGTATCGTTCCACGATACACAGATATAACATTCACACTTTAATCTCAATGCACATAAGAATGCTGTTATACTATTCACATGCAAAGCATAGCATAAAACTCTGCAAGACAAATAACTGAGAGCGATCAACTCAGAACAACAAAATGCTATGTGCTATGGTTGCAGATAATACACCAAAAACTATATGCCGTAATCCCAGTGGATACACCTCAATCAGCACACTCTGAAATGAACAAGTATATCAGTTACAAAATATGAATAGTCTTCACAAGAATGAAGCGATGCCACACACACGAGGCAAGAACCCAATCAGAAAAATGAATCGGTGAGAATAGATAACTGAAGAATTCATCAAAGCACATCAACAACATGTCGTGATGCCAAAACAATAACCATCAGTGAATACTCATTGCCAATGGTGAATACTTAATGCCAACAGTGGATATGAAAGACCAGACGTAACTGACACCATGTCAGCATCCACATGGTACAAAATTGGAGCAACACGATCATACTAAGCTGATGGAAGAGCAACTGTGCCAAATAAGCACTAAGTATCATACACATGATGTCAGCATCCGCATGGTACAAAATTGGAGAAACACAATCGTACTAAGCTGACGGAAGAGCAACCGTGCCAAATAAGCACTAAGTATCATACACACGATGCCAACTATGACACATATGAGCAGAAATACTGAATACATGCAAGTCTCCATATGAAACTCTTTTATGTGACAAAATTTCAAACACCACAGGAGCAGCATAGAGTGGAGATATCGCATAACAGCAACAAGAGATCACACTGAGAAGAAACAGAGAACATCAATGTGAGTAGAGATCTATCTCGCAGCTACCCAAAAACTGAACACTCCCTCTTAGCAAGAGAGAGATCTTCAGTATGTCATCTCATGACAAGTGCACATAGCTGCAACCAAAAAGAATGTCAACAAAAATCTCATGAAAGATTTTTCTTAATTACATTTGTTATCTCATCATAACAATATTCACCATAGCTACTCCTAGAGGGTGAATCAGAAAAACAGAAAATAAAGTCATGGAGTCACACACATTATGTCCACCATGGCTACTCCCAGAGGGTGGATCCACCATAGCTATTCCCAGAGGGTGGAAACAAGGGATTTCACCTCGAACTTCTCTTGCAAAAAAGAACTTATTAACAAGGGATTTCACCTCGAACTTCTCTCACAGAGAAGAACTCATTAACAAGGGATTTCACCTTGAACTTCTCTCGCATAGGAGAACTCATTGACAAGGGATTTCACCTCGAACTTCTCTCATATAGAAGAACTCATTAACAAGGGATTGCACCTCGAACTTCTCCCTCTCAAAGAAGAACTCATTAAAGCACACATAAAATATCATCTGAATACAGAGACTACCTCTCACTTGAAACTCCCCTTCAATAGGGGCAACATTCTCATAGCTTTGATTATCACAATAGTAGAAAATTGACTCCAATGTTTGTCCAACAAAGAGCTTTTGCAGTCACACTGCTACACAAGCTTGCTGATCCTCTGCAAAGGACATGGTATTCTACATTTGCCACTCAAGCTCTCTCTGAATTTGATTTCTGTAGTTGAATAGTCTCCCTCTGAATATCATTCTTCCTCTTGAAGAAACTAATTGCAATGACAATCAGTATAGATTCTCCCTCTTCAATAGGGTTATGTGCCACCAACTCAGTCTCATGACTGCAAACAGAGTCCTAATGTTTGTTCATTTCTTCAGCTTGCATGACTTTGCATGAAATCTCTCATCATCTCATTGCTTCTTGATATCCTGCAACTAAGAGAGATTAATAATAATATCCAGATCAATGCTAAAAGCATACACTATTCCCAGTGAAATAATAATCATAAAATACTTATCTTTTTATTGTCTGGATTTACTCATAATCCAACAAAAACCTTTTGCCATCACAAAATTATAGTGCAGGCAGAGAGAAAAAATTGAACACCAGCACGTCTGCCTCCAAGACTTCTTCAGCTACACGATCTGAAAAGAATCCCTCAATTCTCGCATTTCTTAAATTCCTAATTTTCTTATTCTGATTCAGGATTTTTACTAGACGTGCTCTGATACCATGTTAATGTTTTGAATCAGAATATAAGAATGCAATAATCAGAAATACAATAATAGATGACACAATTATTATCTTGAGAAAAACCCTCCTCTTTGAGGGAAACAACCCAGCCCACAAAATGATGATGCCTTTATTCAGATATCAAAAACTGATTACAAAACTTCTGCTTCTTATTGACATCTTCAGCATGACAGTCAATAAGCTTAACCAAATGAATCACACAATTTCTTATTGCTCACTCAATGATCAGAAAACAATATAATCAGCTGAGTATCATTTCACGATACACAGATATAACATTCACTCTTTAATCTCAATGCACATTTGAATGCTGTTATACTATTCACATGCAAAGCATAGCATAAAACTCCGCAAGACAAATATCTGAGAACGATCAACTCAGAACAACAAAATCCTATGTGCTATGGTCGCAGATAATACACCAAAAACTATATACTGTAATCACAGATGATACACCTCAATCGGCACACTCCAAACTGAACAAGTATATCAGTTACAAAATATGAATAGTCTTCACAAGAATGAAGCGACACCACACACGTGAAGCAAGAACCCAATCAGAAAAATGAATCGGTGAGAATAGATAACTGACGAGTTCATCAAATCACATCAACAACATGCTGCGATGCACTGATTACTCATTGCCAATGATGAATACTTAATGCCAATGACGAATCGTTAATGTCAACAGTGAATACGAAAGACCAGACGTAAGTCAGCATCCACATGGTACAAAATAGTAGCAACACGATCATACTAAGCTGACGGAAGAGAAACCGTGCCAAATAAGCACTAAGTATCATACGCACGATGCCAACTATGACACATATGAGCAGAAATACTGAATACATGCAAGTCTCCATATGAAACTCTTTTATGTGACAAAATTTTGAACACCACAGGAGCAGCATAGAGTAGAGATATAGCATAACAGCAACAAGAGAACATGCTGAGAAGAAACGGAGAACATCAATACGAGTAGGAGATCTATCTCGCACCTACCCAAAAACTGAACACTCCCTCTTAGCAAGAGAGAGATCTTGAGTATGTCATCTCGTGACAAGTGCACATAGCTGCAACCAAAAAGAATGTCAACAAAAATCTCATCAAAGATTTTTCTCAATAAAAATCTAAGATACTGATGCGGGGGTGGATGCAGATTCTGATCCGGGTGCCCTGTGGATGCCACCCGGAAGTGCATCCTGGCCCCCCAAATGCCTTGTGATGCGCACACTATGCATCACAAGGCATCCGGGGGCCAGGATGCGCTTCTGGGTGGCATCCACAGGCCACCCAAGTGCATCCGTGGGCATCCGTGAGACCCCAGAGAGGATGCGGTGAGTAGCATCACGCAAAACAATTTCATCGCCTTTGCCATTTTCTTTCCAATCAAATTTATAGAGTGGAATCGCGCTTTGTTTGGACTGGAGTTTCTAAACATTCTTCACAGATATAATCCGGAAATTTATACAGTGGAGTTTAAACATTCTTCACAGATATAATCTGGAAATTTAAACATTCTTCGGCCGTCTCAGACATTCCTATGGAGTTTGGATTGGAATGCATCTTTGTTGAATCGAGATAAATGTGAGGCATTTTGGAAGTGATCAACACAATGCCTACGTCCAAACTAAGAGCATCTAAATATAGATTAAAAATTTAGTAATATATTTGGAGCAAACAAAAATGTCACGCTCGTGCATACTTTCTATGTTTATCATGTCCATTTCATCGTAACGAGAAAGTAAATTAAAATATGGAAGTCGCATTCTTAGTAGGTATTGTAAATTTTTATGTTTATTGTTTTCTTTGTTCGGCTTATATTTGTTTATTTTATTTTTTATTATATTACACCAATGTTATCAATGTTCTTTAATATTAATCTAGTTGATTTTTTTTTACTTTGTTCACATAATCTATTCACCATCATATTCATTTAGATCCAATTGAATATTTTAAATATATATATATATATATATATATATATATATATATATATATATATATATATATATATATATATATATATATATATATTCACGCATCCAAACACATCCGCATCCCCTAAAATTTTTTTTTACGCATCCGCGCATCCGCATCGAAATCCGCACCCGAATCGGTAACTTAGATAAAAATTGTTATCTCATCATAACAATATTCACCATAGCTACTCCTAGAGGGTGAATCAGAAAAATAGAAAATAAAGTCATGGATTCACACACATGACTTCCACCATGGCTACTCCCACAGGGTGGATCCACCATAGCTACTCCCAGAGGGTGAAAACAAGGGATTTCACCTCGAACTTCTCTTGCAGAGAAGAACTCATTAACAAGGGATTTCACCTCGAACATCTCTCACAGAGAAGAACTCATTAACAAGGGATTTCACCTCGAACTTCTCTTGCTGAGAATAACTCATTAACAAGGGATTGCACCTTGAACTTCTCCCTCTCAGAGAAGAACTCATTAACAAGGGATTGCACCTCAAACTTCTCCCTCTCAGAGAAAAACTTTAAAGCACACATAAAATATCATTTGAATGTTGAGACTCCCTCTTAGCTGACACTCCCTTTCAACAGGGGCAACATTTCATAGCTTTGATTATCACAATACTAGAAAATTGACTCCAATGTTTGTCCAACAAAGAGCTTTTGCAGTCACACTACTACACAAGCTTGCTGATCCCTTGCAAAAGACATGGCATTCTACATCTGCCACTCAAGCTCCCTCTGAATCTGATTTCTGCAGTTGAATAGTCTCCCTCTGAATGCCATTTCTTCCTCTTGAAGAAACTAATTGCAATGACAATCTGCATAGATTCTCACTCTTCAATAGGGTTATGTGCCATCAACTCAGTCTCATGATTGCAAACAGAGTCCTCATGTTTGTTCGTTTCTCCAGCTTGCATAACTTTGCATGAAATATCTCATCATCTTGTTGCTTCTCGATCCATCCTGCAACCAAGAGAGATTAATAATAATTTATAGAATCAATCTATCATGAAGAGAAATATCCAGATCAATGCTACAAGCATACACTATTCCCAGTGAAATAACATGAATTAATAATAACTACATAAAATTCATAATTCATAATCATAAAATACATCTCTTTATTGTCTGAATTTCCTCACAATCTAGCAAAAATCTTTCGCCATCACAAAATTATAGTGCAGGTAGAGAGAGAATAAATTGAACACCAGCACATCTACCTCCAAGACTTCTTCAGCTACACGATCTCAAAAGAATCCCTCAATTCTTGCATTTCCTAAATTCCCAATTTTCTTATTCTGATTCAGGATCTTTACTAGACCCGCTCTGATACCATGTTAATGTTTTGAATCAGAATATAAGAATGCAATAATCAGAAATACAATAACAGATGACACAATTATTATTCTGGGAGAAACCCTCCTCTTTGAGGGAAACAACCCAGCCCACAAAATGATGATGCCTTTATTCAGGTATCAAAAACTGATTACAAAACTTCTGCTCCTTATTGACATCTTCAGCATGACAGTCAATAAGCTTAACCAAATGAATCACACAATTTCTTATTGATCACTCAATGATCAGAAAACAATATAATCAGCCGAGTATCGTTTCACGATACACAGATATAACATTCACACTTAAATCTCAATGCACATAAGAGTGCTGTTATACTATTCACATGCAAAGCATAGCATAAAACTCTGCAAGACAAATAACTGAGAACGATCAACTCAGAACAACAAAAGCCTATGTGCTATGGTCACAGATAATACACCAAAAACTATATGCTGTAATCACAGATGATACACCTCAATCGGCACACTCCGAACTGAACAAGTATATCAGTTACAAAATATGAATAGTCTTCACAAGAATGAAGTGACACCACACACATGAAGCAAGAACCCAATCAGAAAAATGAATTGGTGAGAATATATAACTGACGAATTCATCAAAGCACATCAACAACATGCTGCGATGCCAAAATGATAACCATCAGTGAATACTCATTGCCAACGGTGAATACTTAATGCCAACAGTGAATCCTTAATGTCAATGGTGAATACGAAAGACTAGACGTGACCGATGCCAAGTCAGCATCCACATGGTTCAAAATAGGAGAAACATGATCATACTAAGCTGACGGAAGAGCAACTGTGCCAAATAAGCACTAAGTATCATATGCACGATGCCAACTATGACACATATGAGCAGAAATACTGAATACGTGGAAGTCTCCATATGAAACTCTTTTATGTGACAAAATTTTGAACACCACAGGAGCAGCATAGAGTGGAGATATCACATAACAGCAACAAGAGAACATGCTGAGTAGAAACAGAGAACATCAATGCGAGTAGGAGATCTATCTCGCAGCTACCCAAAAACTCAACAGCTTTGCTTTGAACAAATGACTGTTATAATCACTGTGTTTTGACATGTTCATTACTGCTTCCCTGTCATGCTGCAGCAGTATCTCATGCTTGTACTTTTCATAGCAGTGGTCACTGCTTTGATTCACAGACATATATCACTGCTTTGACCTTTTAATCATTGGTTTTTCTGATATTTTACAAATCACTGTTATTATCAATGTTCTTTTTATTGTGTATCAGTCTTTTAACATTGAAAAGCACCGTGTTTATCATACAATACTACTGTCTTATGTCCATGGCTAAACAAACTCATAGTTGCATACCATGTTCTTCCTTTAGTAGCTTGACATCTGTGACTATGCTGTCCACCTTCTTGTCTCTTTTTATAACATTTATACTGTCTCTTGATATTATTCATCACTGTGATTGCATTGATCTGATTGTTACTTATATTCTTATCACATTTTCCTTTTACAACCTTTGCCATTGTTGTGATTTTGGCAGTCATATTCTCTGATTTTCTTTGCATTTTCATTGCTCTTTTTATGACACCTTTGATCTCTATCTTTTCTGTTCTATTCATTTGCATGGAGCTATTCATATTGATAGCTGTTCTTTCATCTTTTGATGTCCATCCTCTTCTATGAAATCACTAGTTGGGAAGGCTGCTATTAGAGTATCTATGTTTTAGAACGCTTACTCACTTGTTATCACTGCTCTCTTGATAACACTGTCATTTTATAGTTTTATGACTGTCCTCATTGATTCATGGAGTCACTTCCCTTTCTTTGCTTATCTCTGGCTTGAAAGTCACTGCTCTTTAATCTTTTGCTGTTATTGCTCCATTGTAGCCATCATTATACACCACTTGTCCTTTCAAGTTATGACTGTAATAGTCATTGTTTGACATGTTTGACATATTCATTACCTTTGCATGTATCATATCTACCCCTTTGGTCTTCCACAAACTCTGTTTTGCATAACATCATTCACTCTTTTATCTCTCATAATCTTGATGTTCTTTCTTTTTGCTGTATTGACTCTGCAACATTGCTCTTGCTGTAGCTATTCTTTTCTCAATATAACAGTGGCAATCTCTCGTAACAGCATGTCATCTACTTGTCTTTACAACAGTGAAAGATCCCTTCCCATAACAGTCAAAATAGTATATGATCCATCTTTACCATAACAATGAAACTCTTTCCCAAAACAATGACATCCTTCTGTGAACTTTGAAACAATGAATGATCCCTTTTGGATAGTAGATGAGAAAACGATAAATATCTCTGTTACCACTCTTAATGTATGTTCCAAAATAGTGAGGGATTTCATTATTATGGAAAAGTGAAAATATAAATGTAAAGTGGCGTGTCAATATGCATGAAACCCTATCTCTTTCAACATAGATCCTTTGAAATTTTGGCATCCCCTTGAATTAAACTGCCATTGATTCTCATGAATTTGCTGTTTTTCCTCTCATTACACTGCTCTTGATAAGTTTTGCCGCTGTTCTACTTCACTTTCCCATTACTTTGCTGTTCATAACAGATTTGGCATTTTTTCCCCCAAAACTCATTGTTCTATTTAATGAATATGCTGCCTTTTGAATGAAACTACTGCTCCTTCTATTATATCTGCTCTTCAATCATTACAACGTCTTTCCTCTTTATTAACTGCTGTTCTATTTTAGATCTGCTGTTACTTTAAAATCTGCATTCTCTGGCCGCCATTTTCATCAACGTACATGCTGTTCTTTCATGTATTAATTCTGTTCATGAAAGAAAACTGCTGTTCTCATGTCCTTTACATTGAATAATGCTGTTATTTTCTTAAAATTTGCTGTCTTCTTCCAAATAAAACTCTTCCCTCATCAATGATCTCATTGAATTACTATCATTGTCATCCATTAAACTGCTGTTCAGACTGAAACTCCCTACTCTTGGTGGCCATGGATGAGCAAACCGTGAAACTAGGGCTTATTCTTCTTTTACTTGGCCTCAACGTCAGGTTAGCAATAAGTTTTTTTTTGATTTAAAGAGTTCAAGCAATTTGCTTTCCCTCTCAAAGCTCACCTCAAACAAATAACCACATGGCTAACATACAAAGCTTTCTTTCAAAACCCTCTTTTCAAGAAATGAAAGTAAAACAAGAGCCCCTTTAAGATACTTGAGCTTAATAATAAAGGCTTTTGGCATGTTTTCAACATTTTAGCCCCCAAAAACCTCTCTTTTGACAAATTCTTTGCTTTCTTTCTTAACACAAGACTCATCTTAAACACATTTTTCTCCTAGGGTGAAAAATAGGTAACACAAACATTATAAAAATCTGTTAAATTATAGCATCGAATTGATTGATATAATTGTATTAATCTAATAGTTGATTATATATATATATATATATATATATATATATATATATATATATATATATATATATATATATATATATATATATATATATATATATATATATATATATATATATATATATATATATATATATATATATATATATATATATATATTAAGATCATTTGATATTTGTATATCTAGTTAATATTAACAATCGGTTATGAAGGGTCATGACCCTACGTAGCATAAGCCACGTATGGTCATGGCTCTTCAAGACATGACTATTCAAAGGATATAAATGCATATCAATGACTGGTGAAAAGATCAATCACAATGGTAATCTATTTCACACAGCACTTATATATATTCTCTATAGGACGATCCAGTTTTTATAACATGGTATCAGAGCCTAACCTATAAGAGACATAAATATATATGTATTGCCTGAAGACGACACTGATACAACCCTTCATCACAAAGATTATGATCGCTGTCAGAGTCTCATGCGAACAGTAGAACTTTACAAACTTTCAGAACTGCCGTAAAATACAGACATGTTAGTTCAAAATAGAGCTTGTGGATGATAAATCAAGCAAGTTACTCAAACTTTTCAATGCCTGCGCGGATTGGTGGAGAGGGTGGTGCAACTTTTGAGAAAGCCCATAAGCCCAGCGGTGACAAAAGCAAGCCTGGCTATAATATACAACATTGCCCTAACGAAAATATACATAAGCAAGGTTGTGGAGGCGAGGGTTGTTCCTGTATTGGTGGAGATCCTTGTAGACGGAGATCGGAGCATCTGTGAAAGGACATTGTTGGCGCTTGACACCCTTTGCTGCTGCACGGAAGGCCGAGTGGCTACTTCGGCACATGCTTTAACGCTACCAGTGATTGTTAAGAAGATGTTCAGAGTGTCTGATTCAGCCACCGAATTGGTAGTCTCTGTTTTGTGGAATATCTGCTAGAATTCCTTAGACGGGAGGCCCATCTGGGAGGCTGTGCATGCGGGTGCCTTGGACAAGCTACTGTTGTTAGTGCAGGTGGGATGCTCTGAGCAAATGAAGGATAAATCAAGTGATATGCAGATGGAGATACACGAAAGAAGAAATCTGAAATAACGGAATGGTAGAGGATCAGGAAAGAGAAGAAAATGAAAAGTACTGCCGATTACTCTCAGTCTAAAACAACAACTAGGAACACCGATTTTGGGAGAAACTGCAGGGAATTCATTTGTGTTAACAATGAATAGCTATGATTAGATAATTTTATATTAATATTCTATATTAATATATATATACTTGATAATATTACATATTTATGTATATCTAATATTATCAATATACTTATATATATATATATATATATATATTTAATAATATAACTAAGCCTTATATATATATATCGATCTACACTATTGATGTGATATGATATTATCATATCAATAATACATATTGTTAATATGTATTATTGATACGATAATACATACCAATTAATATCGACTGCTATACCAAGTACTGACTATGATAAATATCGAATGTCATACCGACTGTAATACATATCGGATGCCATATCGACTGTTATGCATATCGGCCACCATACCGACTGTTATATATATATATCGGATATCGTATGCAATATGTTATATTATTGTTAATTCATATAACATACTGCACGGTATACATATCTTACAATATGTATATCGTGCAGTATGTTACCCGTGGCTTATATAATACAAAAACATACGATACTGCACTTTACATATATCGTAGTTACAATATATGTAAAGTGCAGTCTTTAATATTCGATTATCGGTAAAGGTAATTTGTTATGAAAGGGCATCGGTATTGAAGGGACGTGACTCATTTATGAGTCACGTCTCCTTCTATGTGCAAAGTCATATATATATTGATAAATATTTTTGTATTTGAGATGAATTATATACAGCAGGTCTGAATAAGGATTATCATATACAAAATCAAGAAAAATAATAATATAAAACTAAAGTTTATTGTAATTTCACATGGTATCAGAGCCAGGTTCTGAAATTTAAAGAAATTTAATAAACTTAAGATATTATAAAATGGCAAACATGATCAGATTTGAGGACAGACTTGCAGGGGCTGATAACTTCCAATCATGGAAGATAAGAATCATAATGCTGCTAAAAGAGAATAAAGTTGAAACTTTTATTAAACTAGACAAGGTTAAGCCAGAAGCGGAACCCGATCTATCAAATTGGAATGAAGGGAACGACAAAGCCATGAAGATAATTATCGATGGGGTCAGAGATCATATTGTACCAATCCTATCCAAATATGATAAGGCATATGAGATGTACAAGGCATTGGAGAAAACATATGAAATAAATAATGCTAGCAAGAAACTAGCTTTGAAAAGAGAAATGAACCAGATTAGTATGAATAAGAATGAGAAAATAAATGCATACTTTCTAAGGGTATCAGCATTAAGAGATCAACTTTCACTACTAGGCCATGAAATTGATGGAAAGGAACTAGCCTTAATTGCTCTAGATGGACTACCTGAATCTTGGGAAACCTTTGTTGCTGGTATAAGTGCTAGATCCAAGTTTCCAAAATTTGATCGATTAAGAACAGATTGTCTTCAAGAAGAATCAAGGTTAGATAAAAGAGGATTAAAGAAAAAGATCAATGATGAAGAAAATCATGCACTAAATGTAAATACTCACAAGAAGAAGAAATTCAAACATTTCAGAAAGAAGAAATTCAATACGGAGTATCCCAAAAGAGACCTATCTCATGTTAAATGCTTTAGGTGTGACAAACCCGGACATGTTGTAACAAATTGTCCTTACAAGAATCATCAAGCATCTTTTACCAAATCCAAGAAGAAGCCCAATGAAGAAATCAAGAAGGAGCAATTTGTACTCTACTCTGCACTCTCAAATCAAGTTCCAAACAAGAACATTTGGGTTATTGATAGCGGTTCCTCACGTCACATTACAGGGTTCAAAGAACTACTAGAAACTATGTCAGAAGAATCGGATGAAGAGGTAACCATTGGAGATGACTCCTCTTATCCAGTAAGAGGCATTGGGACATGCACAATCAAACTAAAGACCGGTATCTCAATTCAACTCACAGGAGTCCTATTTGTCCCAGGAATCAAGAGAAACCTTTTATCCATATCGGCACTTGAAGATAATGGGTATAGAGTAACTTTCATGGATGGAAAAGTAAAAGCATGGCCTAAAGGTTTAACCTTCAAACAAGCTAATACCATAGGAAGAAGACAAGGGTGCTTATATGAATTAAATACTGATATAAATCAAGTCTTAGTAAATGACATTTCAAATTTAAATGAAGTATGGCATAGAAGATTAGGACATTTAAATTATAAAACTTTATCTTCTATGGAAAATTTGGTTAATGGATTACCAAAACTTAAACAATATCATTCTGGTGCATGTAAAGGGTGTGCACTAGGCAAAAACACAAAAGGAACATTTCAAATTAGTGTAAGCAGAACTAATGAGGTTTTAGAATTGATACATTCAGATTTATGTGGACCCATGTCTGTTTCTTCAATAGGAGGCTGCAAATACTATATAATCTTTGTTGATGACTTCTCACGAAAGACCTGGATTTACTTCCTTAAGTACAAAGAATCTGAGGGAGTACTAAGTAAGTTTAAAGACTTCAAATCTATTACTGAAAATCTATCTGGAAAGAAAATTAAAATTTTGAGAACAGACAATGGAAAAGAATACACATCTGAAATATTCAAACAATTTTGTAAAGAGGCTGGGATTAAGAGGGAGTACACCGTACCTTATAATCCACAACAAAATGGGGTAGCTGAAAGAAAGAATAGAACTATTATTGAGGCCACCAAAGCAATGCTTCTTGATCAAAACCTTGATACCTCTCTTTGGGCAGAAGCATCAAATACAGCCGTATACATACAAAATAGATGTCCACACTCACACATTGAAAATAAAACTCCTGAAGAAGCATTCACAGGGACAAAGCCTGATATAAGTAATCTTCGAATATTTGGATGTCCAGTCTACATTCATGTTCCTAAGGAAAAGAGAACAAAGTTAGAACCGTCTGGGAAGAAAGGTATCTTTGTAGGATATAGTGAAACCTCAAAAGCATATCGTATTTATATACCTGGGCAGAACCTTGTTGAATTAAGTAGAGATGTAATATTTGAGGAAGATATAGCTTGCTCTAAAAGTATAAATTCACAAGAGCAAGAGACTTTTGTTCCATCAAAAGAAAACACTTCACAGGAAACTCAAAAGGAGGACTCTGAGGAAGAAGAAAATGATGAAAATCTATCCACACTAGAAAATCCTAAGAAGAGACCACTTTGGGCCACTAAACTCTTAGAAGAAGGAAAGACTCTTGGTGCTCCTCCAGGAACAGTCAGAGAAAGAAAAAGGCCTTCCATATTATCCAGCTATGCAGCACTCATGAGTGAACTCTCTAACTTAGAACCTACAAATGTATCTGATGCAATTCAACAACAAGTATGGAAGGATGCAATGATAGAAGAATATCAATCTATCATAAAGAATGATGTGTGGGATATTGTACCAAGACCAAAATCAAAATCTGTGGTATCATCTAAATGGTTATTCAAAATCAAACATGCAGCTGATGGTAGCATTGAAAAGTACAAAGCAAGATTTGTAGCAAAAGGCTTGTCTCAAAAGGAAGGGATTGACTATGAAGAAACATTTGCTCCTGTTGCACGTTACACATCTATTAGAACAGTTCTAGCCATTGCAGCTGCCAAAGGTTGGAAAGTTCATCAAATGGATGTTAAAACAGCCTTCTTAAATGGAAGTATTGAAGAAGAGGTATACTTAGAACAACCTGAAGGATTTGAGATTCATGATCCTAAAACACATGTATGTAAGTTGAAGAAAGCATTATATGGACTTAAACAAGCCCCCAGAACTTGGTATGCTAGAATAGACAACTATCTAACAAAGTTAGGATTTTCAAAAATGATGCTGATCCAAATCTATACTTCAAGGTAAACAAAGGTGATATGTTGATAATCATATTATATGTTGATGATTTACTGATTACAGGGGAAGACTATTTGATTCAACAATGTAAGAAAGACTTAGCCAAAGAATTTGATATGAAGGACTTAGGTCTTCTACACTACTTTCTTGGTCTAGAAGTTTGGCAGAAATCAGACTGTATTATTTTGAATCAAGGCAAATATACCCTTGATATCTTGAAGAGATTTGGCATGTTGAATTGTAGACCCATGTCTTCACCCATGGAAATAAATTTTCATAAACTAAAGGAAGCAACATCAGAATCTCCTTCTGCAGATATCTCTTTATACAGACAATTAATAGGATCTCTAATGTTCTTAGGGAATACCAGACCTGACATTTGTTTCTCAGTAAACACATTAAGTCAGTTCATGTGTGATCCCAAAGAAATTCACTTTACTGCTGCTACACATGTATTGAGATATCTTCAAGGTACATTAAACTATGGACTCAAGTATGATAGGACAGAATTAAACCTTCATGGGTTCACTGATTCAGATTGGGCTGGAAGGGTGATTGATCGTAAAAGTACCTCAGGATGTTGTTTTAGCTTGGGATCAGCTATGGTGTCTTGGATCAGTAGAAAACAATCTTCAGTAGCTCAAAGCTCTACAGAGGCAGAGTACATTGCAGCTTCAATGGCAGCTAAAGAAGCAGTATGGCTTAGGAAACTACTCAGTGGACTATTTGGTAAAACTCTACCACCAACTACTATCTTCTGTGACAATCAAAGCTGTATCAAGTTATCAGTAAATCTTGTATTTCATGATAGATCAAAGCACATTGAGATTCCTTATCACTATGTTCGTGATATGGCAGAAAGAAAGGTACTCCAGTTGGAATATGTTTGTACAGGAAATCAAACTGCTGATATTCTCACCAAAGCTCTTCCAAAGGTGAAAGTTGATCACTTTAGGAAAACTCTTGGTATGATTGTAATATGATTTTATATATAATATATAAATGTTATTTTATGGGCTCATCCATCCTGTGGACATTTCTAGAGGTGACGACTTCTTAGATAATGAACACTTGTATTTGATTACGAGATGACGATCTTGTAATGTGGTGTTGTTATGGTAAACAGATTATCTGTTAGTGCACATACCATAATAAGGTTATATAAAATATGATATAATGTTATATTTAATATATCCTTGTATCACTATTACTGTGATACAAAATAGGTATCAGTTGTTGATTCCTCATATCGTTGTGATATGGAAATAGGTATCAGTTGTTGATTCCTCATATCTTTAGGATATGGAAACTAGGTGTCACAATGCATGGTGATTCCTCATATCTTTAGGATATGGAAACTAGGTGTCACAATGCATGGTGATTCCTCATATCTTTATGATATGGAAACTAGGTGTCACAATGAATGGTGATTCCTCATTTCAAATGAAAATATGATGCTAACATAAAGTGAAAATTATCTTATCTAGCTAAGAGGGAGTGTTAACAATGAATAGCTATGATTAGATAATTTTATATTAATATTCTATATTAATATATATATACTTGATAATATTACATATTTATGTATATCTAATATTATCAATATACTTATATATATATATATATATATATATTTAATAATATAACTAAGCCTTATATATATATATCGATCTGCACTATTGATGTGATATGATATTATCATATCAATAATACATATTGTTAATATGTATTATTGATACGATAATACATACCAATTAATATCGACTGCTATACCAAGTACCGACTATGATATATATCGAATGCCATACCGACTGTAATACATATCGGATGCCATATCGACTGTTATGCATATCGGCCACCATACCGACTGTTATATATATATATCGGATATCGTATGCAATATGTTAGATTATTGTTAATTCATATAACATACTGCACAGTATACATATCTTACAATATGTATATCGTGCAGTATGTTACCCGTGGCTTATATAATACAAAAACATACGATACTGCACTTTACATATATCGTAGTTACAATATATGTAAAGTGCAGTCTTTAATATTCGATTATCGGTAAAGGTAATTTGTTATGAAAGGGCATCGGTATTGAAGGGACGTGACTCATTTATGAGTCACGTCTCCTTCTATGTGCAAAGTCATATATATATTGATAAATATTTTTGTATTTGAGATGAATTATATACAGCAGGTCTGAATAAGGATTATCATATACAAAATCAAGAAAAATAATAATATAAAACTAAAGTTTATTGTAATTTCACAATTTGTTAGCATCTTCTAACCATTCCTGCAACCAGACGTCGCCAGACTCTATCCACCGAGGAAGCTGTCATTGGGTGACACAATATTCTCCAAAATTAACATCCAACATGAATAGCTTGTGTGGGAGTGTTGAATTCACTCGCTGTCTGGAGTCTTCGTATTCGGCAATGAACACTTGATGGGAAGTGTTGTAACAGTGTCCAGCAGTGCACTCATCTAATAAAAGAGCATCAAACTGGAATAGGAATAAGAAGCAGGGTGAATATTATCGTGGGCAAACATTGCCAGCCATCATCCAAGGTATCACTTGGATTCGAAAGTAAATCTTGCATACCAAACAAAGGAAGATCACAACCTGATTATGTCTTATTCATAATAAAGCCAACGATGAGACCAAAAATATATCAAGCAATTAAAAGAACTGAAACCTTGAGTCATCCTGAGTGTGATTTTAAGTTCATAGAGATACATTATCTGGTTCAAACAATATAAGCCACGATGGCTTGAGGATATGAGCCACAATAGCCTTGAGCACAGTTATACGTGGCAGCTACTTATGGTTAGAGTGTCAGTAGATAAATGTGGAGACCAACAAAATACACAAGGAAAGTTGGAAGTAAAACAGGGACATACAGAGTGCATATTTAAAATGAAAAGGATATTGAAAAATATATTTTTATTATAATAAACCCGATGAGGTAATGATAAACATGATCGACAAAAATACAACATTACTAGATTGGATGTATTACAACATTACATGAGGTATTTATACATTCTATATGAATTCATCCAAATTGGACGTTTGGAATCAATACGGAATAAGAAGAAACAAATATGGATAATAAGGAAGGACTTATAACAACCAATATTATAATCTGCAACCTGGAGCTGAATATATGTTCAAGGCATATGGAATAGTAGAAGTAATAACAAGATCATATTCAAAGCATTATATATTGAGGTCCTTATCATATTACACACATGTATTGTTCAATCTAAATAAGTAGCTGAGATTTGGCATATTCTCCATTACTTGTCCAAGAAGTGGAAATTCAACCAAAATGAATGGGAGAAGTGAAGTAGTTGTCTTAATATTTCAAGTTATCAAATAGGGGACATGTCAGTGGGGACCATGTATTTTATTAATTGCAAATTGAGGGTAGGAAGAGTATCGCCCTGATGTTTCTTATATTTATCTTCTATTAAAGGTTGCGAACATATTTCTTTAAAGATATTATTATTACACATATCTGCAAACCATATCAATATTGGCAAAGGAAGAATTGGGTTTTCTTTTGAGCACATAGAAGGGAAAGTTATAACAGTTGATTGGAGTACAGATGGATAGTAGAGTATGGATATCCAGTCTATTTCCTTACCTTCAGAGGAAATTAAGTTCAGATTCAGAGGAAGTCTAACATTTCTAAAGAAATCAAAGGTTGACGAATCTAAGCTTCAGAGGGAGCAGTTAGAAGACATAACTCAGTCAATTTTTAATTTAGAGGGAGTTTGACATCTTCAGAAAGGTCAAGAAGTTGGTGAAATTAGGCTTCTAAGGGAACAAATGATTCAGTCAATTTGTGACAAACTCAATCATATTAATTGAGATAGAGTTAAAGGTGAAACAATTTTGAGATTATAGAAGTGGGAGCACCTGGATATAATCTCTAATTGAGGCATTCCGTACATCTTGAGACTACAGTCCATTGAGATGAACATCATACTAGATGTCCTTTATTATCTTCCTTCAAGTCCAAGAGGAAGTGTTAATGTTGCGGCCTTGGAAAAGATCAAAATACATCCTATGCTAGTCGATGTGAGTCGGCAATGGTATGACTATTCAGATTATTCGTATATGAGATATTGATTCTCTCAGGAAGAAAGGTATGAAGTCACATTTTAGAGTGACACTGAGTTGAGTATATAAATAGGGTATGCCTTCGTGACAGAAGAGGAAGCTAAAGGATCTGCATCAGTGGATATCCAAGGATCTTGATTCAGAGGGAGTAGACCATGTTTTGTTGGTTCTCTAGTAATCAAGAAATTTTAGCAGAGAATTATGAATATTATCATGAGAGAAGGCTATATGTCAGAGGGAGAAGCTAGAAGATCAAATTAAGTTGGCACCCCATGATCTTGGTCGTACAAATTCAAAGGGAGTGTACCATATCAAGATGGTGTATACTTTGTAAGCTCAAAATTCACCAAGACTATGAGATAGTGCAAACAAATGCAATTCAGTGGAGGTACATCCTCACTAAAGAACAAACGACCGATATTCTTACCAAGCCTCTTGCTAGAAAGAATTCAGATAACCTTGGTATGTTGAGGAATAAAGCATTAGCTGAAAAGAAGTTTTCAGCTTCAGTGATCCATTATTTTGTATCATAAATGATTCTTGTCCTTGATAAACAAGTCTAAGGTGGAAACCTTGGTTTCCACTCTCTAGGATGATCCATGGTGGATCCACCCTCTGAGAAGAGTCAAGGTGGATGTCATATGTGTGACTTTATGGGCTCATTCATTTTGTGTTATATTATGAAAGGTGACGATCTTTCATATGTGTTGGGTTACTATTGCTAGGTGATGACTTAGACAATAGCTTAACCTAGTGTTAGGTATGACTATGTATTGTAGTCACTATTCCTGACACTGAATTTTTGAGCTGTTAAATCCAATTCCGAATTGGTTGGGGATTATAACATGTAAATCAAGTTTTGATTCGGATTGCGCTGAATATCTTGATTGTTATCGCTAAATCTAGTTCCAAATTGGTCGGGGATTGCAATAATTCTTCTATCAGGATGAGTACATCATGATGATGTCCCGAGCTGTGTCGGATATCTTGATATGAAGTTGTGTAAGTTATCATCTAATCCAGTTCCGAATTTAGTCGGGGATCATGATAACGAATGGTTCAAGTTTTGATCCGGATTGGGCCGGATATCTTGACACCTATATTTATCATTAAATCCAGTTCCGAATTGGTCGGGGATTTTGATAAATTTCTTATTAGGTTGAATTATGTTCCGGATTATGCCGGAAATCCTGATTCAAAGTGGTATGTGTTATTTAAAAAGAAATCTAGTTCCGAACTAAGTCGGAGATTTCAATAACACTCACTTCTTGTGAATATCAATCTCCTCTCGCTAAGAGGGAGTGTTAAATTATAGCATCGAATTGATTGATATAATTATATTAATCTAATAGTTGATTATATATATATATATATATATATATATATATATATATATATATATATAAAGATCATTTGATATTTGTATATGTAGTTAATATTAACAATCAGTTATGAAGGGTCATGACCCTACGTAGCATAAGCCACGTATGGTCATGGCTCTTCAAGACATGACTATTCAAAGGATATAAATGCATATCAATGACTGGTGAAAAGATCAATCACAATGGTAATCTGTTTCACACAGCACTTATATATATTCTCTAGAGGACGATCTAGTTTTTATAACAAAATCTTGACACGATTTGATTGTATCAAGTACCTTCTCAAATGTCTTCAATTCTCAATGTGATGCAAAGAATCAAAGCTTATTGTAGCCCTTTGGGGAATGAAGGCTATAAAATAATTATACAAATTGGTTGTAATGGCCCCTTTTTGTGATTGCCCTAGTTTTTGCCCTTAATCACAAGTTCCAAGTAGAACAAGAAGTAGAATAGAATTAGTAACATTATGTACCTGGTTGAGGTTTTGCAACATGTTAGGAATTCATTGAAACATAATCCACAAAACAGATCTTTCTTATTAGAGAGATTAAAAGCATAGATCTTTCCTACTAGGTTTAGGGACATTAATTTAATCATAATATATATTTAATTTATTGATGGAGTTGAACCATGGGAGAGCCAGGATAATGGGCATATTAGGGTGCCTTAAGCGATCCTCTACCGTAGGCTCAAGAGCGTATTTTATCCCTCCTGGCCTCATGTGGCCCTTTGCCATCCATATGGGGGGTGTATCTAGTGAGGAATCCATAGCTGTTCCCCTCTTCCATTACCACCCTTATCCTCTTCCTTATGATTAGAGCTCCTTAACATAATGGTCAACCAAGGTAAGGGTTTGAGGAAACTACAATAGGCTGCCTGGAGCATCCTTCCCTTTTAAGTCCAAGGGCGGGGCATCCTTGCGCCCCTTGGCCTCATGGGACTATCCGTCACCACCATGAGATGGCATGCTTAGAAGAGGACCTCATAACAATTTCTCCCTCCTTGTATTCACTTATTATCTCTACCATGATTGATTGCAGCAAACATGTAAAAAGTTTTCTTTTTCTTTTTGTATTGAAGAAAATTTGAACTCAGCATCATCTAGGTGCCTACAACATGAGTTTGCCACTAAACCAAACGCCCATTGGCAAACATGTAAAATGTTACACATTATTGGATGTATTCTTCAAATAAAAGATCACATAATAAATACCATATTCATAGACATTATTCAGAAGCAAGAAATTATACATAAGACCCACTATGCTGCCTATTATAAGAGCTGATACTTCATACCAATTATAGATAGATATAATATTCAGATTGTATATGCCTGAGTAAGATCGCTGTAAGTGAGATCTGATTGGTTTGGTTTGTCTTATCTTGATTGATCATTTGATTGTTGTTGAATGATTGATATTTGTATGAATGATTGATTGATTTAATGAATTCCTTTGATTTGGTGATTCAAGGTATTTGTGAGTTATGATTAAGTAAATGTCGATTAGATGATTGAAATTATTTAATTGTAGATACTAGTTTTGATTGTGTGAATTTTTGTCATCAACGTTTTGGATCACACTCTGAGATCCATCATCAAGATGTGAGAGTGGAGGAGATGAAAATTGCAAGATGCCACATCCTGCACTCTCTCACATCCTGATGATGGATCACAGAGTGTGATCCGAAATGTTGATGCCAAAAATTCACACACAATCAAAACCAGAAGCTACAATTAAATACAATTGGATTGTGGAAATGGGATAAATTTGATTGAAAAGTGACTATAATGAATGCCAGTTTGACATATTGATGGATGATGATTGAATGAATGTTGATTTGATAGAGTGATGCTTGATTGCTAAATTGATGTTTTCTTGATCCCTGAGATGAAGTGATGATTGATGTGGATTTGATGATTGTTTGCTTGATCTTGCTGATTGATTTTTTGCTTGATTTCTTGAGGGATGATGGATGAAGGGTGAAGGATGATGATTGATAAGTCCTCCTTCAATACTTGGAATGAGATTTCCTTTATACTTTAATGTTGAAAGGCTCACCATCTTTCATAAGAATAGAGTCACCACTTTTCATTGTTGCCTTTGAGAATAATATATTATTCCCCAAATTGATATCCCTTGGATGTTCTCCTCAAATGAAACCACCTCTTTATATCTTCCACTGTGGGGGAGTGTTACATCTCTTTATCATTTCTGCCCTTTGCAATTGTTACAACCTTTCAGAATTACCACCCTTTGGAAGTCACAACCCTTCATCATTTCTGCCCTTTGAAAGAGTCACAACCTTTCATAATCGTCACTTTTTGAAAGAGTCTCAACTCTTCATAACTAGACTTCCTTATTTCTTCTCATTCCTTGTTTCTCTTACATTAATTCTTTCTTCATTTACACCTTCCCTTTTCTCTTCCTTCCTCTCTCCCCCTTTCAAATGAAGTTCTCTTCTCCTTTTCACATCTCATGTTCGAGGGAGTCGTTACTTTTCATTTCATGCCTTTTGACCATTCATTAAACTTAACTAAATTTTAATTAGGTTTAATTTTAGTCTTTTATATTTTTAATTTAAGTTTTTTATTCTTTTATATTTTAATTTTAATTTTATTGTTTATTATTAAATTCTATTTAAAAAATGGACATTATATTGGTCTTTTTAATTTTAAATTTCCTTCTTTACACAGTTAAAGGGAAATGTTATAGGATGTTTTGAGTTTTCTGATTTAAAACTTGACCAAACTAGCATCAAAGCGTATTTTAATCTGTTAGTCTTTCACATCTTGCCTTGAGATGTTGACATGTTGTTTAGCTGTTATGGAAATATTTTGCACACTTAGCATGCATAATTTTGCTCTGTTTTGAATTGTTGTTTTGTTAAGCTGTTGAATGCAGTATAATTATGGAATTCTGCCCCACATGTGGCAATATGCTTCAAGTTGAGCTTCCATATATGAGGCAAGAATTGCGCTTTTTCTGCCCTACTTGCCCATATATCTTTCCAATCCGACGCAAGGTAGTGTCACATTCAAATAGTTTAATCCTCTTCAATGCTTTATTTGTTGTTCTATTATTTATATGAAGAAGGTGAAGCTAATGTGCTTAAGTTAGCATTGCAGATTACCAAAAAAACTCCTCTTGCCAAAAAAGAAGTGGATGATGTGCTTGGTGGAGAGGATGCCTGGAAGAATGTTGATCGTACAGAAGGTATGCGTGGTGCAAGTTTAACATGCTTGCCAATAAGCAAATGCTTTTGTTTTGTCATAAGTATTAGTGCCTGTTGTCTTTCAACAATTTGCTTAACATTTGAACAAATACCACTGATAAAGGCAAATGCATGTTATTCTAATGCTGTGCCATACCTTCAGTGCTGTTGGATGTGGGATTTTATCAAAGTATGTGTATATACATACACTTCAAGAAGTGATGTTGGCTGACACAAACTGAAATTAATGATTTATTATTTGTGCACTATGATATTTAACATAATTACAAATGGGTTGGGTAAACTTGGAATGTTAGAGCCATTGAGGTGGATGAGGGTGATTGCTTATCAGATTGGTATGTTGATACAAGGGAAGCAATATAAATAACAATTATGATCTTAATTGGGGAATCAGGAACAATTTAGATTAGGAATTTAGAGATGGAGTCATGGCATTGGTGGATGCCATGGTGTGGATAGGATGTTCCACTCATGTGCTCAAGAATTCAGTGAGAAATAACATTTGATAGTGCCACCTAATTTCTTTGGCATTGTTTCAAACCATGGCCCATGGTGTCTATTCATGTACGTTATCAGTTTCTAAGTAATAATATTTTATGATATGGATTTGGAGGTTATGCTTTGATTTACTCTTACAATTTCATCTGACTACGTACATGAGTCTGTCTCTACATTGTGATTTTTAATCACATGGAAAGTTGAAAACATTCTTTTAAAACAAATAATTCATATCTTGATTTACTGTAAACATGAAGTAAAATTCTAAGCTTCAAACAAACTTGTAAACAGGTACTTAGAACAATCCCTTGTCATTTTATGACAAGTCTGAATTACCTGCCAAAGAGAACTCAATCAACTCTGCCAGGTGTTAAAATATAAAAAAGTGCGAGTTGTTATTCTTCTCAATACAAAATTCAGGTGCACCAGGTTTTAAAATTCTTTCAGAAAAGGAGCTGGGCCTTATGCATTTCAGAAGTGGAATGATTTAATTACATATCCATGAAACCCATAAGTCTATAGAACCAGAATTGTCCTGGTTGTCCCAAGTTGAGTTCCACAGCAGAAAAAATCTTACAGAGGAAAAATCAACAAACTAAAAGTATAAGATATTTTGAAAAAACTGGGGTTTGACGGGAAATAATTGGATTAATAGAAATGTAAAATAATATAGAAAAAAAGGAAAAAAACTTATTCTTTTTGAAATTTAAAGGCTTTTCCATAGCATAGAGATATTGAGAGCAAATAAATTTATTGTTTTTAGCCTATAAATTATCTAAAATAGCTAGTTTAGCCCATTTTTGTCCAAACAAAAAGTTTGTCTAAAATAGCAGAATGCAGTATGGCATGTAAGCTTTGCTAGTAAATGATTGTTTGGTAAGTTCTATGTGAAGTTGATAAAGTTATTGTGAAGTTAACAATAAAAGATTTCACTGAATGAAATGGGAGAAAACTTCTAGTCTTGTTGTATGATGCTTATCTGCAAGATAAATATCAATTGTGTCTAAGATGGCAGTCCAGAGCCTAAGATGGTCAAAATTATTCTGCCAATATCTCTAGGCACGGCTATAATAGCTCATCTTTCCACTACTTGATTTGTGGTCCTCTTTCTGCCAAGAAGGATCTAATTTCTAATTCCTTGATGGACAAGCCAATTGGGTGTGTTAGTACATTTATTTTTTTGGTTAATTGACAGATGCCTTTCTCTGGATATTATGACCTTTGGGACGCAAACAGGGGCCCAATTCCCAGGCATGGATTTTTTAACAATCTACTCATGTCTGTGTACTGTGGAGTCCTGAATGCAATTTTAGTATTAGTGATTAGATCTGGCTTTCAGTTTGATTGCAATACAAGTTGAAAATTATAAGTCAGCTTCATTTGAGGCAGATTTCAAAGATGTGGCAAAATGTTTGTTCTGTTTGACTGGATTTGATAAAATACCTTCAAGAGATTGTTTTATAATTTTTTATGCCTTCTCTCATAATTATTGAAATTGGCCTTAAAACTAACACATATTTCATGAAAAGGGTTGCAAAATTATGGCCGTAGACTGTGCATTTTATTATGGTCATCTTCATAGTATAATTTATCTGCACATTACAGTTGCGACATTTTGTCCTATTCCATGACATCTCATTGTAATTCATATTGTGTGTGCAGCCAACTGCCCCAAATGTAACTATGGACATGCATATTTCATGCTAATTCAGATCAGATCAGCAGATGAACCGACTTCAATATTCTACAAGTGCTGTAATAATCAGTGCCAGTTTAGGTGGCGTCAGGATTGACATCTGCTGTGTTGGACTATTAATGTTTCACATCAACGTACATTGCTCCATTGTACCATACAATATAAAATTAGAAAGAAAAAATAGTTATTTTTAAGTAATTTGTTGATTATTTTAGGTCTGAGCACAAATCTGGTCCAAGTTTTATGTTAGTTTTTAGGAACCAGAAAAGGTTGATTGTAAGTATTATTGATCATGTCTTTGCAAGATAGATAGATTTTTTGTGATTACCTATTTGAGTTTTGAATGGAGATTCCACTGAGACTTCTTTGCAAACAACAAAAGTCTTGATTAACTGTTCTATGCTTTGTGCATTTTAGTGGTAAGATGCTTACCCTTTGTAGTACCTGAAGGTTTGAGTTTCTTTTGCAGAAAATATACCCCCAGTTTTATGCCAGCAGAATGTCTTACAAGTGCATGGGAATCAGAAAATGGTTATCATTTTTATAATAGGATGGAACTTATCACTGTTTAATAGGCCATTGTTTTCTCTTTGTGCATTCAATTATTCAGGACTGCGTTTTCGGTTTCTAATTTTTTTTATTATACTTTAATTCATATATCTATATTGTTTTTCTTTGATAGATAATACCAGACTAGGGGTCTGGACCTTTTTTATTGCTTTTTAAAAGATTTTACAAGCACAGATCTGCAAACTCCCGCTTCTAAGCTATGCAGGAGATATTGGTTCGGTTCATCCTTTACATTGAATATGTGCACAGTTCAACCTTTACTGATGATTTATCAATCTTCTTTTACAAAACTCGCTGGGAAAAAAAGTGCAATGTTTCATATGCTGTCTTACCACATCACCTATCTATCAAAAATCATACATTCATTTAAACAATTCTTCGATATCATTTCCTGCTGTCCCTTCCACCTGCTGCTCAGCTGCCTCCTCTTGCTGCTCATAGTAGCTTTGATACTTGCCCCCATCTTTTCTACTCGTAAGCTGATCCGGCCACATTAATATCTCTTCTCTTGAAGAGTTGTATCAAACTTCATGTATTGATCGAAATCTTGGGTGACATCTTACAAGCATACATGTCTTTTGTCCTCAGAGAAGGCTAATTTGATGATCTTCAAACTCATTAAAAATCTTGCCAATCGGAATCAGAAACCTATTTAAATTTCAATTGAGTTTTCAATCTTTTGATAGCATTCTTAATAATCTGTGAATCACCTTTCAAATGGACTTTTTTTAATCCCCAACCTAATGTCTATGTCTAGAGCTAATCATGCTGCTTGTATCTCCACCTCATCATCTGTCCCTTCCACAAGATTCTTGGAATCAAAGGTATTATTGGAATCAAATTCCTCTTCTAGTCTTGAGCCACACAAACAGTCCCTAAGTGAGCATCAAGGTACCATTGTGGAGAATACAGGGGTGTTACTCGGGAAAACTATCTTTGTTTTATTTGATTCTGGTGCATCTGATTCATTTTTATCCCCCTCTCTCGTGGAATAGTGTGGGCTAGTGGCAGAAAGACAAGCAGATAGGTAGCAGGTAGAGTTAGCCACGGGTTCTAAGGTGGCTGTAGATTTTGTAGTGAGCAGTTGGGAGTTGGATTTGGGGGCTTTTGTCACCATTGTTGATCTTCGTATATTGCCTTTGGGATCCTATGGAGTAGTATTCGACATAGATTGGCTTACCTCTCACCAGGTTTGTATAGATTGTTGGCAAAAAAATTTCTAGTGTGTGTGACTCAAGGAGTGTAGAGCTTGTAGGGGTTCAGAGACCCATCTCCCTTTGCATGTTCTCAGTGATGCAGTTGAAACAGTGTATGAGGCAGGGTTGCCAATTGTTTGGGGTATCAGTTAAGCACTTGGAGGAGGGCAAATATAAAGGAGAATCTTTGGATGATCACCCACTACCCTGAGTATGTGGATGTCTTTCCCAGTAAGATTCCAAGCATGCTGCCTAAGCACAACATTGATTTTTGTATTGAGCTCATCCCTAGAGAAGATCCTATATCCCAAGCACCTTACAACATGACCACTTGGGAGTTGAGTGAGTTCAAGTTGTAGTTGGAGGAGTTGTTGGCCAAGGGCCATATTCACCCTAGTGTTTTGCCTTGGGGAGCTCCGATCATATTTGTTAAGAAGAAGGATGGATCTCTTCGGTTGTGCATTGATTATCAATAGCTGAATAATGTATCAGTAAAGAATTGATACCTATTGTCAAGGATAGATGATTTATTTAATCAAATGAAGGGTGCTAGAGTGTTTGACAAGACTGATTAGAAATCAAGGTACCATCATCTACGTATCCATGAGTCTGACATTCATTGTACTACCTTCCATGGACATTATGGTCATTATGAGTTCACGGTTGTCCCATTTAGCTTAACCGATGATCCTTTGGTATTCATGAACTTGATGAATGTCATCTTTTGCACATACTTGGACTGATTTGTGTTGGTGTTCCTTGATGACATGTTAGTGTACTCTAGGTCTATGGAAAAGCATGAGATACATTTGCGACAGGTATTGCAGTGTCTCTGAGATAATCACTTGTACACCAATTTTGGCAAAAAATTGAATTCTTCTAGACTGAAGTGAGATACTTGGGGCATATCATTTACGGAGAGGGTATCATAGTGGATCCTGTGTGTGAATTTTGTACTTGTTCTGTAGACACAACACTTCAGTAAAACATTAGAGGTTAGTTGAAATCGAAATCGTGCAATAAATGAAAGCTAAACTAACCATGCGATTTACTGCCTTCTAGTAGGTGCGAGTATGATGTTCTCAGATTGTTATCGAGATCAGTGACCTTGACGACACCTAAATGAAAGATTTGAATGCAAAATCTAGATATGAATCAATGCAATTTAATCTATATTTTTGATATTTTCTATGCAATAAGAATGAAAACTTGATATGAATCTAATCTAGAATGAACTGATATGAAATTGATCCAACAATGATATGAAAAAGAATTTAAATGAATGTAAAAACCAAATTGATCTCACAATAGCCTTGATTCGCAATAAGCTTTGATTCTCCAAATTTCAATTCTTCAAAATAGTTGTGCAATTCGTAGACAATTTTGGCAGAGTAAGCTCACAAAATTATGAGATGATTTGTGAAGAGCTGAAGCCTTAATTTATAGAAATCTAGGGCTTTGAGGTTGCATGGAAGAAAGCCATAAATTACTCAAATAAACTCAACTTGATTTTTGAGTTATCTGAAAATAAAGATAATTTAATTCACAAAAATATGCAAAAGCAGAGTTTAACTCAAAATAGAGTTTAGCTTTAATTGATAATTGATAGTTGTCTGTTTTTCTGATTGTGCATGTTTTAATATGAATTAATTTAATAATAAAGTGATTTATTTCCAACTTAACTGATTTTGATAAATAAAACAATTGATTTATGAGTTAATCAATTTTTTTCAAACTTTTATTCAAAAACAATATTATTAAAAATTGACAACTTGCTTTAATTAATTAAATAAGAATTTAATCAATCATTCATAGGATTTTGGATTTATTGTCAAAATTAAATAATACAATTTAAGAATAAATAAAATTAACCTCAATTAAATAATTAAGTGGCAGAATTAAATATAATTAATTAAATATTGAAAATATTCAATTAATCAAACTTTAGGATAAATAAGATTTATCGTCAAATAATCATTAAATCAAAGATAATTAGGATAATTAGGAATATTACTAAGAATATTATCTGATGTAGAATTTGAGATAATCAATTAGGATTCGATGATGTGCCGATGTGCCTTAGGTTAGGATTTTGATGTCGATTTCGTTCGATATGTTGATATAGAAGATTAATGAACTTATAGCCCATTTTTGAGGTATTACTTTTTGCCCCTTTTTGAATTGCTGTGCGAAGCGCAGTGATTCAAAGATAGTTTGTGTTTGATAGAGATATGAAATTGATTCAAAATTGATAATTGATATGAGACAAAAGCTGATTGAAAGATTTGATATGAAGATAATAGGTCCTGAATGATCAAAGATAATGTTAACTATAACAACGATGAACCAATGAAACAAAAGCGTCAAAACTCCTGATTCCGAACCTTACGATTGCGAAGAAGTGAGTGATCGATTCCAGATGCGATTGTCCTTAGAAGAACCACATAGGTATCACATCTGAACCCTTCAGTTACCGAAGAACCAAGGAAATAACACATTTGAACCGATAGTTGCAAAAACTGATACAATTTACAAGATTAGGAGAATACTAGATTAGGATCTTGATGAATATGATATGCCCCAAGTGATGATAGATTTGCCCTGAGCGATGAAGACTTTTGATGAATCAGCAACTAGACATGGTTGTTGTCTTGATTACTGAGGAAAGATATGATTTCAAATTTGATTACAGACTTTGAATGATATGCAATACCATGCTCCCTTCGGGATTAAAATTGAAATCTGACAAGAAAAGTCAGTGTTGAATAGTTCAGAAGCATGTTAATTGATTTGAGAAATGGTTATACATGTTCGAAAATGCATTCTGCATCATTTATAGGTCTAGAAGACCAAGTTTGACTAGGTTTGACCATGAGTTGACCATGGTTGACCAAGTTGAAATTTTGATAGTTTGATGTAAGATAATCAATTAAGTTGAATACTGGATTTCTGTGATGATGGAAGGTCGATTATGCAAGCAGTAGACAATATGAATGATCTCAGATTTCAATTTTGATCCCGAAAAAAATTCTACTTGCTATTTCGTTGGAGGAACCTTCGTGTGAGATTTAGCTCTTGTTAGATTTGAAGATGTGATTTGAAGAATCGTTTAAGCATTGAAGTTCGTTTAATCATTGTGAGATCATGCAAAGATGAAAAATGAAATGCAACCTAAGACCTAGGACCTACTCACTGATCATATGTCGATTTGTTATCATCATTGAACTTTTAGGTAATCGGATAAATCAATACAATGCCCACTAGCTATGAAACCATAGACATATGAATATCAATTTGTATGCGCAAGAATCAATACAACACCCATTGGTCAACAACCATGGATATATGAATATTGATTTTATTTTTGGAATGTCGGATTAGATATAAGCACCAAGGCACAAGTGCCAGGATGACCTGAATATCATGTCCATTTTGATATAACAATTTGTATAAGCATCAAAACATAGATGTCATGATGACCTGAATACGCCTTGCATTACAAACACATCAAACAGTCAAGAGATCATTCAAAATCCAATGTGAATTACCTGTAGTGACCCTTTATCGTTCACATCCTTAGGTAAGATCGTGTTTCACAATAGGAGAAAGAACTCACTCAAAAAGATAATAGTTAGATCAAACTTCCTTGAATTTTTTGGGTATCAATGGTCGAGGTATGCATGGCCATCCAATTTGAGATAGAGGCTCTTATAGGCAGACACCATTTCAATCCAGCATTTCCAAAGTTGTTAGATTTTCACATAAAAGAAGAAAACAAAGAAAAGATTATGCCCCCAATCATCACTCTCTAAATCTTGTAAAGGACATCATCGAAGAGCTCGAAGGGACACAATATGTAAAAATCTCAATGCGAATCAGTAAGCATACAAGGAGATAAAAGCACGTAAAAAGCATAGATTGTTCTTAGTTTGTGTTTGATGTTGATTGCGTTGTTGTAGATGCAAAATCCTTTCTGGAGACAATACTGACTGACTGACTCACATGAAGCTTCAAAGGACTCTGACTGGATATGATACGTCTAAGATACATTGGAGGCCAGAGGATATGACTTTGATTACCCCCAAGTTTGAACATTGATAGGATACAGACGCTTGAGCTGATTGGTGTACAAACTGACTTATTGAAAATAGGAATGTAGAAACAAACTGAGAGATATGTACAAACTAAAAGCAAGACTGAAAGCTGGGAAAGACCAAGATTGCGCTAATAGATGGAGCGTGTTGAAACAAGTGGCGCTCGTTTGCTGGGTTTTCACTATTTTGGCAGAGATTCTATTTTTGCTACCAAGGCGCCTGTTTCCAGGTTTTCACCAAGGCACTTTTTCTTTTTCTCATTTTTTTGTATTTTTCATTTTTTCAATTTTTTTTGTACTTTTGATATTTTCATTTTTTTTTGTGAATCATCAAGGCGCCTATTGCTAGGTTTTCACCAAGATGTTCATTTTTTCAGGACTTTTTCCAATTAAATATTTTTTTTTTTAGGACATTTTACCATAGATTGAACACCTTAGGTGTAGAATTTCTTCAGATGGAGAACGTTGATTGGTTCTTGGAGTTGTTCTCATTCAATTGTTGAGAGTTGATAGGCACCAGAGCCAAAAGTAGCAATGATTACAAAGGGACCCAACCAGTTGGGTTCAAACTTCTCCTTGCGTTCTCTATGTGATTGATTTTTAGGATTCGCTCTCAAGATTAGATCACCAACCTGAAATTCTCTGTGTCTGACTTTCTTGTTGTAACCTCTAGACATTCTCTTTTGATACACTCTGAGATGATCATACGCTACTTGCCTGCGCTCATCTAGTAGTTCAAGTTCTTGCAACCTAGACACTCTGTAGTCATCATCAGTTACTAGACCATGCATTCTGATTCTTAGTGATGGGATTTCAACCTCAATAGGCAGTACCGCTTTAGACCCATAAACTAAAGCGAAAGGTGTAGCCCTAGTAGGTGTTCTGATATGTGTTCTGTAGGCTTAGAGAGTTGGATTGATCATGAGATGCCAGTCTCTTCCTGTTTTATTAACTGTTCGGTGTAAGATTTTCAATAGATTCTTATTAGATGCCTCTGCTTGTCCATTCCCTTGAGGATAGTAGATAGAAGACCAATGTTGTGTGATCTTGAATTTGGCACATAGATCATCTAGGTCTTTGTTATTGAATTGGCCACCGTTATCTGTGATTATGGAATGAGGTATCCCATATCTGCATATGATATAGTTCAATATGAACATAGATATCTATTTCCCAGTTGCTTGTGTTAAAGGGACTGCTTCTACCCATTTTGTAAAATAATCTGTAGCTGTGATTATATGGGTATGTCCATTAGAAGAGTGAGGATGAATCATTCTGATAAGATCAAATGCCCATTGATGGAAAGGCCATTGTGTTGTAAAGGGGATTAGATCCCTCCCTAGAGCATGAATTAGGTTGCCATGTACTTGACACTTTTGACAATTCTTAGCAAATTTGATAGCCTCTTTCTCCATTTCAGGCCAATAGTACCCAACCCTAATAAGTTTTCGAGCTAGTGTTAAACCGTTCGAGTGTGACCCACAAATATCATCATGGACTTCCTCTAACACATGTTGAGACTCTTCCGGTTCTAAACATCTAAGTAGTGTACCATCTAGACCTCGTTTGTACAGATCGTGACCAATGATGACATATCGAGAGGCATTTTGGATAAGGTATCTCTTTTCATGGCGGTTGACAGTATCGGGAATGATTTGGTCTTGGAGATAGGAAAATAGGTTTGTGTATCTAGATGAATCATGACCAACAACAGTGCAGATCATGCGGGTTTCGGGGGAATCATATGCAGGATAAGATAGTGCTTCCACTAGGAACTCGTAGCGTAGCTCATGTTCAGGCTGCTGTAATAAAGTAGATAGTGTTGCCATTGCATCGGCAGCCTTGTTCTTCGTTCTAGGAATTTTCTCAAATGTGATAGATATGAAATATTTCTTAAGATCCTCTACCATTCTCTTGTAAGGAATGAGCTTTTCATCTTTAGTTTGGTACACATCATTGACTTGATGAATAACAAGTTGAGAGTCTCCATGAATGTGTAGCTCTGTCACTCTCCACTCAATTGCTAGTTTCATACCATTCAAAAGGGCCTCATATTCCACAATATTGTTTGTGCAAGGAAACTTTAATCTAAATGCTTTTGGGATTGAGTATCCTTAAGGAGTTATGAACAATATGCCTGCTCCGGATCCATTATGTGTATAGGAGCCATCAAAGAATAATTGCCATTCTCTAGAAGAAAGATGCATGATAAAGGAATCTAGAAATTCCATTTGTAGTGGTGTGTCATCAAACAATGGTGCTTCAGCCAATTGATCATCAATGACCTGCCTTTTATAGCTTTTCTCTCAACATACTCAATGTCAAATTCACTCAATAGCATGACCCATTTAGCTAATCTACCCGTGAGGGCAGCTTTGCTTAGTAGGTACTTTAGTGGATCAATCTTGGCTACCAATTGAGTGGTATGAGCTAACATGTAGTGTCTCAGTTTCTGTGATGCAAAGATCACAGCTAGACAAGCTTTCTCAATCATTGAATAATTCTTTTCATATGCCACCAATGTTCTACTGATGTAGTATATAGCTCTTTCCTTTTTATCTTCATCGTGCTGTGCTAGCAATGCCCCCAGTGATGTATCTGTAGCGGAGACATATAAGATCAATGACTTTCTATGAATAGGAGGCATCGAGATAGGCGGATTTGATAGATACTTCTTGATATGGTTAAAGTTGTTCTCGCATTCTTCATTCCATGCAAAGGTCACACCTTTATGTAATGTTTTTGTAAAAGGCTGTGATATGTCCGTTAGCTGTGATATGAATCTTTTGATAGATTGAACTCTTCCTTGCAATGTCCTCATCTGACTAATATTCTTAGGGGGTTGCATCTCCATTATAGCCTTTACTTTAGCTGGATCAACTTCAATGCCTTTCTTTAAAACTATGTATCCTAAGAGTTTTTCAGAAGTGACACCAAAAGCACACTTCTTAGGATTTAGTCCGAGACTAAACTTTTTCATTCTGTCGAGGATCATGCTCAAGTCCTTTAGATGTTCAGTTCTAATCATAGATTTTGCTAAAGTATCATCAACATAATCTTCCATAGTTCGATGCATCATGTCATGAAAAATAAAAGTCATGGCTCTTTGATATGTAGCACCAGCATTTTTAAGCCCAAATGGCATGACATTCCAACAGAAGGTACCCCATGCACATGTGAAAGCAGTTTTCTCTTGATCCTCTGGAGCAATTTTTATTTGGTTGTATCTAGAGAAACCATCCATTAAGGAATACATCTCGAAACCCGCAGTCATGTCCACTATCATATCAATGTTAGGTAGTGGAAAATCATCCTTAGGGCACGCTCTATGCACATCTCTAAAGTCTATGCACACTCTGATTGAACCATCTGGTTTAGAAACATGTACAATATTGGAGATCCACTCTGCATAATCAATAACTTGGATGAATCCACCTTTTAGGAGCTTCTCTAATTCAGCTTTTACCAAGAGTGCAACATGAGGATGCATCTTTCGCAATTTTTGCTTGACAGGTTTTACATTAGGAGCTATAGATAAATGGTGCATGATAAGATTAGGATCCAACCCTGGCATATCTAAGTATTTCCATGCAAAGTTGATCTTTTTCTCTGTTAGGAATGTAGTAAATTTTTGCTTCTCTTCTTCTGATAATGATTGTGCTACATATACCAATTGTGGTTCCTCTGTTGTACCCAAATTGATGGATTGAGTGGGCTCAATTAGAACTTTAGATCTGTCCTATAAATGACTTGGAAGGACATCAAATATCTCATCCTTAGGCACCTCAGAGAGGTTTTCACCTTCGGATACGTCTTTTCTTTTTACTTTTGTAGGTTCTGAGACTGCCACAAAGTGGTTTTCACCCTCAAAACTCCTTTCTTTTTATTCTTATTCTTATTTTTCTGACTAAGATATTTGATGTCTGACTCGGTCATGCTGACACTCGGTTCATTGATGGAAGTCCTCATAGGCTCAACTGCATTTAGGTAGCAAGCAAGGGCATAGTCATTCGGGAAGGTATAAATACCATGGCTTGGATTTGTGGAGGTTTGATCAATAAGTTCTGGATATTGGATAGTCAAAGTGGGGAAAGATTGAGAAATAGTGTTTATGGATATGGATCTGTCATCATTGGTCCTAACCCGACGCTTGGGTTCAAAGGTGATATTACAACTTAAGAAATTCAATTTGTGAATAGGCTCAATGTCATTATGGGAGTCCAATTTAGCCATAGGTGGATCAGACTCGATAGGTTCCTCATTTCGCTTTAGACTTACGTTGGGATTAGGTGCATATTGGTGAATAACATCAACATGTTTCTCTGTAATAAGCTCATCTAGTTCTGGAATGGCTCCCCATTCATATTCATTTGATTCAGCTTTTGATTCAGGATCTCTAGGAAATTTTAGAAAATGAGTAAAGTCAGGGTGAATACCCCAAGAAGGGTTACCCTTAGTTTCTGATTTGAATTCATACTCATGGGAATCTGTCTCAGAATCACTACCACCTCCCTCTGCTTGATTGTTTTTGAGATTAGCTAGTTCTTGTGTTGCAACTATCTCTTGGTTGATAGTAGGTTCTTGTGTTTCTACTACATTAATTCTCTTGATTGGATCATCTTTATCATCAAGAAGGTCTTTGATCTCTTTAGGCAATTTTTCATAGGGGATGAGTTCTGAGCTGTCTGAATCACTATCTGATGGTTCTATTTCTTCTTTCTTAAGAAGAGGTTCTCTTGGTGCGATCTGCTCTGACATGAGAGCAATTACCTTTGAGGTGATAGGGTTTCTTCTTAAAGCCTAGGCCAATAGTAATCTTATTTTCCCTACCCGTATGTGAAATAGGTGCCACAAGACCTTTTCCTTTGACTCCTAGAGGTCCTTTACTTGAATATCCCATCTTAGCTATCAACTTATTTCCTGGACCGTATGACTGAGAAGGGATTTGTGGTGCTGTAGAGTCGCTAGTTTGAACATTGTGGGATTCAGGTTCATCTTTGTATAGCCATGATAGCACAACTTCATCCTCTTCAAACTCTTGCTTGGATACTTGTTTTGCCACAAATTTTTTTTTATATGCTTCAAGAGGTTCCCTAGGTTCGGGCTTGGATTGTTTCAAAGATTGTCCATAAGACTTAGGTGAGATAGGGAGAGATGTCAAAGATAAGACTGGCTCTATAATATATTCTCCCATCCTATTTTCTTTGATATTGACCTCTTTAGCAATATCTTCCATTTTGGATGTTGAAGCAACATTTAGTTGTTCAGTGGAAGATTCTCTGTTATTGGGAACAAGCTTATCAACACTTTCCTTCAATGTATTGCAAGTTGTATTCAGATCTGCGGGGATAGTAACCTCTACTCCTTCATAAGGAAACTTCAAACATTGATGGTATGTAGAAGGAATAGCTTGCATTTCATGTATCCATGGTCTCCCTAGAAGAATGTTGTAAGCCAAATGTAGATCAAGAACTTGACATATAGTATCTCTGATAACTGGACCTGCTCTGATAGGTAAGACAATGGTGGCTTTAAAAGATCTTTCTTGTTCATCATAGGCTTTGATAGTTATTTTCTTTCTAGGATCAATATCCAATTCTGAAAATCCCAATTGTATGATCAAGTTGTAAGAACAAATGTTTAGGCCAGCGCCCCCATCTATCAACACATGTTTGACTCTAAGATTCTAGATCAAGACTTCTATATGCAAAGGCTGATTATGTGGGTGACTCAACGAGTTGTCATCTTCCTCTGAAAAGGAGATATATTGCGGAGATGTAAGATGTCCAACCATAGTCTGGAACCTGTCTAAATCAAGGTCACCAAGAACATTGGAACCGAGCAAAGCTTTGTTTAGTATGGCTCTGTGAGCTGGAGATATTCAAAGCAACTCAAACATAGAGATTTTGGCATTAGTGTGCTGGAGTTGTTGGACAATGCTATAAGATGTAAGCCTTGTATCCTTTGGATTGGAAGCAGAAGAAAGATTGAAGGGTATCTTAGGGACATTAGATGAATTTGGGATTTGTCCTTTCAGATGTGCTTGTGCTTGTGATCGAGTAATTGCATTAGCTGAGGAATGATCTCTTTCTCTTCGTACAATTGTGATGACATTGCAACTTTCAGAGAGACATGGTTCAACCATATTGATGACATCATTATTTCCAGGGTAGGCATAGTTGACTTTTGCCCCCATATTATTCTGAGAAGTTGAAACTCCTTGACCATGTTGTGGAAATGGTTCTGTAAATGCTGCATGATCATTATTGCTCTTAGGATTGTCAACTGTGATGTCTCCACTATCGATCAGATCTTGAATGGTGTGTTTCAACCGTAAGCAGTTATTAGTTTTGTGACCTTTACCTCGATGGAAATCACATAATTCATTTTCTTTCCACCAATGTGGCTTAGGGTCTTGATCAGATTGTTGGATTGCTGGAAAAGAGATGATGTTATCAGCCAGTAGAGTTCTCATAGCTGATTCTAAAGATTCTCCAAGAGGAGTGAACTTTCACTTTTTATCCCAAGATTTGTATTCTGGCTTCTTTTGGAATGGTTCAGATGACTTTTGTTCCGAAGCTTTAATGGCTTGGGAACCAAGAGTTAGGTTGTAGGCTGGTGCCTTTGATGGGGCATGGATAGTGTCAACAACGCCATCTATGATGATGCCTTTGTTCTTGTTCCAATTTTTGTTCTTATCTTTGGAACTAGATCCAAATTCGTACTTGTCTTTTTGAAGTGTGATTTCTCCTTTTTTCACAAGCACTTTTTCGATTTTGATAGCATTGTCCACCATCTTATCAAAAGATGTATGATCTTGCATTTGTAGAGGATAATTGATTTCTGGAACAAGGTTATTGATGAAGATTTCCATTTTTTCTGTTTCTGGAATAGGTTTGGCATATAGAGAGAACTTCTTCCTCCATCTCTTGAGAAATGTTAGGAATGGTTCCCCTAGATATTGCTTGAGATTACAGATATCAATCATGATGACTGGATGTTGAATGTTGTAGGAGTATTGTTGATAGAACAATTTGATCAACTCCTCAAAAGTTTTGATAGTAGAAGGCAATCTAGAGAACCAATGAATGGCCGCTCCACCTAGAGATTGAGGGAAGAGGCACATCAGATAGGTCGGTTCATGGATGAACTCCATAGATTGTGTATAGAATTCTCTGACATGATCTTGAGGATCTGAGTGTCCATCATACTCATCATACTTAGGCATCTCCACTCTTTTTAGGAATGGTGGCATGTACAAGTCTTTGTTGAATGGAAAAGGATATAGGGCCTCCATGGAGAAGTCTCCGGGTTCCTTTTCTTTTCAAGGTTGTTAAGTTTGACTTGCATGGCATGCATTTGTTTCGTCATAGCTGTGAGTGGAGTTTCTTCCTCATGCGTAATGATATCTTCAACATTAAAGTTGGGAGGAAGTTTAGCTCCTTGATGAGCTAATTGTAAAAAGTATGCCTCTCTATCTTCTTTCAAGAAATGCTTCATCATTCGTTTGAAGTTATCATCATTTTGATATTGAGCAATTTCTTCAAGTGTGGGATCCTGATCTGCACCATGTTGAGATTGAGCTCTTTGAGAGCCAAAGTTTGTCCCTACTTGAGACATGGTAGGAGTTTGTGGACTCCCTAGAATAGATTGATGTGGGGTTTGTTGGGTACCTCTGTGAGTTGATGAAGGAGGAATGTAACCAGTTTTTAATCGAAGGTTGCCAAGATCGTCGTCCTCGTAAAGACCAAAATTGATGAGTTGCTCAAGAGTTGGACCCCTGGTAGCGGTTATAGGTAAGGTCTGGGGTGCTTCTCCAAATTTCTTGTGTGAGGAAGCTCTAGTTTCCACCATCAACTTTGAGTGAAACAAAAGAATAAGATCCAGATGACTGAAGAATGAATTGAATCAAGATGATCAGATGACGCAACCTTGTCAAGGTTTGATTGATTTGAAGATTCGATTAGATGTGGGTGAAGGATATTGTGCCCTGGATGTATGGGTAGATTGCCCAAAAGATAGCAGACAAGATATCACAACACTTAGTCATTTTGATGATTGATTGAAGATTGATAGTTATGACAAGGTTTTGACACAAGACGAAAAGGACTCAAATCGATTAAACAGAAGGCTGAATTGGATTCAAAAGGCCACTTTAGAAAAATGATAGGATTCTCAATAGCTACTGCTTTGTTCCTGACATAGTGATTTGTTCGACAGATTCTAGAAATAGGCTGAAAAAGCTAAATATCTGGCAATTCTGACAATTTTCTGACAACTTTTCAAAATTTTCCCAAACGACACTCTGCAGACTCGTACGACAGTGGGTATGCTATGAAACGATAGTTGAAAATCTCGTACGACAGTTGCAAAACTCGTACGATAGTGGGTATGCTATGAAATTGCAGTTGAAAAGCTCACACGACAGTTGCTAGCAGGATTTGACTTTTTGAATATGACTGGCAGGAAGACTCGTACGATACTGGGTTCTCTACCATACGACAGATGGGCAGTAATGAAATGACACTTGATAGAAACTCGTATGACTTTTTGACCTCCTGAGATGACTTTTGACTCTAGAAAGGATTTTACTTCAGATTTGCAAATTTTGAGTTTTTAGATTCAGATTGTTTGCAAATTTCAATGTCCAGATTTGAGGATTGTAACAGATTTGTCCGTTTTCAATAACCAGATAGATAAACAAGCATGCAAAATAACAAGCAAGTGATTTCAAGCATGTTTGAAAACAATGAACAAGGGCAAAGGCAACCTTGCGCATGAACAATCAAGTGATTTTATTCGTTCTAATCCTCAAAAGCGCTAATTGTGTATGTTTTGAAAATGTTTTGCAATAACGCACATATACCCTAGAAAATGAAAATTTGGCCTCGCTAGGGTTTTTAGTAATGGTTTGACTCTGCAAATTTTATGATCTAAGAGGGCAAACTCCAATCTAGGCGCACCGGGGTTTTGACACAGTCTGAGAACTTAATCTTCAGGATCTGCTAGGGAGATCTGATAGCCTAACAAGAGACCACACCTGTGGAGATTTCTTCCAACAGGACATTTATATAGCGGTTGTCACTACCATGGAAAAAATGGCTATTATCGCTTGAGGTTCCATCAACGTGGTTGACCCAATTAAGGGAATGTCCACTATGGTTTACCCTCTCTAAAGGTGACTCACAAGATATACCACATGGAGACTGGTTCCAGATTCAAGGATTTGGGTTTTTGTTACTATCCAAAAAGGAAGTAGAGCATAATCCCCTAGCCTTTTCACTTTTAACCCAAACAAAGAAGACAGATAAATCTAACACGCTAAGACCAAGATTATCTCACAAAGATCTATGACGTCAACCCCTTATGATCTATCAACCTCTCTGGAGAGAGAATGCCTCGATCAAAAGTTGAAAACACACAGATCTAGTGGAACGTGAGACTCCCTCAGTATTCTCCCCACCTACAAGGGATCCTTCATTGAGAAGAGTTTCGCTGGAAACCCACTCTCTCAAGATCCACAAATAGTGTTCACGAGGCCTAATTACTATGTGTAACAAAGATGCTGAAAGCAAACTATGTTCATTTTTATAGCCCAAATGAAGTTTGTGATAGGAAAGCAATAAAAGTCACTCAAGCTAGACACATGAGATGTTCATTTTAGATCCAAAATCAAAGTCTTATCAGCTAAGAAGATTTCCTTAGGTCCAATGCTCTGTAATCCAGAATTTAGCACACATCCGAAAGTACAAAATCAAGACAAATCAACAGCAAACTGTAAGCATTAGAAATCAATAATCTGAAAGTATGGATTCACAAATTCTATGTCTCTGTAGCAAAATATCGCGCAAGTCAGGATGTGGTCTCGTGCGAGGAAACACTGTCTCGCGCGATGAAGGATGAAATCTTGCACGAGGAAGTATGGTCTCGCGCGACGAGGGATGAAATCTCACATGAGGAAGTACGGTCTCGTGCGACAAAAGATGAAGTCTCACGTGAGGAAGTGCTAAAACTAGTAAAACTTCACGTGGAACGATGAAAAATCTTGCCTGAGAATCCGTGCAGAGATGTACGGAAGCATGGATGAAAATTAAAAATCACAGTTTTGATAGAAAAAGTGCCAAAAATTTTTTCTTTTTCTTTTTTGCAGGCAAAAAAGAAACAAAAAATAACATCCTGTAGAGTATACCAGAACCCTTGAAACCCTTAGCCTCAAAACATAGAAAATTGATAGAAATGAAGGGAAACCCGTTTTAGGGCCCCACGGTGGGTGCCATAAATGTGTGTGAATTTTGTACCTGTTCTGTAGACACAACACTTCAGTAAAATATTAGAGGTTAGTTGAAATCGAAATCGTGCAATAAATGAAAGCTAAACTAACCAGGCAATTTACTGCCTTCTAGTAGGTGCAAGTATGATGTTCTCAGATTGTTATCGAGATCAGTGACCTTGACGACACCCAAATGAAGGATTTGAATGCAAAATCTAGATATGAATCAATGCATTTTAGTCTATATTTTTGATATTTTCTATGCAATAAGAATGAAAACTTGATATGAATCTAATCTAGAATGAACTAATATGAAATTGATCCAACAATGATATGAAAAAGAATCTAAATGAATGTAAAAACCAAATCGATCTCACAATAGCCTTGATTCGCAATAAGCTTTGATTCTCCAAATTCCAATTCTTCAAAATAGTTGTGCAATTCGTAGACGATTTTGGCAGAGTAAGCTCGCAAAATTATGAGATAATTTGTGAAGAGCTGAAGCCTTAATTTATAGAAATCTAGGGCTTTGAGGCTGCATGGAAGAAAACCATAAATCACTCAAATAAACTCAACTTGATTTTTGAGTTATCTGAAAATAAAGATAATTTAATTCACAAAAACATGCAAAAGCAGAGTTTAACTCAAAATAGAGTTTAGCTTTTATTGATAATTGATAATTGTCTGCTTTTCTGATTGTGCATGTTTTAATATGAATTAATTTAATAATAAAGTGATTTATTTCCAACTTAACTGATTTTGATAAATAAAATAATTGATTTATGGGTTAATCAATTATTTTTCAAACTTTTATTCAAAAACAATATTATTAAAAATTGACAACTTGCTTTAATTAATTAAATAAGAATTTAATCAATCATTCATAGGATTTTGGATTTATTGTCAAAATTAAATAATATAATTTAGGAATAAATAGAATTAACCTCAATTAAATAATTAAGTGGCAAAATGAAATCTAATTAATTAAATATTGAGAATATTCAATTAATCAAACTTTAGGATAAATAAGATTTATCGCCAAATAATCATTAAATCAAAGATAATTAGGATAATTAGGAATATTACTAGGAATATTCTCTGATGCAGAATTTGAGATAATCAATTAGGATTCGATGATGTGCCGATGTACCTTAGGTTAGGACTTTGATGTCGATTTCATTCGATATGTTGCTATAAAAGATTAATGAACTTATAGCCCATTTTTGGGGTATTACAGATCCTTGTAAGATTCAATGTATTTTGGACTAGGCTGCACCAACCAATGTGGCATAGGTTTGTAGTTTTGTGGGTCTCACGAGATACTACCATCGATTCATGAAGGATTTTTCTAGGTTGGCACACTCCATCATTTTCCTTCAAAGGAAAGGGAATAAGTTTGTGGTTAGAGTAGTGCACATTAGTATTTTAGACTCTTAAAGAGCGTTTGACTAGTGCACCTATTTTAGCAGTGTTAGATCCTTTGGGAGATTTTGTGGTGAGCATAGATGCATCCTTAGAGGGCATTGGGCCAGTTCTTATGCAAGATGGATGAGTTATGGCCTTTGAGTCCTGAAAGCTCAAGGATCATGAGTTGAACCACCCCATCCACAATTTGATGTCAGCAACAGTGGTGCATGCACTTACACCCTAGAGACATTTCTTATTGGGTCATTAGTTTGAGTTGCACAACGATCATCACAATTTATAATATATTTTCACTCAGCCAAACTTGAATGCCTGTTAGCGTCGATGTATGGAGTTCTTACACTAGTACATTTCACTCACATTTCCAACCAAGCATTAAAATGGTTTTGCTTGGTCGGTTTATAAAAGGAAATTGTTTTATTTTTTTTAATCCATTCTCGTGTTGGTCAAAATTTTGACCAACACAGGCATATAACTTTTTAAAAAAGGGCGTTTTCATTATATTTCATTTGTTATTGCGCACAGGTGAAGGAGGCCGAAAGGAGGGCATCGACACCTACCCACTTGTAAAGGCATTTCTACCAAATTTGGATTCACCTGTGAATTTCAAAAGTTGCTAAATCTGATTTGATACCACCTCTATTTTGGCAATCGTATTAGGGTTTGATATGACCAGCATATTAGCCCACCACCCAACCCCACACACAAATAGGGTTATAACGTAGATAATAACCCACAGTTTCTATCTCTAATGTGAGTCATGATGTTGCATCTTCGATATGTATCATTTTTATTCTTTGTGAGTTTAAACCATAGTTAAGGGTTTGAATTTTTTGAAGGAGAAAATATGTATTAGTTATATTATGTGATATGGAAGACATGCATACATGACCCTGTATCTATTGTGGTTAATTCTGTGTTGATACATATCATATTATGTTGTGTCAAACCAACACTCATTGCATTCATTCTTGTGCTTTCAAGAATAAACCCTAGTCAAGGGTTTAAGGTTCAAATTTATTATCGGGTTTTGTTTTTGTATGTAATATTACATATTGTCATGATTAATTGCATTGTCATCATATTTTGTAAAATTATAATACGGGTGAGTTTGTTTTGAACCCGAGTATAGGTTCTCTATTACATTGTTCATATTGTGATTTCTATCCTCATGTACATCACAATTGAAAAAAGAGTATGATTGTGAAAGATTTGCATCACCATGTATGATTTGGTTTTTGATATTATGATGAAAGTCTCAGAGGCATAAAGTTTATATTATCATTTCAACCATTTATATTATTTGTCATGAATGTATGTACTTAACTGTGCAGTATGTGAATTTGGAATATTGGTTGAGATATTCAGTTTATGAAAGAAACGAAAGGAAGAAATGAGGTTATTTTAATTGATTAATATTGATAGAGGTATTAATGTTTATTTTCAAAAGCATCATATTAAAGGATTATGATTTAAGTTTGATCAACTACCAAGAGGCTCTAAGGGTACACAATAAAACCAAAGAAAAAAAAGTAAATAATTTTTCTTTTTAAAACAATAAATAGTATCACAAGTAGAGAACACTATGATACTAATAAAATTAAAATGCTTAACATAAATTTAACATCATAACAAGATCCATCTTATATAGTGTCATAATATAACTGAATGATTGTACAATACAATTTAGGTCCCCTCTAGGGCCTCCTAAAGTCATTATGTTAGAATCAACTTCAAAAGTTATCCAACAACATACATGAGTGCAGAATATAAGTCTCCTATAAATATAATCTGCTACAATGGTTCCTATAAGGAACGTTAAGCTCACAACTATAGGATTACACAATTACAATTCAACTTTCTTCAAAAAGGAAATTATATAAAGGAAGCCTCTAGCACTGAGTTAAGAACGCAGTTATCCTTTCCATGAAACCACTCACCTGCATCCAGAACACAAATACAACCACCAATGTACAAGAGGGCTAACAAAACAATTCAATCATAAGAAAATAAGCAAGCATCACATTTAAAGATCATAATATTCCATCAATGAAACAAGATTCATAATTCATAAAGGAAGAATGCACCATACTTATATCCATAATAGGCAAAACAAGATAGCAATTGCAAGTAGAGGTTTCCATTTCCAAATAGAAGTAGTGGACTAGTCATTAGAGAGCACTAGGGAAGAGTGTCATCACATGATCCTATCACCTTGGGTTGTCCTATACTGATCCTCTTGGACCCCGACCCCCAAGTAGGAATCACGTGGAACTATATCAACCTCTCTTAGAGATGAGGTGTACAGTTATGCTTGACGCTACAGGCATATTCTCCTGTCCTACCCTCCATATGGCTTTTAACTTTCAAGTTCCACAGATCCAATATGATTAAATTACCATGCTAACAAATCTAATTTTATACCTGTGAATTTCATTGGTTTCAAAATCCCAAATGCTTTCAACACATCCCTCATTTGCAGACCCGCGAACCTTAACCGACATGGCCACACATTTCTTGTAGAGCTTTGGTCAACAATTCTCTTTCCCTATATTTAATAACTATAAGGAAGTGTAAATAAAAAACAAATCAGTGACCTTACATCAACATCCAATTAAACCACGTTCTATTCACACAATTTAATTCCCTGTCATGCTGACTGTACCCACGACAGAGTCTTTGTTGCAAGGAAAAATGATTATTTTATTGTTTAAAATGATTGTTTTATTATTTTATTGTTTAAAATGATTACAAAATGAGATCGTTACACACCCACACTCCCATCTATGATTCACTCATGTGGGTCCAATACAAAATAGACTCAAACTTCTACAAAAACCGATTGCAACCAACTTCTAACTATCTAACTATCCCCAAATAGTCCCCAACCGACTGTAACCACAAAATATAATTAAAATTTATTGTCAAGTTGACAACTAATGTTGCCAACTCGACAACATAATGACTTAATGACTAATGACTAATACTCTATAAGGTGTACCATGTGCTATCCTTTCTATGTTCAACTTGCAAACCATCTCATTTGATTGTTGGTTATAAAAGTCAGTTTTGTGACTGTTTGGGGACAGTTTGGAGTTAGGTACAGTCAATTTTTGGGGAGTTAGGAGTTTATTTGTATTAAGATCCACGTGAGTGGAAGGAGAGAAGTAGGGTGGGATGTGTAAGAGACAAGGGTTGTAAATGCTTCAATCACTTTAGCAACCCTTATTGCATTACATGTATAATTAATCAATAGGTTTCCATTCTTGAATTCCATGCTTGCACCTATGTTGAATATCTCGAGGACACCCTAAATCTTATTATTAAGATGCCAATCAAACCTGTAGATGTGGTTTTTTGGTGCATGTAGACCGTATACGAATATAGCTTGAGTATTTTCAATACTACATTTTAAGTTGGATTTCAAAAGTGGTGCAATCCCAAAATTTATGTTCTAACTCCAAAACAACTATGCAGAAGTGGTCAGGTGTGTGATGTTGATTGTGATAAATTTTGGAGTTATATTGGAAGTTTTGTCAGATAAAGACCAAGTGAAACAAAGGAATCTAAAAAACCGCTAAATCTCTACACAAAAGAGACATCAAAACCCACTCCTAGGACTACCCATTTGATCACATGGTCTAGACCCAATAGAATGTCTTCAATCAAAAGAAACCTTAGCACCCATTTCATCACTTCAACATCTTCTCCAATGTCTAGCACCTAGCTAAGAACAATACTAATGATGTCTACATTAATTTGATACCAGTGGCTTTGCATTCACAAATTCCTCACCCAACAGTTGTAGGAGTGCCACAAACACTTTCTTGTCTTTGCAATGACACATCTGTCACAATCTGATCCTCAACTTCACATTCTTGAAAAATGCTTGTTGTTTCCTTGTTGTCAATAGTGTAAAATTGGCATCCATCGTTGAAACACCAAAGTTGAGACTCATAGGAAAAAATGTGGATATTCACAATCAAGCTTGCCAACTTTTAAAGCTCACCACACATCTCCTCATACAAATGCTTTATCTTAATAAATACTACTTCATCAATTCCCCAACATCATTAATATATCCCTAAGGGAGCTAGTGCAGTCATCACCTAATGCTAAATTCAGATTACAAAAATCTTGAAAATTGTACTTCCCCCACTGTAATGGTAATGGTATTCATTTTGATTTTAGGATTGTGAGTATTAGTTGTGATAGTTAGAGTGTCATTTGTACAACCAAAAATATTATGTATCATGCACATACTAATTGTTTGATGTTCATTATCACTATGTGAGAAATGGTTGAGGATAGACAAGTCTTGATTAAAAAAGTTGACACTTTGGGTTAACTGGCCTTTGAGAGGCTTATTTGATAGTGTAGGTGTGTGTTGAGAGGGGGACATGAGTAAGGAGAGATAGGAAGGAAGTTTGGTGTCGAAGAAACAATGTAACATATGTTTTGATACAATAAAATGTAAACTTTTGGCAATAGCCATGTTCCTACCCGTGAGGGTATAGTCTCCATTTTGGAAGACTTAAAAACTTTCTTTCATTGAAATGTGATGGGAATGACTATGGTTAATATGGTAGTTCATTCCTATGAATGTTTTATATCATTTTGGTGAAGTCTAAAACAAAGATTCCCTATTTTTGGACTGACTGTTTCAGAACAATGACCCTGTGCAACGATCATTTGCTTGGATCAATGATGGATAGGTGTGTTCCATTAGTACCATGAATGGTAGGATATGTGGGAAAGGGATAATATGATAGTGTAGGCTTATTTGATAGTGTAGTTTTGTAATGACTTTTCCTGTACTCAGACCTTGACTGGTCCAAGGGCAAGTGACCCTTCAATCATCAAATTTATGCAATCAGAGATCTTTGCATCTCTTCCGTGTTCATCCCTGCAAATACAAATTCATTGAAAGCATTCAATAAATGAAAATTCTTTGAAAGCATTCAATAAATAAAAATAACCCTTCCTACATCCTCTACCATCCATGATAGTGTAGGACCTCTCAAATCCATTATAATTCTTGGGAGCACTACTGGGAGCTTACCCTACAACACATGTACTATTGAGAGCTTACCCTGCAACACATGTACTATTGTGAAAAATCATCACAAGTCCATTTTTTGTAGGGTCTAGTTCCCATTAATGCTTGGTCAAATTTGCTATTTGTCACCTATGTATATACCTTCTCTGATCGACTCTTATATACACAGGTGATGAAAATTTAGATTTGCCTAAGCAGTACTGTGATATACTTAAATGGAAAACACCAAGAAGTACCAAATGATGAATGCTCAATTGTTGTAATGAACAGGTGAGGAACATGCATATTTTCCTAATGAATACTTAGATTGATGAATACTTTATTCCTGACATACTTAAATGGAATACACCAAGAAGTACCAAATGATGAATGCTCAATTGTTGTAATGGCAAAGCATTAGAACCGTCCATTTCTAGAACTTGATTTTCTATAGTCCTAATGATTTTTCTTATTTTTTTTGTCTTTTGTCCCTTTTTGATTTCCTATGTTTTTGCTTGGTGATAGGATTTTGTCACCTTCTTTTGATGGTATATTTCATTCACTCTATGTGGAATACTATTTTGTTCACTGTTTTATTTCAGCTTGATATTTGATTCATTTTTCATATACACAGAGACTACACATGCTAATAAAAAAGTGAGCTATTTGATTTAGGTTTACTATTCATGATTGTAAATTGTTAATATTTCTGATGGTACTCCTTGGTGTATTCCATTTAAAAATAATCAGGTTTCAATGGCTAGGATAAATGCCCTTTTGTGTTGAGAAAATTAGAGTTGACAAACTGGTTGTTTAGTGTTTGTATCTATAGGTTGCAAACAAATCATCCTTCTTCCACCAACGAGTCATTCCATTCAAGAAAGACCATGTCTGACAATATCAACCCAGAAGAAAATAAGGTGACAATTGCTAGATTGTGGTCTAACTTTAAAAGAAAAGGTGATGGAAAATGTTATTGTACTTTCAAAATTTGCAAGGGCTTAAAGACTAAGATATCTATTCAAAACAACCGAGGAACATTGTAGGCAGCATGGTCACATTGAAGGGGGAAATGAATTTCATCCATTGGTATGTATTTTAATAATTTGTAAAATACATAAGACATGATTTGATGACGACATCATGGTCATGGTTAATTTAAGGTCATCATTTTGATATAGGTCAACCACCATGTGTTTCATGCTATGGACCATGACAATCTGGAGAATGTGTATTTCCAAATGAAGGAATATGGAGGTGTGAATATCGAAGTAGAAGGTAATGATCCCATGGAAGAACATCATGATGATCAAGAAGATCACAATGATCAAGATGATCACAATGATCAAGATGATGATGATGATGATGGATATGACCTTGATGTACCTATACTTGAGAAGGCATACAAGCCCATATACGAAGGCTCCCAAACAACTCTTCTTGCCGCTGTATTGTTGTTGGTGAACTTGAAGATTATGAATGGTTTATCCAACATAGCAATCACACGTATGTTAAGGTATGCCATTTTTTTCATGTTTTTTAGTCGTAATTTCCTTACAGTTAACAAAGGGTGAATCATGCACCAATTAATATTTTTCATATTAACGAATTATATTTTTGGTCGTAGGTTGATAGGAGAGTGTTTGTTACCACCATCAAACATTCTACCTCGCTCATATCGAGAATTATTTTCCATTATGAAAGATATTGGAATGGAGTATCAAACAATACATGCATGTCCGAATGATCATATTATATATCATAAACAACATGCATTTTCAACAGAATGCCCTGATTTTCATATTAGTAGAGATTGATTAGATCAAATAACAAAAAATGTGTCTCGCAAGGTTCTTCAGTGTATTCTCATTATTTCACGTCTGCAACGATTATTCAGGTGCAATAGATTGGCACAATTTATGGATTACCATTCACACAATAGAAGTCGAGATGACATTATGTGAATGTCTATGGATGGTTCAAAATTTAAGGAAATAGAGGAAACTTGGCCACACTTTAAAGAAGAACCTCATAATCTCAAACTTTCATTGGCAGCAGATGGTGTCAATCTGTTTGGAGAGATGAGATCTGTTTACTTGGTGTGGCCTATTTTTGTTATAAACAATAACATTCCTCCTTGGATGTCCATAAAGAGGGAACACATAATGTTGGCAATGACTGTTCCAGGTATTTTTTCATTTAATAGTCATCTAAATTAATTTATTATAAATAATCTATCAAAATGGTCATAATAATTATGTAATATTTTTATTCATTCAACTAGGTAAGTACCAATTTAAAGATATGAATGTATATATTGAGCCCCTTATTGATGAATTGATAGTGTTACAGAATAGGGTCACTATGCATGACATCTCTAGACCAATAGGACAAAGACAATTTCAATTCCATGCAATGCTTGTATGGACAATACATGATGCCCCTGGGCTAACACATTTTTGTGGTATGTTATCTTCTTAACACCTATTTTTTGGTATGTTATAGTGCTAACACAAAATTAACATATTTAATCCAATTAACCAAGTGTTCTATAAACATAGACACTTTCTCCACAGAAATCATAAGTACTGAATTACCGAAAAACATCTTTTCAATGGGAAAGAAGAGACTACATCAAATCTATAGAGAATGACACCTCGCCTATGGAAGTTGAAATACAATAAAATAAATCATCGAGGTAATGTCATTCCATCTGATGATTTTTATTTGAAATTTTTATTTTGATATTATGTTTTATTTCTGATGATGTAATTGATACTCGTGAAGGTCGTCAAGACATTAATGACCAACTTTTGAAAGGACTAAAAAGTTATCCTACACAATTTAATAGGTTGATGTACTACGAGAAACTCTCAATCATGCATTTGTTTGATGCTATGCATATTGGAAAGAATGTAATAGAGACATTATGAAAAATGTTGGATGGAAGGCGTGACAAAGACAAACTTGTCAAAATTTGTAGTGACATTGAAGAATCCAACCATGCAATGAAAAATGTCATTCGATCAAATAAAAATGGAGACCAGATTGATATAAGTGCCCTTACTTGGTTATTGTCAGAGCAGCAGAGAAATGCTATAAAAGAAGTCATAAAAAAAATATGATTTCCCATAGGATTTGCTGTGAACATAAACAATCTCATATCAAAGAAAAGTAAAATTGGGCCAGAGATGAAAACACACGATTGACATACATTTATTAAGGTAATTCATGTTATTTTGTATTCACTATATATTTGTGTACTGCATGTAGTTTTTATTGCATTATTTTATAAAATATTGATAATATCATTTTACAAATATTGCAGTATGTTCTACCTCTCTCTCCCACACCACTTCGACAACAGTGTCAAACAAGTTATATATTATTTTGGAAAATACATAAGGTGGTTGTCATCAAAAGAAATCAATAAAGAAGATATAAAATATTGGAAGAGAAAAATTTCTCATCTTATGTGTGAAATGCAAAAGTGTCTACCTTCAACTTTTTTCAATGCACAAGGACACTACCTCATACATCAAATTGAGGAGATTGAATTGCATGGACCTATACAAACTAGGTCAATGTGGATGGTTGAGAGACACTTGCAATTTTTGAAGGGCTTGGTTCAAAAGAGAGCACATCTTGAAAGTTCTATGGTGGAGGGATATATGGTATACCAGACCATGGTGTACATTAGTGAATATATTCTTAAGTTTGCAACAAAGATCCATGTAGATCGTATTTGGGATCCCAACTCCATTAACAAATTTGAAGGGGAGTACTTGATGGGGAAAGGTAGATTGATGAAAGTGAGAGGTAATTATAAAGATGTTATTGTAGCTAATTAATTCTTATAAATATTCAATATAAGTTATTTGTAATTGGTCTATTTTTTTTTATACAGTTGGTTGAGAGTGGGGTGCAATACATTTGTATATTGCGAACAATCTTATTTGGATGAAGGTATGGATTGAACGATGTCAAAAAAATAGTTTCTCATTAACATGGGAACATGTTTCTTCATTGGTTAGAGAAGCTCATCGTAATGGAGATTCCAATGTTATGCTAATGGTAATTGATCTAGCATATGGTTTAAGAGGTAGAGAGGTACGTAAAAATTTATTAATGATCATGACCCATATGTTTCATATCAACTCACGATGCAAATAATTTTCACACGCTTGAAAAATTGCAGGTCAAGCACCAAAAAGCTATGTACTATCATGGCCACAAATTTCGCATAAAAAAATTAGATGACATGAAAAAAACTTGTGATTCTGGGATAACTACAGTCTTTGAGGTCACTAATATATCATCTAGAAATGACATACATCCTCAACAATCTCAAAATTGATACTATGACATCTTGGATGATATACTTGAGTGCAACTTTAACTCCTTCAAATTAGTTCTATTTGTCATCAAATGGTACAGGCTACGACTGAATCAAAATGATCTTGATAGAACTATTATTCAACATGATAATAGATTTACAATGATTAATACAAGGTCATTTGAGCCAGTTGGAGATGAGCCCTATGTTGTTCTAAGCCAATGTGAGAAAGTGTTTTACTTAGAGGTTCCACATAAATCGGGTTGGTCATTTTTTGGTAGACATGATCCAAGAGGAAGGCCAATAAAGTATAATGTGATGGAAGAAGAAGATACTGAAGAAGAAGAAGAAGAAGAAGATGATGATGAAGAAGAAGATGATGGTGGTGGTGGTGGTGATGATGATGATGATAATGATGCGATGGATGAAGAAGATGATCAATGACATGATTGAAATGTACAAGGTATGTGATTTAATTATTTATATATATTTATATTGATTAGTATACATATTTAATATTGATTTATTGATTTCAATTTTAATGATTACATATTTATTGTGTTCAATTCTAATGATTACAACATATGTGATTTATGATTACCAATCTATTGCTTATGATGCTCAATTAATTGCTGCTGATACATGTATATATTTTGTTTAATTGTCACCCTTTCTGGAAATAGACAACTGACTACACACATTGTCACCCCTTTTGTTCACGATCTTGCATTCCATATATAAGGTAAAGGTAATTTGTTCATGTTTACAATCTTTCATATTGTTCATGTTTTCTTCTACGTAATTTGTAGCATACGTATCATGTAATTTTTAGCTAACTTAAGATAAATGATTCACATATGCATTAGTGAAACTCCCTTAGTTTAGTTACAACATATGTGATTTACAATTACCAATGTATTGCTTATGATGCTCAATTAATTGCTGCTGATACATGTATATATTTTGTTTGATTGTCACCCTTTCTGGAAATAGGCAATTGACTACACACATCGTCACCTCTTCTGTTGACGATCTTGCATTCCATATATAAGGTAAAGATAATTTTTTCATGTTTATGATCTTGCATATTGTTCATGTTGTCTTCTACATAATTTGTAGCATACATATCATGTAATTTTTAGCTAACTTAAGATAAATGATTAACATATGCAGGAAATTTAACCCCTTTGACGAGGATCCTGCACAGTGACATGGATCAGCAGGTATAAGTCAATACACCCTATATATATAATACATAATTGATATAAAATTATGATCTCATTGTTTACTAATAAATAGGCATAATTTTCTTATATTCTTTTTGTTTATCATTGAGCATGTACTGTGATTGCCTTTGTGATATGCAAAGGATATGACTTGTCTTCGTCACTTTTCTGATCCTTTTATATGATTCAACTTACATTTTATATCTCCCAAGTATAGAAAAAGAAGAACCATATGGGTCACAACTCTATTCAAGACTTGATTATTTTATATATATTATTTAATTATTATCAAAATTCTATTTGAAGCGGGGACATGACAATATCTCATTTGATGGATTGCAGGAACCACCAAATAGGTACTTGTCAGATCTATCTTCCTCGAATGAGGAAAATATGAGAATGGTAGATGAAAGTTTGACATGTAGTACAGCTAAAATAGGGAGATCAACTAGAGGTCAAAAGATTAGAAAAAAATTCAATAAATGCATGCAATTTTTCCTTGCTTAAGGGGGTCATGTTCTTATGATGATGAGACCAAAGATGACATCAAGGTGCCCTTTGGGTACACACATCTTGAGGAAGAATGGGTACCTAATGAGCTATCTCCAATTAATACTGATTTTTGTGTTAGCAAGAGGATATATTGCATAGCTCCATCCTCATTACATGGTTTGGGCCTATTTTCTATGGATGGGATAAAGGTATGTTACAACAAAGTGGTTGAATTGATGGAGTATGTCAGACCTTGTTACAATTACAATGATTGGATGCAGATTGTTCAATATAAAAAAAGTATGCGTAGGTATGCACTGTCAGCAAATTATATACAATAGAAAGAAAATGATCAAAGTAAAAGATTTGTTATGTACATTAATAAGAGACCAAAAGAAACATAGTATATTGCAAGTTTCATAAATAGTACATGACCTTCCTCAACTAATAAGGAATCCAGTTGTATATTTGAGGCACGTGAGGGGAATCATGTTTTTGTATGTGCGATAAAATCAATAAGTGCAAGGGAAGAACTGCTAATAGATTACCATTTAAATCACATAGATACAAACAAAGTTACTATCATGAGGGTGGTAAGTACTATATACCATTTAAACTAACCTCAAGTTTATGACTCCAATATACCATTTTTTTAATAAGTTTTTTTGCTAAGTTTATTGCTTTTAGTTCGCTGAAATTTTTGTACTTAATCTTTGTCACATGATGACATGGATCCCCCACATGATAGAGGTTTCGGGGATGCTCCTCCCACCCATTCTTCAGCAACGATAAACCTTATTGTAATTGTACAAATTAGATAGTTGAAAAATGTTATATTATTATGTTATTTTATTTAGGGTTTTAGAGTTATTCTGATAGTTTTATTGATATTCTTGTCACAAATTGATGTTCAAGATAGGGGAAAAGCACCTGCAACAAAAGAGCCAATAACTGTAGATACAGATGAGGATATACCAGATATCCCTAATCCTATAAATATGGTGAAGAAAAAACTAAAAAAAGTCAGTGCAAAAATTCTTGCCATTTTCGTCGATCCAAATCCAACTGAGGAGATGCTGGCGAGGAAAGAGAAATTGATGCAGAAAGCACGTTGTTTTGAGGTAAGCAGTAATGAATCCTTAGTTATAAAAAAAGTTCAATAAAGGTTTATATTTTATACTCTTTTACGTCATGAACTAAAATATGTATGTGTTCTTGTTACAAGATTTTTTGTTTTCTCAAGTACTCAGTCATGGACATCACGGTGAGGCTGGTACTAGCAGAACTTCAGCCACCTTAGGTAAAATAATCCTTAAGTTAACAAGTTACAACAAATTTTCTCTTTGGAACATTCAAAAACTTCATTAGACTTACTAATTAGAAGTGTACATTTTTCATTGAACTTACTGATACCATAGATATAGCTATAGGAAAAGGTACATTTATAACTAATTCAAAATTTCTAAGAAAATATTCCCTCAAACATTATTGAAAGCTACTCTTACTTTTATTGTTTTAGAATGTCTTTGCTAACAATGTATTGTTTAGGTCATCAAGTGCAGGTGACTCCTCCTAGAAGGTCGATCAACGTCCATCCGAGATTGCCAAGTGCAATGTCAACAACAAGGGGCATGAAAACATCGACGTCTTCACGGTCTATGCCTGATAAATCCTTATTTTTCTATATTTGGTTGTGTTAATTATGATTTGATAATTTATACTTTAATCTTGGGTGCATCTCATAATGGATTAATTTTGTGGAGTAGGAGATACACCGGCACCATTTGCTACACTAGATACGGATTAGAGTACCTGTATTGGTGATAATTCACCATTGTTTCCTAGATCTACTCATGTTTTTAAGATGAGAGTTATGCATATGTCATTGTTGATTGATGATACATAATTGATGCCTTTAAAATGTCTTAAGCTTCTAGGTACTTTAAAATTATTATTATTTATATTGTAATATGCATTTACCTATTCATAACAAGTTTTGGATTGATGACCCCATGACATTTTTGTAGGAAATGATTCTTTTTATAAGATGCTTTATGACTTCAAATTGAAGATATTTAGGCCCACCATACGTATAAGGTGGACCATCATAAGTGAACTAACCCTATCCCACTATTTTTATTTCATATCATTAATTGGTACAATATTTTTGCTTTCATTCAGGCCTTTTCTTTTACTATATTCAAGGTACACAACTTTAGTTAATTTTTCTATCTAACAATTCTATGTTTTTTCTTAAAAGGTGGAACTTACAAGAAAAAAAATTAAAAGATCAGTTCATAAAAGATTTAGAGCATGAGTTTGGTAGTAACATTTTTGAGGAGAATTTTTTTTAGAAAAAGCTGCCAAACATCTTAAGACTATGAGGGACTCATATAGAAGGAGTCTCATCTAGAACCTAAAGTACGAGTGTCCTCCCTTTATTTCAGTGAGATATTGTAATGAGTTCATTTTGGATGCAAAGGAGAAAGGGGATGCTCAAAGAGGAACTACACCAACAAATAAGAGAAGAAGGTATGTGATAGTATTAACTACTAGTAGAATGTAATAATGCACTAATTAGTGATCTTTATATCTATATCATCTAACATATTTCAAACTTTTCATAGTTTGCAGGACACATCAAAGGCAACAAAGACTAGATTGCAAAAGATTGGGCAACACAAACTTGGCTCTGGTGGATATTCAAAAATTCAAACATGAATTATAAGTAGCAGTAAATGAATTCCAGATCAAAATTATTTATAAATTGCAAATAATTTTGTTTAATCAAAAAATGCAAGGCTCAAAATTTAATTTAGAGGCCACAATAGAACACAAAAAAATTGGTTTCAAGGAAGGCTATCTAGCTGTGGCTGAATGCCTACGCCAAGCTTCCACTGGCCCAACCCAAGAGTCTCCTGCATCGGTTGAACAGGTAAATATGCCAAATGAAAAATATTTGAAATTGAATACTTGAACTGTAATCATCTAAAAATGGTCATCTAGACTATTAGCCCCTTTCTAGCATTATTTGCTAAAAGCATCAATTGCTTATTCTTGATCAAATCCTAGTTCTATCATTTATTCGATTATTTTCTATAGGCTAACCATTTTATCCTAAGTCTTTATTTAATTAAAAGAAATTTTCTCCCCTTTTATTAAATAAAAAGCCCCACTTTTCCTCTTATCCTAAGTTGTACAAACAAAGCATTATTCCTATTTTATAAAAAGGGAAAAAACACTTTTTGTCTCATATGGGCACAAAAGTTAACTCTCATTTTCTCATTGGAGGATACTTGTGCACATGAATTGCTCCTCTTTCAAGCTCCACCATTGATTAAATCTTTTTCCTCTTAATCTTCATGGTCCATTCTTTCTCATTTCCTTTAAAAGGAGAGCTCTCTTCTTCATTCTAGATCCCAACTTTTTATGCTAATCTTATGCTGCATGATTTCTTGGAGACTTTGGAGCTTTTGAAGACTTTAGAGCTTTTTGGAGATCTTATTGCATTTAAGCTTTCATTTCTTGCATTCTTAGCTTAGATTCATGTTTATGCTTTCTTAGCCTAGTTTCTTTCATGCTCTAGATTAACTCACATAGCTTAACTAGTAAGGTTTTGTAACACTTGTTCTTTCCTTTCATAGCTTAGTTGCATTGCTCTTTCATTTCCATAGCTTAGCTTGCATTCTCATTTCTAGCTTAGTTGCATTTTCATTCTCATATTGATTCTTGGAGATATTGGCATTCTTGTCCTTGTCTTTCTTAGAATCTCCCATTGCATGGTTTACTAGCAACGTTATAGGCTTAACTAGTTCTAGCTGAGAGCACTCTTAATATCCTTGCACTCCATGCCTAGGGAGCTCTAAATTGCATTCTCAAGGTTTCCAATCCATGGATTCTCTTGGAAGTAATGATTTAGAGAAGTGCACTATTTAGAGTACACATTTTTGGCGCCCACCGTGGGGCAAGACAACTCTGTTTTGTCCTTTTTTTGCATTTCCGTTGCAGGTTTCAGCTATTTTTTATTTTTTTATGATTTTCGTACGTTGTTTGTACTTCTATGTGTCACTGTTACAAAATCACACGTGAGGTTTCTCACCGTATCGTGTGAAGATTTGCTATTTCTAGCACTTCTATGTGTGACAAAGTATTTTATCACGTGGGCCTGTGTACTTTCTCATGCGAGCCCTTGTACTTTCTCATGTGAGCTGTCATACATTCTCGCACATGGTTCAGTACCTTCTCGCACGGTCCTTTGTACTGTCTCGTGTGAAATTCTATGATAGACAGAGACAAGAATTCTAGATTTGTCAGTTTTGCTTGTTGTTTTTAGTTTTCCTATCGTACATTCTCGCGCGTGATTCAACACCTTCTCACGCGACCCTCTGTACTGTCTCATGTGAAATTCCGTGACAGATAGAGACAAGAATTCTAGATTTGTCAATTTTTCTTGTTATTTTTAGTTTGCCTACTTTTTTGAAAATTTTAGCATTTTCAAAATCCGTGCCACTCTAAAAAACTGGCACCTATTTTTGAGAAATTTTCACATACGATATGAAAAATTTAAGTGTGATATATCATTGAAAATTTCTTTCCGAGCTTGATCCAACCATGTTGGTTTCATTTTCAAAATTTTCCATTTGATCAACTATTTTACTTGCAGATTATCTGATTTTTGATGTGCTAACCATTGTGGGGCTAACAAGTTGTGCTTGTAGGTACCTATATTGCTTGAAACATTTGTTAAAAAGATCGCATGTTAAAGCTTCAAAGGCAAAAGGGTTACTAATTATGTTTTGCAGGGCTGCCCAACACCTAAAAACAACCAATTGTTTATTTATTTACCTTTCTTTTAAGTGCAACATATACTAGTTGTCTCATTTCTTAAGCACTTAAGATCTTGTTGTAGGAGTCTTTAGGTGGTAGGAAATTATGCTCTTCACCCTTGTGGTGAACCATAAATTCTGACCCACTTTTAGACTTTGAAAACAAGAGGGTAATTGAACTCTTTGTTTGATGTGTTTTGGGGAGATTCTTGAGCTAGGAGATTATGCTCTTCACCCTTGAGGTGAACTAGAAATCCTGACACTCAAAAGTCAATCCACTCTTTGTTTAGCATTAGGATCCTTTAGCGGTCCTACTCTTGAGCAATCAAGAGGAACGACCCAAGTGGGGACAAGCTAATACCGAGCTATTCCAACCCACTCTAATCTCAAGGTTATCGAGGACATAAAACCTTGGTAGACGTAGTGCTTGTCTTCGCTTGATGTGAGTACTTGTGGGATTGTGACCATGAGGAAAGTGTTGAGCAAGAATGCTAAAGGTACTCTTGAGGCCGCGAGGTCCTAGTCCTTTTTGAGGAGCAAGAGGGGTACTATGAACGGAAGCCCTTACTAAGAACCATAGGTAGAGGCAACCCTATTTTGCTGCTTAGCTTCTTGGTGCAAGGATTGATCCAAGTGGAATAAACTGGATCACCCCAAGATTACTCACCATCTGTGTTCCTTTGGTTGTGTCATTGACACCTGCATGACAAAGCCAACATCTATTATGGGCAACCACTTTGTGTGAGGTGATGGGACATAAAGTGTGGGCCAAGTTGCTAAGTATTGAGCCTTTGTCCTTCTAGGCTAGTAAGTACTTGAAGTGTTCTCACTGTGATATACTTGTGCAAATGTTCTCAAACATACAAACACCATGGTAGTGTTCATAGATTTTTTATTTTGATATCACAACTGCTTTTCTTGGCAAGGTTGCTTTCACTCTTGTGCAAGTGTTCTATGACATGTTTGATCACCTACTGTTTGCAAACTTGTCTATTTCCTGATATTACTATGCTTGAAACCAAAAAATTATACTTGCAACCTACAACATTGACCAAATTGCTTTCAAAACTGAGTTTTTCACGTTCACTAGTCAAGAGTCATACGATACTAAAACTGCATTGCACACCTTTTTGATAAATATCATGCGATATTTCACCCCTAGTATTATATCACCTGCATACTATAAACTCTGTCGCACTACCTGCCTGATAACTGTCGTACTGCTTCCTATGAAATATCGTACTGCAATATTCTATCGCACTATTTGCCTGGTAACTATCGCACATAACCTTTTTTGCTGTCTTGTTGCTATTGCAATCCGGAGTTGTTAAACTTGATTTTTATCCAGTCATAGAGTGTCTTTCCTATTCTTATCTGAAGCTGGCTTGTTATCTACATGCTTAGATTTGTTCTAGACTAAAAAAAAATGAGCTAAAACTATTGGGTTTGAGCCTAACAAATGCTACTCTTGATCACTTGTCACATTACGGTTACCTCTATAGCTACTTGCTAATCAAGCTTCTTGCTCCTCTCTCGGCTTAAGTCAATTGATTGTTGTAAGTTCTTGAGCACCTTTGACGAGCCATCTCTATTGTTCTACTTTGACAAGTGATCTTTACTAGCTTTGCTTATCTTAATATCTGAGAAACTTTGTCTCATTATATTAGTCAACCAACAATTCTTTTCATGCCGGTTACAACTCGGTCTCAATTTGAACAAGAGAGTCACCCTCCGTTCAATTATACACAGTTACCTTCTCTTACTAGATGCTCATGAGTGCCTGTTAGCAATGCTAGTTCTAGTTCTGAGGATTCTAAGGCCACCCCGTGGTACAAAGGAGGTTTCCCCTTTTCAGCATTTAAGTCCTCCAAAAACACAGATAGTGTCTCACTCACCTTGCCCGAACAAGAAAAGTTTCACCATTTGCAAGATCACTTTGAGCATAGAGACAACCAAAAGTGCTTAGACAAGGAACACAGTGAGAACATAATGGATGCTGCTAGGTGCATGGCTATGAGAGGCATGTCTCACGAGCAACCCGAGACTAGTGGTTATGAGCATAGACCACTTTTTGATGTTCATGGAAATTATGGCAACAACACGCCACCTAGGTCTCCTCCGAGATGAAATTTTGCTATACCTTCTTCACCTCCTAGACCACCTCCCTCTCACCATGAGGAAGAGGCCGCTGATGAAATTTCTAGTGAGGATCTTATTGCATTTGAACAAGATGAAGTCTCCCAATGAAAGATGCTTAAGCTTTTAGATCGCAATGGAGACCAATATTTTCAATATATGACTTCTAGAGGATACAAGCTTCCTCCTGGCTATGATGTTAGACACATTGTCCAACAAAGAGTACCAACTGAATTGGAAGTCCTTAGAGAGGAACTACATCAGACAAATCAATGTCTTACTCAAATGACAATAGAAAGAGAACCTCCAAAGGTTTCCTTTGTGGAATCTATTTGTGCTCTTCCTTTTGATAGAAGTCTATACATGGTCCCATTTCCTAGGGATACTGAGGTTCCTAAGTATGACAAATATGATGGAAACGGTGATCCCCATGACCATGTGCATGACTTTTATGCTCTTAGCATGGACTTCCTTCATGAAGACACATTTTTTCTGCAACTGTTCCCTTGAAGCTTAAGAGGACAAGCTTTAGAATGGTTTGCCAAGTTGACACCTCCTTTGAAGAATTTTGATGAATTGTCTATGCATTTTACACAACACTATTCATACAATATCCAACAACCTATCACCATGATAGACCTTGGCACTTTAAGGAAAAATCGAGAGCCATTTGCTACTTATCTACAATGTTGGAGATCATTGTATTCTAGATATTCTTGTCCGCTGCCTGAGAGCGAAAAGATTGACATTTTTGTCAACACTCTAGTGCCTGACCTATATTATGATCTAAGGAAACAACTGTTCTCCTCTTTCAATGACATGGTTGAAAGTGCATATAGGATTGAAGATATGGCCATAAGAAAGGGGAATATTGTTATTAATAAAGATACTAGAGGCAATGGAAAGGATAAGAACAAACCTTGGAATAGAAACAAGTATGTTGTTAATGATGGTGTGGTGGACGTCCCTAAAGATAAAGAGCCCGCTTTTAACCTTTCTAATGCCATCTATGTAGCAAAACAACAAGAAGCTGCCAACACTCGAGATGCTCCTAAGCCTCAATATGATGATAAGCCAAAGAAGAAATTTTGACGATGGGTCTATACCCCATTGGCTGAACCATATGATGTGATTCTTAAGACTTTGGTTGCCAATAATTATCTTATGCTTCTGAGAAAACTCATCCCTATGATCTGCCAGTTAAGCCAGATTGGTGGAGAGAGGATTATTACTGCCACTATCACAGAAACAAGGGACACAAGACTGACAATTATTTCACGCTTAAAGATATTATACAAGATCTCATTGATGAAGGCATAATTCTCACAGATGGCTTAGTTAAAAATTATGATCACTAGGCTTTCAAAGATCCTCTACCTAAGTATGACAAGGGGGAGTCCTCTCAACCAAATAAGAAGAATCATGATGCTAAGATCAACTACACATATACTTTTGATTCACTTGTGATCAACATGGTAGATCCCATTGAGAGTGTTCTTATCATGAGACCTCAAGATGATAATAAAGGCAATCATGGTATGCCAAAGTTGGTCTTGCAAACATGTGGTAGTTCATCTTCTCGAAGTGAGGCACTGAATGCTATTACTAGGGGGCAAGCTAAACTGGTCCTTAAAACTACACCTGATCCTAAAGAAGGCTCATCTTCCAAACCAATGGCTCCTTCAGTTTTATCTAGCTATGATCTTGTACACCAATTACAACGGACACTAGCCCAGATATCTACTTTTGAGTTGCTTGAGTTATCACCTTTGCGTAGAGAGATCCTTGAGAAAGCTTTACGTACAACAAATGTCCCCAATGACATTGACCCAGATAGGTTCTAGGCTATGGTCAACCATATCTCATCTCCCCATTACCTCTCTTTTTTTGCAAAAGATGACACATCTCTTTCCCACCCTCATAATCTTGCCTTACACATTGAAGTTATGGTCTACCATACCCGAGTCCACCAAGTCCTGATAGACAATGGTGCAAGGTTAAATATTGTTTCTTTCAATGTCATACAATAGTTGGGTTTGTTAAAATTTTCTGTAGATTCTAAATGGAAAATTACAATAAAAGCATATGATGAAGTTGAAAGATCTTCCAAAGGTCTTGTCACGCTACCTGTCTGAGTGGGCCCTATCACGAAAGATATTATGTTCCAAGTATTGGACATCCCACTTTCTTATAAAATGATTTTGGGTCATCCTTGGATCCATGACATGCAAGCTATGCCTTCTACATACCATCAGTGTGTCAAATTCTGACATAACTGAGCTGAAATTGTGATTCCCGGGGATCGTTCTATTGCTATCAATACTCTTGCTGCTGTTGAAATGTTTGTTCCTCATAAAAAACCCTCTAATGATCCTACTGCATCCCTAGTTTCCATTGAGAATACTTTTAAGATGATGAGCCTTGGTATGGGTGAATACACGCTGGATTCCCTTGCTACTATGCCTACTTCTCCTAGATCATATGGTAGACCTTCTGATAAGATGAAGCCTTCTGCTTCTGCCATGACAATTTTTGGTAATTTTGTTCAATCGTTCGTACCCCTAGAGGCAGAAAGAGAAGAACAAGCTGTTAGAGAATGGATCTATAGAGACGAAGAAGATAGTACCGCTATTGCTACTCCTATTTCTCCTAAGTGCTATGGTAAAGGCTATAAATTTTTGTAGAAAATGGGCTATCAAGGTCAAGGACCTATAAATGATAATGGACACACCATAGTCAAGCCTTTGAGTCATACTAATGGTCGACCCTCTAAGATTACAATAGGTCTAGGATAAGGTGCCGATGATGACCTCCCTACATGTTCTAGAAATGCTCCCATGATTAGTGATTCAGATACAGATACAGATGAATCACCACTGCACACTATGGCTCAAATGGGAGACAATCTTCCTTCTACTTCACTCCTTTAGGGAGAAGAACACATATCTGTGTGTGTGAAAATTGTACCTGATCTGTAGACACAACACTTCAGTAAAACATTAGAGGTTAGCTATAATCAAAATCATGCAAAATTGAAATCTAATCTAACCAAGTGATTTATTGCCTTCTAGTAGGTGCGAGATTGATGTTCTCAGATTGTAATCAAGATCAATGACCTAGACGACACCTAAATGAAGGATTTGAATGCAATTGATCTAGATATGAGATTGAATGCAATTAAGCTATTTTTTTGGTATTTTTCTATGCAATAAGAATGATAAAAACTGATATGAATCTATGCTAATATGGAAATTGATATGCAATGCTAATCTAACAATGATATGCAATATGAATGCAAAAATAAGATTGATCTCACAAAGATGTCGATTCGCAAGAGCTTTGATTCTTCAATTCCAATTCTCCAGCGTGATTGTGCAAAAATATGAGATGAATTATGAAGAGCTGAGCCTTGTTTTTATAGAAATCCAGGGCTTTGGAGGTGCATGGATAAAAGCCATAAATCACTCAAATAACTCAAGTTGATTTTTGAGTTATTTTTAAATAAAGGATAATTAACTCACAAAAACATGCAAAAGCTAAGTTTTAACTCAAAATAGAGTTTAGCTTTAATTGATAATTGATAGTTGTCTGCTTTTATGATTGTGCATGTTTTATTTATGAATTAATTTAATAATAAAGTGATTTATTTCCAACTTAACTGATTTTTGAAAATAAATAATTAATTTATGGGTTAATTAACTATTTAATCAAACTTTTATTAAAAATTATATTATTAAATAATGACAACATGCTTTAATTAATTAACTAAGAATTTAATCAATTAAAGATAGTAATTTTGATTTATTGTCAAAATTAAATAATACAATTAATAATAGATAGAATTAAATTTAATTATACAATTAAGTGGCAAATATTAAATCTAATTAATTAAATATGCAAAATATTTAATTAATCAAATTTTAGGATAAATGTGATTTATTGCCAAATAATTATAAAATTAAAGATAATTATGATGATTAGGAATATTACTAGGAATATTCCCCGATGCAAAATTTAAGATAATCAATTATGATTCGATGATGTTTAGATGTGCCTTAGGTTAGGACTTCGATGTCGATTTCATTCGATTTGTTGATGTAGGAGGTTAATGAACTTATAGCCCATTTTTGGGGTATTACAATATCTACTGAGGACATAGCTGAAGCTGCTACACCTAGAAGCCGACAACGTAGGAATATTTTGTGGTCAATGAAAAGAGGAGATCTCACAAATAATGACACTAAAGCCTCTACTTCTAAAGGTCCTAAACCTTCTTGGTGCAAGCATCCTAGTAGAAGCGTAACAACAGATTCAAATGAATATGAATGGGATACTCTCTCTAACAGATCTTCCACATTGGATATGGAAGTGAATGTGGTTCATACTTATGGTGACTGACCTGACGTAGTTGATGAGTCTTGCGTAGGGTGTAATGAGTTTAATCCACATATTGCTTTAGTGGACCACGCTGGTCCTTCTATGACAAGTCTAGATCTTAACACTTTCAGAGCTTACCCTATAGGCTCGACCTCTCTTGTCATCGGAGATGACATCCCTTGCATAAATGCTATTGAACCAATCACTTCATTTCATCTCACAAAATTAGATCTCATAGCTTGGTCCACCTAGGATCAACATGCCATTGAACCTGTTACTTCTTCCACCAGTGAACCAACAACAAAAATGACTAAATCAGAAATCAAGCATCTCAATCATCAAATCAAAAGAAAAGAGCAATGGTCGGATGGTGAAAACCACATTGTGGCCGTATCCGAACCTCAAAAAAGTAAAAATAAAGACCTGCTAAAAAATGATGATTATCAAATAAAAGATGACAGGCTGATTCTCTACAAAAAAATGGTGAACTTTTTCAAGAATTATTTCACATCTATCATATTTCAGCACATTCCTAGAGCTCCAATCAAAGCTACTAATGCCTTGGTTACTTCAGCATCCATTTTACAATTGAAAAAGCATAAATCCCACTTCAAGTTCCTGGTGGAAGAATTACGCTATCCTGCCCACAATTCCTACAATGCCACCATCTTTTCCTATTCCCAAGAGCATGTTATCCTTGAAAATCTCATCCATAAAACCTCACACTTTACCCTCATCTTTGGTGACTTATATAGGAAGGGTCTAGATGGAACTCTCCTACAGTGTCTAGAAATAGAGGAGTCAGACAAAGTGCTAGCTAAAGTCTGCGATGGTATATGTAGATCACACTTTAATGATCCTGCGCTAGCTTGGAAATTGCTTAGGGATGGTTCCTATTGGTTAGGGCTTTGTATTATCACAACAACATTTGGGTCTAAGGCCTATCAGCTATCTATGCTAGAGGGAGAAGAGCTTACTGGGCCTATCAATTATCTACATCTAAAGAAGTACTATGTCTGAAGTTCTGGAGCTCTTCATACATATTCTTTATGATCTTGAAAAAATTCCAAAAAATTCATATATGATGTTGAAAAAAACCTAAAAAGCATATAATGTCCTAAAAAAAAGAGCATCCTAGTGAAAACCTAGCAATAGGTGCTTTGATGTCTCACCAAAAAAAATAAAAAATGCAAAAAAAAAAAGAAAAAGTGCCTTGGTGAAAACCTAGAAACAGGCACCTTGGTAGCAAAAATAAAAAATAAAAAAAATATCAAGTGGTGAAAACTTGGAAACAGGCACTGCTTGAGACCCTTGCACCTATGTCTATCAGTCTTGTGTGGCGCTCCTCCACTCCACTTTTTGCTTTGCCTCTCCTAGTCTGGAATTGACTCTTGTCTTAGTCTAGGGGGCATATGTTGTTCTAGCTTATCTTGGGTCTCTTTGTGCGTTCGGGTTTCTTGGGCCAACTTGATTCAACCAGTGTTTCTCAACACTACCCAACTATGTTTTTCAACACTTCCTCTTGCGTCGAGTGTTTTTCAACACTTATTAGATATTCTACCCGTAGCCCAGAATGATGTGATATATTTCATTGGCAGATGCGATACTCAAAGTTTGACTCTATGACCAACACACATGCACTTAAACACTTGCTGAGACTTGATTGAATTTATTTCTTGGTGTGTTGTCTATGTTGATTTCTTTGCTGAGTGGTCTCTCCCTAATAGTTTTTGATGATGCATAGCTAGAAGACTGGGGCATGAGAACATGTTTTATTTCTTTTTCTGCTTGTGGGTATATCTTGTTCATTCTTTTTATCATTAGCATTCGTGCTTGATCCACTTGACACTGAGGACTTACAAGGTATTGTCCTACTATGTTCACAAGTGCATGCTTATAGACATCTTGACTTTCTTATGTCTCAGTGAAAGCATAATCTTGCTATATTAAACTTAGGTAATCTCACCACACTAGTCATCTTGACCTATATGTCTTTGGTGCCTAGGTGGGATACCCACATATCTATCTGATATAGATCATATTCAAATCCACATAGTCATACTAGTGTGTATTATATGATCTTGCAATGCTACCAATAATGCTTGATGATGAATATTAGAGTCTAATAGCTTTGTGACCTTGCAAGTAAACCGCTTTTTATAGTAGCTTGCATTCTTAAGTTCATGTTAGTTTAGTTTTGCATCTTGCATATGGAGAGAGCTCTCCTTTCATCTTTCATGGACTTGTCAGTCAACTGCGCTCACCTTTCACTTCTTCCTGATCATGTCTTTTGCTTCTTATCTTTCATATCACATCATTTTCTATTCATTTTAGGATTGAAACCAAAATCCGAGTTCACCTTGATCGTCCAAATTGCATTTCTCCTTCTTCCACACAGTTGGATGACCTTTTGAGGCCCGATCCTTTGATCTTCACTGGGGCATCCTTCCCTTCTTCATCTCCATATCTCTCACCCTTCTAGTCTTTCATTCATTTAATTCATCTCTCTCTAAGGTCTTGACTGGGGTATATCTTCACTACTTGATGGTTATTCTGTTATCTTTCATCTTCAATTATGATTTCTAGCGATTTGATCATGTTGCTCTTGCTTCTGCATTCCCTCTACCTGATTTCACTTTCAATCCTGAGGGGGCAGACACACTCTATCCTATCGGCTATTCTCTAGAGCATATGCTTGACCATTCCATTTTCTCTGATTGATCTATCTTTGTGCTTGACATGTTAGTTCTCATCTCGAGTTTTGATACTATCCATCTCTTTCCTAAGTGTTCAGTACTGTCGCTACCAGGCTGACCATGCAGGATTTGCTATCTCTTTGCACTTCATTCTTTGGAGTCAGATCTCTATCTATTGCCTTCTTGGCTGATCTATTCTTTGATGTAATGTGTTCCCAGATCAATCACACATTAATCAAAGAGGGGCAAATGTAATCATCTAAAAATGGTCATCTAGACTATTAGCCCCTTTCTAACATTATTTGCTAAAATAATCAATTGCTTATTCTTGATCAAATCCTAGTTCTATCATTTATTTGATTATTTTCTATGGGCTAACCATTTTATCCTAAGTCTTTATTTAATTAAAAGGAATTTCCTCCCCTTTTATTAAATAAAAAGCCCCACTTTTCCTCTTATCCTAAGTTGTACAAACAAAGCATTATTCCTATTTTATAAAAAGGGAAAAAGCACTTTTTGTCTCATATGGGCACAAAAGTCAACTCTTATTTTCTCATTGGAGGATACTTGTACACATGGATTGCTCCTCTTTCAAGCTCCACCATTGATTAAATCTTTTGCCTCTTAATCTCCATGGTCCATTCTTTCTCATTTCTTTTAAAAGGAGAGCTCTCTTCATTCTAGATCCCAACTTTTTAAGCTAATCTTATGCTGCAGGATTTCTTGGAGACTTTGGAGCTTTTGAAGACTTTAGAGCTTTTTAGAGATCTTATTGCATTTAAGCTTTCATTTCTTGCATCCTTAGCTTAGATTCATGTTTATGCTTTCTTAGCCTAGTTTCCTTCATGCTCTAGATTAACTCACATAGCTTAACTAGTAAGGTTTTGTAACACTTGTTCTTTCCTTTCATAGCTTAGTTGCATTATTCTTTCATTTCCATAGCTTAGCTTGCATTCTCATTTCTAGCTTAGTTGCATTTGCATTCTCATATTGATTCTTGGAGATATTGGCATTCTTGCCCTTGTCTTCCTTAGAATCTCCCATTGCATGGTTTACTAGCAAGGTTATAGGCTTAACTAGCTCTAGCTGAGAGAACTCTTAATATCCTTGCACTCCATGCCTAGGGAGCTCTAAATCACATTCTCAAGGTTTCCAATCCATGGATTCTCTTGGAAGTAATGATTTAGAGAAGTGCACTATTTAGAGTACACATGAACAATAATCTATTTGATGTTAATTTCGAACATAAATTGACTATTTTTGTTTTCAAATAGAAAACAATGATAATAATGCGCATGACATTGCAATGTAGCCTCATAATCCTAACACAGAACCTATGCCACATGATGAAGGCCCTGATGTGCATCGCAGTGTCGATGGAGGTGTTCATTTGCTATTGAAAATTAATTATGTTATTATTAATACAATTTAACATCTTAAATTGAAATTGGTGTAACCTTTTTTGTGTATATTTTAGAGCATACAGAATGTCATGTTGAACAAGTGGAGGATGTTCGGAGTGATCACCATGTAGATGATGTGGCACATTCAGGTAAATAAAATTTATGTTTTGTTCTTTTAAATTGATTTTTTGATTTATAGTTCTTTTAATTAATGAAATACTTGTAACACTAATATAAAATGGTGTGAATTTAACCCATGACGTAGTTGTTATTGAAATGGACTCCCCTTTGGCACAACAACCTCCTGTTCCTAAACAGATGAGGAGGAGACATGTGTTGAGATTAGAACTAGTAGAGGAGGGGAATGACAAGGATATTGATGCTCCGCTTAGCTGTTACCTTAGAAAAATGAGCAAGAAACAAAAAAAATGATTGTAATTAACATTTTTTGCTAATGAAAGAACATTGTCTTAATGGATCTAATTTTGTACTAGTAAATGTTGATGAATGATGTGTTAATGAATTACATGAATGTTGTGTGTTAATTAATTTTATGTGTTAATGAATGTTATGTGATTATAATGATTGAATGTTATATTTCAAAAATGGATGAATGAATGAATGAATGTTATTAGATGTTAATGGGGAATTTAGAGTGATGTTAGGGGGGGAATGAGATTCCACCTTCACATGGTTGGCCTTGTTAGGTAGATAATATTAAACTATTCTTGAAACGAAGTGAAGCTCAAACTAAACCAATGACATAGATTCAATGGTCAAAAATACCTACTTCTTATTCCATATTATTTCTCATTCACTTACTTTAAGAAATATTTTACTTCTTAAACATGTTCATCAACCAATCTGCATCACCATGTTCATCAAATTAGATTTATAGATAAGAGAGTGAAAACTGCAAAGTAAAGCTCGATAGAAAATCTCAAATATACGTCTAACAAAGAATAACATTTTATAAATTCTATGGCTCACTAAGGTTGATAGGATAGTGGATGGGTAGAATTGTATTATGGATGGTGGAATTTATGTTATTAACATCAAAATATGTTAGATCCACCTTTGGTAGACCCTAGGAGTAATTCTGTCAAGTTTTGCACAACATTGCAAAATGTTGTTAGCAACATTTGTTGCAAAAGTTGCTAAATGACAACTACTCTCAACCTATTCATCTAATCATCAAACCCTTGTTCCTAGGGTCATTTATCTAGGGCCTATGAAAAATCAACTTCATAATCATCTCCAAATCAATTCACTGGTTCTAACACATCATTATGGATACAAACATCCATATTCCATCATCTAATACAACTATTCTTAATGGAAAATGCTTCCCAAGTGACTGGTGTCAAATTGGCTCTCCTTCACTCAGAAAATTCCACCATTATGTGGTATTCAACATCAAAACCCCTTATCCCTGCATAGGAGAATTATAATACAAGGATAATATACATCTTTTAAACCTCTCCCACCAATCACAGTGGCCACAGGGGTGGGAGAGTTACATCAACTTTAAGGATTTCAACCCAGCAATGCTGATTGTACCCAAAAATCAGTCACAAATCCAAATACCGATCAATCTCTCTGTCTCAAGAATAATCCAAAAATGATATAGTTTCTTAAACATGTAAATAAAATAATAGTTTGTGATTCTACATTATCATCCCATCAAGATCACGTTTTAAATGAACATGAGAATTCACTGTTACCTTGTTATGGTGGATTGTACCCATGAGCAGAGGCACAGTTGCAAGCATCACTGGTGTTTATTGTTTTGATACATTAAAAAAATTCCCCCTTACATCATCAACTCTACATCATGTCTCCAAACCCATGGATCAACATTGATATAGACTTCTAATTCCCTAAAACCGACTGTAACCATTTCTAACTACCCCAAAACTATCCCTAAATAGTCTAAAACTGACTGTCTCAATAATATGTGATTTAAAGATGTTGTCAAGTTGACAACTAATGTTGTCAACTCGACAACTTGAATATATTACCCCTTCTTATGACTTTCAAAAGGTTTTTAAAAAACCTTATTATTCCTACTAACCCTTTAACCCCCAATGATCCTCATAGGCTTATTTTTCCATCTTAGGCAACTTGCATATTTTAGAACTTCAAGTGTGTTTCCATCAGTTTATTGGATCTATTGGCCATGTTACATTCATTCTAGAACTTATAGGTATTGGATCACTGCTCTCACTCCTGAAATTCATAGGTCAATCTTCAAACCCCTTAAACTCCACTAGACTCCACACCTTGGTTCTCCATTCACTCCTTCAAACTCCAACCAGTCACTCATGAACTATGCTCCCAATGGTGACCCTAACTCCTCTAAGGATCCCAATAAAATCTAATCATCCACTCATTAACATCTCAATCCATCCTTGCAACCATTTTGTCTCCTTTTCCAATCTGTTCAGTCATGCACTGTCCTACCAGTACAACAGTGACGGTTTTTGAATCTTTTTACAAATTCATAGTGAAAACAACAAAAATCTATGTGTCCCTACATGATAGTCAATATGAAATTGTAGAGAAAATTTATAAGATATTTGAACTTGATCTAATATGCACCACACATGTTGATGACACTCCTCAGGTATGGTTTACGGACCTCCATATTGATATTAATTCTTTGTATTGACTCATTTTTCAAATAAACTGAATAGTTTTAAGTTATATATAATGACATATAGAAGTTATTTGAGTATTTTATTTTCATGCAGAGAACATTTTGTTCTTGACTTTCCAATTGCAACGTTATGCCTAGTTTTAAAAATTTTATACACTCTAGAATGAATGAATGATTTTAATGACAATCACGAGTCTAAGGAACCAAGGAATAACAGTCTTAAACTATCTTCATACTTCTTTCAATGTTGAACCTTTTGATAAATATTGACTAGAAAGCTAGCAGGTTGTTGATCTTATTTTCATCAAATTAAATGGTGCATGTTGTCAATCTTCATTTTGTTTTCATACTAAGTACATATAGCCTCATAAGCTGCACATTCCTTGACAAAGTGCCATTCTGTCTCCACTACACCCTTATTGCAGAATATGCAAGTTATCTCTTCTCATCTTACACCCGCCAGTTTCATACCTAAGATGATGTGATCCCATCGAAAATTATACAACTAACAACCTTTATTTTCCTTTAGAATCTTTGATTCTATTTTGAGCAATTGCTTTGATGCTTACACTCTTTTTCTCTTGTATAACATTGTTACCTAATACTTTTTGATTGGTGCAGGAGGCACAAACAACAGAAGATCAGACAAATGGATATAAGTTGGAAAAAGAACACATTTTTTTTGTTAACATGTTTTATGACTTTGAGAAATACATGAAAGTATCAGATGAATGGGTTCCTCCTGAAACCAAGACATATTCTCCCATTGTATGTACTCCATTTTATTCTTTGTGTTTGAGTGTGAAATTAATAACTATGAAGTTATGAACCACTTAGTTGGTCAGACTACATAGTGGAAGAAAAACACAAATGTTTATAGTAGAATCAATAACATTAATTATGAATTTTTGGAAGACTCATTATAGAACAAATACTTTAGTAGAATTATATCAGTGCACACTACTTCTCTACACTTATAATAATTATAGATACTCTACTCTTTGATATTATGTGAAATATCTATACCTGTAGTTCTTGAAATTATCAAGGCTGTCTTTTTTTAATAAAAGAGGGGTAAACGCTTTTGACCTAGAGTTGTGATGATGAGGTTACAAATGGAGTACCTAATCTCTGTTAAACATTTAACAATAGCACCCCACAAAATTTGACCCTTCAAGACAAGACTAATACCACAACATGGCAATTCCAGTATCAAGTCTTTCTTTTACGTCTTATAGATTAAATCCCTATTTCAAGTTATAATTTTGTAAAATCTATTCAAATACCCATCAAAATTCTATACCAAATGAATTGGATTCAGTGGAGTATGGAGTTAAAACTTACACAATTTAAATAATTTTTCACCACAACAATGTCCTGCAGATCGATTGAGCCAACCAATTTGGACATGTGGATCTTACCCTTCTAAATATTTTTCTATCTTTCATCCACAAAATAGTTGCAATAAGATTGAATAGATCTTTCAATGTGAGCCAAAACACCTGTATGAGAGTGCATACTATTTGCAAAAGGTTAGTAGTGCTCTAATTTGTTGAAATCATGTTCTCTATTCTACTTGCATTCAAAAAAGTAGGGATGGAATTCATATCTGTTATTTTCCTTGTACACTCTAATAAAAGGGACATTAAAGACACACAATCACCTAGACAATGGTGAATTTTGAAAACCAGGCTTTCTTCTGCTTCCCCTGACCTGTAATTCAATATATGGATTTGCCAAAGCGAATGTGAAGGATCCAAAGGTGGGTCACAAGCAAGGGATGCTGTGTAATCCTCCACAAAATCCTTGCATTGGACATATTGTGCATCTAGAGTTGGCACTATAACATGCTTCTCTATATCTATGGCTTCTTTGTGCACCCACCGGTAGTTTCCCCATTTTCCTTTCTTCTGCAAATAGATTGAAAAATATTTAATAAAATGTTTAAGGGTAAAAAATAAGTTATTTTTGTAATTTCAGGGATGGGAAGTAAAATTGAAACACTCACTCAGGCATACTAAGATGAAAAATGAAAAATCCCACTATCTAAACAAAAGTATGAACTTATCTTCCATTCAGCTGAGCAATAACCTTAAGAAAATTTATAAGTTATATTCATAATTTAGAATGAAACCCTTTGTGATGTATGAGAATTAGAAGAACAAGGCACATGACTTAATATTCTATCTTGTTGAATCTAGAATAAGAATTAAGCAAGATATCTCTAAGTTTAATAGTCTATAGTTGTACAGAGTTACAATTCATATCATTTCAAAAATTGAAGTAAAGAATCTAGAAATAGTATAGTGGGAGTTATACTTGGCCATCTATCATTAAACAATATGCAATAGATAATTTGAAATAAACAATTTTGAAATTGATAAATGAAATTATACATTATGACACATTTTCATGAGAACTAAAATAAACCCTTCTCTTCTTAAAAATTGATTTCATCCCACAACTGTAGTTTGCCACAAAAACCAACCAGTTTGCTCAAAATCCATAAATTAGATAGGAAAATAATGCTTGTACTGACTATTGAACTAGAAAATGGCTTGTGGTTGAGAAGAGAAGATTGCAGACCCTACTTGGTGGAAGGCACATCTACTTGTTTTGCTAAGCCTATTATAGATAATATGTAAGTTGCGTCCATATGAGGGTGGCACATAATGGCTCCTTTGGGTGTCAAGGGACCTTCTGTTTCTTCACATATATTATTGTCTTTTCCTATTTTCTTGACAGAGATCAAACTCATGGTGGCCTGCCTGCTCTTGATCATTCAGACTTTCATGGGTATTGTAACAATGTTAGAAGAAAAGCATGTATATTACCAATATAATTGATTGTCCTCCACAAGTTTCCCTGAAGGAAGATCGATAGATAATGTTAATTGAATATGACTCTGTTTTGGTGAACTACCATTTAACATGGTAGGAGTTCTTTGGAACTCATTGGCTTTACCTACGCACCATACAATTTGGCAGGTTTTTAAGTATTGTTTTGGTGAGTTGTTGAAAACTGTAACCAATATTTAATTAGAATAAACAGGGCATTTCTGCCCCAATTTAGTGGATGAGAGATTTTAATGATGTTGAAACTACCACGTAATATTAACAAAAGTCTACCGCCAGCTAAAGTTAGATGTTATTACAACTCAAAACTATTGAATTTGGTGAAACTTGTTCTACTTGAATCAAGGGGTTCAAGTAAGGGTTTGTGTACATAAATTAATAGGGTTTGAGTAACATATGTTGAATTGAAGGTTGGATTTTTTTTATTAAATAATCAAATAAGTGGAACTTTTAGATTTAACATCTTCCTTTTTTTTTCGGTGCAAGAAAAATATTAAGTTATTTTTAGATCTAGGGTCATATGTTGTTCCTCCCTTCTTTCTTTTTGGTCTTTGAGGAAGTTGCGATCAATATTGATTTATACACATCTTTGATATTAATATATCTTTCTTACATGTTTTATTTGCCTTTATTTATAATAGGTGACAAATCAATTAGAAACACCCAAATAAAATTGAATAACAATACAAATGAAAAACTAGAAAAGAAACATGCTACTCATAATATAAAGGACAATGGATGTTCACAAAACACTCATCGTAAACATAAGGTTTCTTGAGCTAAACTTACATATTATTGCGACTCAAAAGTATTTTTAATTTGGGAAAATTGCTCCAGCTTGAACTAAGGGGTTCAAGTAGGGTTTATTTGGGGTTGTGTAGGGTTTTACATTGATGCAACAACTAGCTTTGAGTTACATATGTTGAATTGAAGGTTGGGGTCTTTTGTAGAAATTGATCAAATAAATGGGCCCTTTAGATTTAATATCTTCTCACATTTTTAAGTAGTGAGAAAAATGTAACGTCACTCCCAAATCTAGGGTTTCAAGTTGTTCCCTCTTTATCTCTTTTAGGGCCTCTAGGAAAGTTGCAATCAATATTGATTGTACACATCTTTTATATTATTTTATTTTCCGTGCACATTTTATTTGCCTCTATCTATAATAGGAGACATATCAGTTGAAAACACACAAACTAAAAATGAGAATAACAATACAAATGAAAACCTAGAGTATAGATATAGGTATACTCTACTCTTCTCTTCTCTACACTTATTTTCAGCTTCAACTGCAAGGGTCTCTTCTATGATGAATATTATGTGTAACAATGAAGTATAATATTTTTTCTTTGGAATTGTCGAATCTGACATGAATTTCTCTTCAAACATTTTGTGCAAATATCATTTCAGTGTTTGCTTCAAAAGCAGGTAGGTGATAGATTTGTGTGGGAATATCCATCCGCTATAGATGGTGTAAACATAGCATTCATGCTTATCCAAATGCTAGATCTTCGATCTGGTGTGTATTCTTCTTGTTAAATTGCATTTCCTTCATGTTGATATTTGAATAAGTAAGCATGAATGTCTCATCCATTTTGTACATCGAGTCCAAATTATTTATAAAATAATTGGCTTATATGTTATATGGAAAAATATATACACATTGTATTATTATTTTGAACACTAACTAATGTAACTTGAACACTAACTAATGTACATATAGATGGCACCCACAAATCACTATAATTAGAATACAACACATTTTTAAAGAACATCCATGCATGTGACTCCTAAGTTTGTCAATCTCCATCTTCTCTATGTAGGTACTCAATAAGGGCATAGTTCACGAGCTTGAAATCCCCCATCTCCCTTCTGTTATCTCTTAAATTCTAGAGAAACAATAATGATTGACATCATAAGCATTTCCTACACTAGATTAGTATGAAGCAGTTCTTTACTATTAAGCCTTATCCTTGTTTGATGAAAAATGTGAACATAGTTATATAGCAAGAATCACTTTAGTTCTTTCCTTTGATACATTGTCTTCAATATACCATACTTCCCATTATGTTTAATGCACTTGATCGTAGTCCAAGAAATCTCATATTGCATATTAGATTTCCTTTGCTCTAGCATTGATAAGTACAATCATTGAAAGTATTTCAAAGGAGTGGATTGTTTTGGAATGGATTTAATTCATAAGTATAATTACAATATTGAAATGTGTTTTGATAATGCAAGTTGTCCGAGGATCTAAACATATCCTCCAAAAAAGGTGTATTTCCATTATATGTCCACTTTCACATTCCTTCACATATGTGTGTGTTTTCATTTCTTAAGAAAACTAGCTTCCCAATTATACCCTTTGTTCCACAGACTAGCAACACCACGATCCACCAAAGTCCTCTACTTGACAGCCTTCATGCTCTGTTATGATAAGTTGTGGCTAGATGCCCACCTTCTCATTACAAATTCTACTCACCACCTTTCTAGTAATCTCTACTAGACCAACATCTTCCCTAGAAGATCATTTAGCATAGTCGATTTACAAATTCATCCATGACTTCCTTAATTTGATTTTCCTCTTTTATGCTTGCTTCATTTGTCCTAATGGTTACCTTTATAGATATTGGTTGATTTATGTGAACAAGTGTTGTACTTAAAATATTTTACTAATGGAAATACATGTATAAGAGTCTTATTATTTTAGAATGTTTGCTGTTAGATTGGAATTGGGATTCTTGTATTGCAGTAGTTGACAGGAATAAGTGGCATCATGTTCTACAATGCTTCCATTTTTAAATTCACTGGTGAGTTGTTTTATTAAAACTTATTTTTTCTACCAACCAATAGCAGTCCATACACAACCATGTTAGAATGCATGCATTGCACATACCTCAACCTACAAAATATTTGGAAACTACTAGGGAAACAATGTGCAATCCTCAATGAAAATGAAAACTAATTTCTAATTAATCCTAAAAGCATATCAGATGCTGAAGTTTCCTCCCTTGGATTGGCTAGAGTTCAAGTGATTGTGAAAGCTATAATTTCTTTAGTTAATTGCTTGACAAAAGATTTGAAATTGTTAGAGTAATAGTATATTTACCTTTATAATTAAGTCTATCTGATTTAATTATTAAAGGTCACTATTATTCTTTTTTCACTTAAGCTTGTCATTTAGGTGCATAATAATTAATATGTTTATTAATTATTAAATGCACAAACCTAGCTTTCTCCGGCTTTAGGGTTTCTCACCTTATAAGCCGCTTTTTGTAATTATTGTTCATACTTTTGGGGAAATACAATTTTGCTCTCACTCCGCTGAGATTCTCAAAACCCTTGCTCTCTCTCTCTCTTAGGTTTTCGCTCCAGCTTCTGGTATTTTGCTTGCAGGTGATCTTGTTTTTTTGTGGATTTGCACATTTGTGAAATCTTACATGGTATCAGAGCCTCCCTGCCGCTGCCGAGGTTGAAGTTCTTGAAGCCTGGATTCGAAGACGACAGCCACGGCTTGTTTCTGGGGTTTTCTGTCACTTTGAAGGAGGCACGATCTTCTGGAGTAGATTGAGCAGAAACGGACTCCGCCATTGCGTTCAGAAGGTCCGAGAGAGTCGAAATCATATAAAACTCGACCCAGTTTGGCCCCCGTGACCACAGGAGAAAAATTTGCCCTACCAGGGCCGTACGGCTTGAAAATCGAGAAAAAATCTTCTCGAAAATAAAAAAAAAGAAGTTTTTTTTAATAAAACGGACGCGCCGCCAGCGCGCCGCCAGCGCGCAACCCGCAGCGGCTGCCGGGCAGCGCGCCGCCAGCGCGCCCCCGCTGCGCCCCCGGGCTCCGCCGCGCTCGGCCGCAGCCTCCGCTCAGCCAGAGCGCCGCCCGCGCCCGGCTCAACCGCCGCCCGCGCTCCGCCACCTCCGGTGCCGCCACCCCTGCCGCCGCCGCCCCTCCGCCGGCCACTGCAGCAGGTGACGTCACACATGACGTCACCTCAGTTTTTCGGCGCCGGAAATTTTTTTCCGGCGGTTTTAAAATTTTTTTCCGGCGGCCGTTAATTTTTCCGGCATTGTACGGTGATGACGTCATGCTGACGTCAGCGACAGCCTAGTGACGGTCATACGGCCGTCAATTTTTTTGCCCTCACTGGTTTTTTTCAGAGAGCTTGCATTTTGAGGGTACCTGGGCGTTTTTGCTCATATCTTGGGCATACGGTGTCCTCTTTCGGAAAACGAAATATCGCCGGAAAGGTGTTTCCGAGACGGACGCAATGATGCTGGTTTCGTTAGCTGATTCAGCCGTTTGAGTACCTGTTTTCAGCGTCAAAGTAGAGGCTTCTGTTTCCTCCTTCTCTGCTTCTGGAGTCCAGGTTTTCTCCTCATTTTTTTTGTGCTTTCAGTTATTTGCTGTACGGGGGTTTGATTTATACATTGTGGGGGGGGTGTTTTTCCTTTCTGTAATTTACTTCAGAAAAGACCCTTCTACTTCTGTCTTCTTCTTCTCTCAATGTCGGATCCCTCTGTGACCCGGCTGACACCGCATAATTATCATACCTGGAAAGCACACATGACCAGACTTCTTATGTCACGTGGCTTATGGTCATGTCTGGATGAGAACCAACCTGTCCTGCAACGTCCCTTTGAGATTCTTCAGCACAGGAATAAGATGGATGAAGCCATGGGCTTGATTGCACTGAACATCTCCGACAGTCTCCTCTTTCACTTGGAAGGTTTGACCACTCCTAGGGCCATTTGGGGCAAGTTTTCAGATTTGTTTGGCACAGTTAATGAGTTCAGGGCACTTCAGCTAGATGCAGAGTTGACTACTTTGACTCCTACCAGCTTTCCCACCATTGAGGACTTCTTGATGAAGTTCAAGTCTCTGCGTTCAGTTTTGCAGGGATGTGGGAAAACAAAGACAGATGATGAGTGTATCTTCTTGATACTCTCAAAGTTGCGAGGACAGTATCAGATCTTTTCTTCCACTTTCTACTCCACCATGGATGCTTTGGGTGCTAGGCACACCATGCCTTCTTTTGAGACATTCTGTGATCGGTTGACACGGGAACAGGCAAAGATCCAACAGATGGATGCTTCTGGCTCTTCCAGCCAAGCGTTGGTTGCTCAGTCTTCACAGGGGAAACCAAAACCGAAAGGCAAACCGAAGAAAGATTCCGCAGGCAATGAGTCTTCCTCCAAACCTGCACAGAAAAATGATTCCAAACCTCCAGCAAACCCTTCTAAGGGTAAATCTTCTTCGAAGTCTACTGAGTCTACCTCCAAGACTAAGAAGAAATCAGTTGAGACCTGTAGCTTTTGTGGCAAGGATGGACATCCCGTTTCCAAGTGTTGGAAATGTTTGGAGGCTTTAGAGGAAGCCATGCAGGAGCATCACATTTCAGCTCCCCAGTCCACCTCCTCCCCTGCAGGGAAAGGTCATGCTCTTACTACACGAGCTATGACTTCTGGGCCCACCTGGATTCTTGATTCCGGTGCTTTTCACCACATGACTCACACTCAGCAGTTGGTCACCTCAATTGCTCCTTGCGCTACTTCGCAGATTGCTGTTGGGAACTCATCTCATCTTTCGGTTTTGGGTTCTGGTTCAGTTGCATTAGCTGGGGGTTCTCTTCAGGATGTTCTTTTTGTCCCCGACATTTCGACGAACCTTCTGTCTATCTATCAGATTTGCCACTCTGGCTCTGGTAAGACAGTTGAGTTCTCACCACATGATGTGGTTATTCGGGACTTACATGATACTGAGATGATTGTGGCTACTGGGAGTGTTGACACTGCATCCCGCCTATACAGATTTGATGGATTTGAGTCTTCTGTTGGCACAGGTTCCTGTCTTATAGCACATGCAGATTCAGTGAGTAGACTTTGGCATGAGCGTTTGGGCCATGTCAATTACAGATATCTTCAGCAGATGAGCACACAGGCACTTGTTCTTGGGCTTCCACAGATTACTTGCACTGATGGGGTTTGTCAGGGTTGTGTTCTTGGAAAACAACATAGGGATCCTTTTCCTCAGGGACGAGCTACTCATGCTTTGGCACCATTGGAGTTGATTCATAGTGACCTCATGTCCTTTCCTACTCCTTCTTTTTCTGGTGCCAGATATGTGCTCACATTCATTGATGACTTCTCCAGGCGCACATGGGTGTACTTTTTGAAGTACAAGTCTGATGTCTTTGATTCATTTCGAGTCTTTAAGACATTTGTGGAGAAGCAATCTGGTCTTTCTATTCGCCGGATACGCACAGATAATGGGGGGGAGTATGTGAACCAGGCTTTCCGAGATTTTTGCTCTGAACATGGTCTTTAGCATCAGTTTTCAGTGCCCTACACCCCTCAGCAAAATGGTGTGGCAGAGAGAAAGAACAGAACACTTCGGGAGATGGCTAATTGTATGATACAGTCCAGGTCCATGGATTCGTCCTTTTGGGCAGAGGCAGTCAATTGTGCCAACTATATTCAGAATCGGATGCCTCACAAGGCAGTTCGACATATGACTCCTGAGGAGGCTTGGTCTCATGTCAAGCCTGATGTATCTTCATTTTGAGTTTTTGGCAGTGAAGCATGGGCATTTGTGCCTGACGCTCAGAGGAAAGCGATGGAGCGGAAGAGCCGACACCTCATTTTTGTTGGCTACTGCGAGGATGTTAAGGCATATAGGTTGTTTGATCCTGATTCCAGAGAGGTCCTGTTTCGACGGGATGTCCAGTTTGATGAGCGCCTTCCTGCAGTAGATACTCCGCTTCCAGAGTCTACTTCACTCACCATTACTCCCTCCTCTCTTCCAGTTGTGTTTCAGGATGATGAGGATGAAGATCTTGGTGATCCCCATTTACCTCCACCACAGGATCCTCCACAGATGCCTAGATGGGCTCGTGTTACAGTTGATGCTGCAGGATCTCTGGCTGGTGACCCTTCCACCTCTCGTCGCACCCGGTCTCATATTGCAGGTTCCAGTCTTCTGAGTCATGCTATTTGTGGTGATCCTCAGACATTTGGGGCAGCGACAGGACATACTGAGTGGGACAGTGCTATGGAGGAGGAGTATTCTTCTTTGATGAAGAATCATACTTGGGATCTTTGTTCGCTTCCTAAGGGAAGAAAGTTAGTGCGATGCAAGTGGTTGTATCGTACTAAGTTTGCTGCTGATGGTTCTATTGATAAGTACAAGGCACGTCTTGTTGCGAAGGGTTTTTCACAGGTTGAGGGTATTGATTACACTGAGACATTTGCCCCTGTCGCCAAGATGAACTCTATTCGCCTTGTCTTATCCCTCGCAGCCTCTCAGGGATGGCCCATTTTTCAGATGGATGTGAAGAGTGCTTTCTTGCACGGTGACCTTAGTGAGGAGATTTACATGGAGCAGCCTCAAGGATTTGTGCAGGATTCCTCCTTGGTTTGCAGACTTCGGCGTTCTTTATATGGTCTCAAACAGGCCCCTCGGGCTTGGTATGAGAAGATGGACTCTTTTTTGCTTTCTACAGGATTCACACGCTGTCATTCCGATCCTACAGTCTACATTCAGCGTCTTGAGGATGAGATTTTGATACTTGTGCTATATGTTGATGATCTTCTCATCACAGGTAGCTCATCTTCTATGATTCAGGATGTTCAGTGCGCATTGATGGAGCAGTTTGAGATGACAGACCTTGGTCTTTTACACTTCTTTCTGGGTCTACAGATTGTGCAGTCACCTACTGGGATCTTTGTTTACCAGCAGAAGTATGCTCTTGACATGCTTCAGCGCTTTGATATGCTTGATTGCAAGCCTGCTCCCACACCTTTTCAGTCGGGTGTTACTTTGTCTACCTCTTGCACTACGCCTTCAGTGGATGCTACTTTGTATCGGCAGTTGGTTGGCAGTTTGTTATACCTGACACACACTCATCGTGATCTCTCCTTTGCAGTTGGTCTAGTCTCTCGGTTCTCACATGAGCCTCATGAGAGTCATTGGCAAGCTGCCAAGCGTATTTTGAGATACATTCAGGGCACACTTATGTATGGCATTCACTACACATCAGGGGCTCCTCACATTGTTGGCTACACTGACTCAGATTGGGCTGGTGATGTTGATGATCGGAAGTCTACTTCTGGCTTTGTTTTTTGTCTTGGCTCTGGTCCTATCACATGGTCGTGCAAGAAGCAGAACGCTCGAGCACTTTCATCTACAGAGGCTGAGTACAGAGCGGCAGTTCATGCTAGTCAGGAGATTTTATGGCTTCGGCAGTTGATGACTGAGTTTGGTTTTCCCCCTGATCGTCCCACTGTTCTGTGGTGCAATAATCAGAGTGCTATTCACATTTCCCGCAACCCGGTGGAGCATCAGCGCACTAAACACATTGAGCTTCATATGCACTTCATCCGTCAGCAGATTCAGGATGGTGTTCTCACTTTGGAGTACATTCCCACTGACGCGCAGGTTGCTGACATCTTCACCAAACCCTTTGCATCTCCGCGCTATCTTCAGTTGCGTTCTATGCTTGGGGTGACGGAAGTTGTCCTTGGGGGGTCTTGTTGAGTCCTTCCTTCCTTCATGTTTCTTTTCAGCATGTTGTTGTATCTCTTTTTGGGGTAGGGTTTTTCCCACTGGGTTTTCTCTATTTCCCCGGTTCACAGAGATTTCTTTGTTGTTGGGTACCTGATCAGGCCTTGTTGCCGGGACCCATTTTCCTGCTTTCTTAGTTGTGCTAGGTTAGCTTCCTCCTGAGCTTCGCTTAAGGGGGGGTGTTAGAGTAATAGTATATTTACCTTTATAATTAAGTCTATCTGATTTAATTATTAAAGGTCACTATTATTCTTTTTTCACTTAAGCTTGTCATTTAGGTGCATAATAATTAATATGTTTATTAATTATTAAATGCACAAACCTAGCTTTCTCCGGCTTTAGGGTTTCTCACCTTATAAGCCGCTTTTTGTAATTATTGTTCATACTTTTGGGGAAATACAATTTTTCTCTCACTCCGCTGAGATTCTCAAAACCCTTGCTCTCTCTCTCTCTTAGGTTTTCGCTCCAGCTTCTGGTATTTTGCTTGCAGGTGATCTTGTTTTTTTGTGGATTTGCACATTTGTGAAATCTTACAGAAATAATGCCTTTATTATTTTTAATACATGACTAATATCCTTGATCTTGTACAATAATGTCATACATGTTCTAATGATTGGATTCATTGCAAAATAATGGACAGGGCTGGTAGGTGTCTTATCCTCATGGTAAATAAATTAAATAGTTATATTAATTCTACCACATTGGAAAATTCATAGATTTAACTGAATCCTTGTAAGAAAATTACATATCATTTCTTTCACTTTCTCATATCTCATCTGTAGGAATGATAGCCAAAAATTTTCTCATAGGCATTGCATTCTACCTAAAGGTACTCTTTTTAACTACCACAACATTTCTTTTGTCACAGATGCAAGACATTTGCAGGCATTAATTTGTGCATTTTCTATGGACAAACATGAAAAAAACAAATTCTTATTTTTGGAACTATTTATTTATTTTAATGACCTGAATTATAAAACTTAATTAATTCCTCACTTTTAAGTTTAATCTCATGCTTCATTCTTGCAGAATCATGTGCAGGGAGCTTCTTATCTTTCCAGTATTTTGGCTTTAATTGGTTTACTGGTAAGCTTGGAGGTCAAGTTACCTCTTAGGTTTTCTGATTTGAAAGAAAATGGTCACTTCCATTATAGTCAATGCCTAGTGATCAATTTGAATGATTGTTTCTCTTTGACACCAGCTTGCATTATCTCCTCTTTTTTTATGGGGGCCATCCCATGGATTATTATGTCTGAGGTATGTCTTCTCCAATTTAAACTTGAGAAATATTTTTGGAAAAGACTCAAATTTTGGGCATATTTTGCAATTCAGAAAATTGAGGTTTACCCAGTATAATATTTAGCATTAAGGAAACAATTTGCAAATTTTGAGGAAGTGGATGGGAGCTAGTGGCTAAAGTTGTCATGATTACCATCTCCAAAGTAATCATACTTCATGCAAACTCATCAATATAAAAGCATGTTGGTATGCTTGGTAACATAGAAATTGGGCTTCTATAATGCTTTGAAACTTTGATCTTAGGTGTTGACCTTCTTGGTCCAATTTCCCTACATACTAGAAATCCCATCTATGAAAGATTCCATTCAAATGTTCTGATTTTTGGTTTTATATATGCTCAATTATAAGGCACCCACTCTATTTTACTCTATAACTACAAATACTTCCTATCAATGTTAAGGGCATTGCTGATAGCATTGGCGTCAAAACTTAAGGTAGTGGGATTGAAAAGGTAGGGGGATAGAAAGTGCACCACTAGCTTAGGCTTTTGTCTACTACTTGTCAATCATTACAACTTTTCCAACTTTTAGCAATTAATTGTTTTACTATTTTGTATTTTATTACTTTGTTAAATTGAATATGCTAAAAATAAAATTCATGAGACCACTAGCTTCCATAAATTTTAGAGCTTAAATTTTAGAGCTTAAACTGCACTACAAAATTCATGGGACCATCAATCCTGCAATTTTTTTTTTCAATTAGGTTGTATTTTATTGGTTATTTTTTAGGATAATATGCTTGATTGAGCCAATTTTTTTATATATTTAAGATATTATCTTTCAAATTTCAATATCTAGTCCATATTCAGAATTGTCTTGGAGGAATATTGTGACTTGATAAACCCATTCTCAAAACAAGGATTTCATATCATCTAGTTCTCCATGCTCTAGCTTCGAATTGGGACCATACAATAGTCACTTTGATTTATTAGGGTTTTTAAACCCATAGCATTTATCTTTGAGTTTTTCATGCAAATGAACAAGATAGGTATAAAATCAAGCTACCTTTCTATTTTTTACATATCAAAAGTTCAAATAAATCTCATTTTACTATAGATCTTTTCTACTCTATACAAGTGAAAACTTCAAGGAAATAGACTTGTCCATAAAATTATGCAGCAATTTATCACTAATATATAATAATAATGTTTAATAATTACATAAATTACAAGAGACATTGGTGAATGTTCAAGAGAAAATAAAATGAAGGGACAAGTTTATGGACCTCTTAATCATCCTCAATATTACTATGGTCAAACAATAGCATTACACTACCAAATACGATGAGTGTTATGTTCTAATGAGAAACTTAGTTCTGTATATTCCAATGACACTACTAGAAGTCATGAAAAAATATTTTTGGTGTACACATCTTATAGTACCATCTAGAATTGATGATGAGGAAGTCAATTGTAGAAGCTAGGAATAATAGTTGACAAATTAGGATTAACATCTAAGGTTCACAATTTCTTCATTTATAACTAAAGGTTAAGATCATGTAATAAAACTTGAATTGGACACGATTTACATCATATAATTAGATAATATATTATATTAAAAGAGGAAAATAATATAATACATTTAATATAGAAAAAATACAATTGAAGAGAAAGTATGATAAGAAAATATATATGTGAATCTATCACATTATTAGTTAATATGCCATTAATTTAAAATTTATTTACTACTTATTAAAAAAATACTTTAATATTGAATCAAAATGTTGTATAATTATTTCTATAATGAGAATCAAATAAGTGTGCTCATCCCATTTGTTTGGTGAAATATGTAATAAATTATAATCACAAGGATTATAAATATGACAATAAATTATAGGAAATAAAATCTTGATTAGATTGTTTTTTTAAGGTAAATGGATGAATATATATCAACTCAAAAAAAGGGAAAAGGTGACATGATTCATATATAACGAGAAGCATATGCATAAGAGACAACAAAATGATAATAGTAGAGAAAGTAAAATAACAATGGAAATAGATACTATTGATAGGGATGATGAAGTATACCAATGGGGTAAATCTTGGATAAAGTATAATAGTGATTGGACTAGGAAAATAAAGGTGTCAAAATCACCATGTCATCTATCTAATGGAATATATTAAGATAATTTTAGAAAAAAATTTGAGTACAATGCTCAAAATTCATGTTACAGCAAAGGGAAGTAGAATTTTTAAAACCAAGATATTAGTGAGAAATGGAGAGAAGTGAAATGTAGGACTCAATTAATAATCATGTGACATGGATGATATCAATATTGGTGTATTAAAACAAAGATCACTAATGGGGTATGTGAGTATTTTTAAAATTTAGTAATAATATTAGGTTAGAAGTTAACTAATAAAGAATGTAAAGATTATTTATGATGTAGGAAGAAATTACATAACATAAAGTAGGAGTCAAACGATTTAGGAGAGAAATTATATAGATAAGAAAAAATCAATTGAATCCATATTTATTAGTAGAAATTTTTGAATGAAAATGAGTATAAAAGTAGATTACTATACATAACTTTATCTTATATTTTGTTGAGAACAATAGGTAATATGATGATTTTTATATTGTTAAAGAAAAGAGACTAAAGCATGCGAGAGCACTAATTTTTTAAATGACTAGAGTGGCTAAGAAGTGGATAAGATGACTAGACTAAAGCATGCGAGAGCACTATATCCTTGATGTGACCCATGCTCTTTATTGGAGTGCCTTACAAGTCAAGGGTGAGAAACTTTATTTGGAACCCATTCACATCTTTCGACGTTGGAGACTGACCCTTAGGGGTTGGGATATAAAGAAGGTAATGGTCCAATGGAACTTGAACGATGAGGCCTTTGCCATTTGGGAGGATGCTACATGATTTTGAGAGTTATACCCCTATCTATTTGTGGGCTTCTAGGAGTAAGCCCAATCCTTGGGGGGTGGGATGTAGTACCTACTATACCTACATCTTGCTATGTATTTATTATTCTAATTAGAGCTAGGTTCTCAGATAGTATTGTGTGACACATTCGATTACTAATATATTCTTTTGTGTGTATGATGTCATCACTGATGTGTATGCCAATAGATGTCATGATGCTATATGATGATGATTGGATACAATCATATCTTTATGATGATGTTTTAATTTACAAACTAAAATTGCTCTTATGTTATTATGATCTAGTCTACTATCTTTGGCACTATGTTAATGGATTCATTGGTTTATGTATATTATGTTTCATGGGATTAATGATATTGTTATAGTTAGGTATTTGATTATACTATAATTAAATGATGTGGTGGACATGTTTATGTAATATAATAAGTGTATGAACTTCCTTGTGATTTATGATAGTGATAGCTTACCTACTACTAGTTACTGATGTTTCAACTCCTGTTGTGCTTATATTATTTCTCTGATTGACTCTAGTTGACATGTTTTTATGAAGAGGGACAATGTATTAGTTACTCACTCATGAGGTCCACATGATGTATCAATCCCCTTCATTATTTTTTGTTGTTTGATATTATATATAAATGTGCTTCGACTATCAAACTAATGTGGAAAAGTACCAAGATTTCACCAAATTTGGAAGATCTGAGTGTGCCCCCCCAAAATATATACATATTCCATGATGATGATTAAATAATGAGGTAGTCATGTGGCCAAATTGTACTCAACTATAATTGTCATTTCGGCCTTTGGAGGACAATATTCCTTGATATGCTTATACAAGTCTGTCAGTTGCATTAAGACAATGTTCGACTATGTTTGGTATGCATGATTTGGATGTATGTTTTGGTATGTCTCCATATTGTGCTATAACCATTTTCCTTGTTCATATACATTTTTCACTCATTGTAAGAATTTGCCTAAGGCAAAGAATAAAACACCAAGATCTAGAAGCTCAATAGATAGCATAATAGAGATAAAATGATATGATCCTCAAATGACTAGATTAAATGATGATCAATAATCAAATAGAATGAATAAATGAAAAGTAGGAGTGCTTGAATATATAGGCAATGCAATAAGACCACATGATAAGGAGATGATAAGCTATCAACCACACTAGGTGGAATCACATATCTACCAAAGGTGGATCATCATCCATTGTACAACTAAGTATGTGAGACAATGAGAGGATGATAATGTGATAAGAGCACTAAAGGTGAAACTCACACACAAAGAGGTATGAGATGACAACTATCACCACCTAAAGTGAAAATTATCCTACACCATGTGCTAAAATGAAATGCAAACTCCTAGATGTATCAATGACAACTAATAGGCAAATGCATTATCCTAATTAAACTTAGGTAAAGTGTAATTAGTGAATATTTAATTACACTAACACCCCCCCTTAAGTGAAAATTAGGGGAATGCACTTAAGCTCACAAGGAAAAATGACAATACAAGATGGTTCTTGACTACTAGGCCATGTTAGGTACCCATGTACAATATGCAAGTGCAATATATCATAAAGTGGAGAAAGAAGGGAAACCTCATGGGAAAAACCCTTCCCAAAAAAGAGAGATGAAAAATAAGATGCATGGATGGATGGAGTAATCAAGACCTCCCCATTATGAGATACATCATGTATATACAATGGAGAAGTATGAGAAGGACAAAACCCCATATGAGGAAAAAGTCCCCCCCCATAAGAGAGAAGTAGTAGAAGAAGAGAGACATGGTAGCGCCCCCTCAATGTAGAATTCCCATCAGTGAAAGCTACTCGAGGATGAATGTAGAAGTTGGTCCATGAATGTCAAACAATGTTCCTCCCCTTAGAAAGAAAAAATGCCATAGGTGTATATGAGATGTATCCCCAATTTGTAGGAAGAAACCTCAATATGAATGATATCTCTGAAAAATGCTCAACTATCCCTGTGTCAATACTAAAGGATGCCCCTTCCAAACTGTTGAAAAGAACAAGTCAGGATTAAACAAGGATGGATGTAGAACATGTTCCAAAGAACCAAGTGTTTCCCCTAATGATAAAGTGACCTCTTGTAATTGTTGTACATAAGGATCCACAATCACATTAACCTTGAAAGACTGATCATGTAGAGAATGGACAAGAGAGTCAGAGTGTTCCCTCACAAAAACTGAAGAAAGATCTTCCCTTTCAAAGAGAAGATGTATACAATCAATGATGTCTCCCATATCAGCACTGTAGGATTCCACAAACAAACTTGAAGTGTCTATCAAGTAGTCATCCTCTGATTCTGTAACAGGAAGACAAGGTGTACCATGTTGTGCTAAATCATATGGATCTATCACTGTAGCAATGTAAGCATGCGAAATGTGTTGATGTTGTGACCTTGTCCTGTGACTGTCTAAAGGATCCCCCACAAGTGAACCTATTGAATCAAGTGTTTGTATAACCCAATGAGGTCTAGGGGAAGATGATGATGGAGTATCCTAAACCTTAAGTTTATCAAGAAAAGGTGTAATCCTGTGTGTAGGGGTTAGGTAGATGAACCATCTGAATCACTACCATTGCAGTCAGTATTAGTTTCCACAATGTGTGAAGTATGGAGAGGAGTAGAGGATAAGCTATGTGAACTTTCCTCAAAGTGGACATTCCTCTCTATGAAGATCTCATGAGTCTCGGGATCCATAATTCTATATGCCTTAACACTTTCTTCATATCCAATGAATGTAAAAGGCCTTGGTGGAGGTGCCTTGCATTTATGTGAAGATATGTGTGCCCATGCTGGACAACCAAACACTTTGAAGTATTTCACAACTAGTTTTCTTCTACACCATGCCTCAAAATGAGTCATTCCATCTAAGGCATTATGAGGAGATCTATTAAGGATGTGATTGCAATAACTTATAGCTTCTGCAACAAATGATGGATCAAGAGACTTGGCTTCAATCATGCAACTTTCCATTTCCTTAAGAGTTCTAATCTTCATTTCTACAACTCTTGGATATTTTGGACCAAATGCAACTAGATTATGAAGATCAATACACTCAAGTTGACAAAAGTCTCTAAGTCTTGAGTTCACATAACCTCCTTCATTGTCTACATGAAGAACCTTGATGGATTTACTTGATAGATTCTCAACATGACTCTTGAAGGTTAGAAACTTATCAAACACTTCATTCTTGTGAGTAAGAAAGTAGACCCATGTGTAGTGGGAAAATTCATCAATGAAAAAGAGGAGATAGAGACCCTTAGCTTGCTGACCAATGTCACTAGAAAGGGGTTTGCTAGTACACTGTGAAGCAACTCAAGAACAAATGATGCTCTCCAAGACTTTCCTTTAGAAACTTCTCTTCAAGATGCATATCCATTGAACAAGTTGAACATTCACCCTTAGAAAAGTTGATTGTAGGTAGACCTTTGACCATATTTTTTGAGCTAAGCTGTTGAAGATAGTGGAAATCAAGATGTCCAAACCCCTCATGCCATAATATGCTTTGTGATTGAGTATGTGTCAACAAGGCATGTGAAGGAGACTTAGGCACAAAATGGGAGAAAGAATAAAGCCTTTTGTCATGACTAGCTTTACCCACTGCAACCAATGAATCATCCTTAATATTTTGCACCATTACTAAATCAGGAACTCAACTTTATTTCCACCTCCATAGTGAGTGATTTGGTAAATTTAAAGGAGATTGGTGCTAAGGTTAGGAACATAAAGAACATCTTTTAACTCTCCATTTTCCATCTTAACTGGTCCTTTCCCTTCAACTTCCACTTGTGTATCATTCCCTACAAAGATGTGAGGTACCTTAGATGGATCCAATGAATAAAATTGCCCCTTTGAAGCACCCATATGATGTGTGGCACCTGAGTCAAGAATCTAGTCCTTTGAAGAACTTGAACTTTCCATAAATGCTTGCCATTTTCCCTTTGAAGTGGATGGAGATGAATCCTTGGAAGCATTTGGCACATTGATTTTTTTCTTCTTGAGTAAGTGTTCCAACTCATCAATCCTCTTAGTCTTACAATGACGCTCATCATGATTTGGTTTCTTGCAAAATGCATAAGATAGTTTATCCTTCTTGTTGTTGTTTCCCTTCTTGTTGAAAGAAGAATTGCCTTGTTGTGAGAAGGAAGATTGTTGTGTCTCTGAGAGTGATTTTGGCTTCCACTTCTTCATGTTGTTGTTGAAAATTTTTCCAACTTGATTTATTTGGTTCTCATTATTAACCACCAATGCCATAAACTTTGAAGACTTGAGAATACCCATATCCATCAACTTTGACTATTCCAACATCAACATTTTTGAAAATGCATCAAATGAAGGCTAACTGAAGGCACTTCCCATGGTCAACTTGTGAGTATTGTAACTGAAGACAAAAGATTCATATTATGAAAGTAGTCTCTTCAAAATGTGATGAATCAACCTATCATCCTTCATGGGATTACCACAATCCTTAAGTAGTGTTCTCAACTCATTATATTTGTTGACATAGTCTTGAATTACATCAAAATTCCTAGGATCCAAGAGAAGTAGATCATCCTCAATTGAGAATCCCTTTTCCTCATCCACTTTACCATACAAATCTTCAAGTTTGTCCCAAACACCCTTGGCATCCTTAAAGTTTGAAATGTGGAAGAAGACATCTTTATGAACACAACTCCTTATAATTCCTAAAGCCATATTGTCTTTGATTTGCCAATCAGTTTTTGCATTATCATCTACATTAGGACCAACATGTTCTTTAATTTTTCCATTTACATAAAGATTTAAACCCTTTTCCATTAGTTTACTCCATACTTTATCTTTCCATGTAGCATAGTTATGTGAAGTTAACAATGGACATCTAGGTGAACCCATGATGCAAAAATGAAAGAGCACTAGAAAGAGACACAAGCACACAAGACATCCCCCCAAATTCACTCAATCAAAGAACCCCCCCCAAAAAAATAAAAAATAAAAAAATAAAATAAAAATAAAAATAAATAAATAAAATAAAATAAAATAAATAAAAAAAATGATGCTTTTGGCACTTTATATGTAGTGCATGTACAATTGCCACTTGCCAAAATGGGCCAAAGTGGACTTTTGATTTTGATGTTTACAACCACCTCAATGAGACCAAAAGAGAATCAAATCAATATTTCTCAAAATCAAATCAAAATCCAAGCATTACAATGATCATACAAGGCCAAAAAAGGACCTAGATCTGAAAGTGACACTTTTGCCCAAATAAGGCTACAATTTGATAACAAATCTAGAAAGTACTAAAAAAACAATACACTTTAAAAAAAATAGCACCTGAAAATATGTTTGTATGAGCCTGAATGAAGCCTTTGAATTTGCAAAAATAGGGATTAGATAGGTACAATCATGAAATTTTGTAATTTATGTCAAATTCGTGCAACAAAACCAGAAAATAACACCACCACTAAAAAATTCAAGAAATTTTAGCCAAAAAAAAATTGCACTCTATTTGGAGCCCAAATGACCAAGTTACGGCCTCTTGAAGTTGGACTGCAAATTGAAAATGCAAATGGTGAGGGCTACAAATTTTTCAAACCTCGCCGACATCAGAAAAATATGAGGTTAAATTTGATGTCCAAAAGGTCATCACATAAGTGCAAAAACACCTGGGAATGATAGTCAAATGACCGCCAATTTTAATGCAATAAAATGATGATGCAAGGATGAGGTTAAATTTGATGGTTAAATGACCATAAATGCAAAAAGGAAAATGACCCCTGTGATGGCTGAATGGCTGTCAATTTTAACATATAAAAATATGCGAAAATATAATTTTTTTTTACAAAATTATTGGATCGCTTATGTGGCAAAGTTGCCACGTGTCGTGTCTAGATTTGGTGGCTCTACTACATGTCTTGTCCATGTTACATAGTGTTGTGGGCTTGATCTTGCTGCATGGAAGCTTGATATTGGGACATGTGGTACTGGGCAACAGTCTTGCCACCACTCTCGGTGGCTCAGGGAGAGGGGGGTTATGTTTGGGCTCGACTCGGGCGGTGCGAGAGGAGTCTTTTGCTATTTAAAAACAAAGCTCCACAAGGACCAATGTAAAGAAGCTCCTAGGCTCTTATGGGATTGTCAGTTGTTGAGCTTTTCGAATGTACACAGTTCGAGTTTGGTTAGGGGCGGGCCAGGCCAGATGTGATGGCTCGATCTTGGCTCTTCTATACTTTGTATAAGCTCAAAATATTCTGTCTGATGTTTTATCTATAATTCTGCAAGTCAGATTTGACAAAAAAACCAGGGGTGGGGAACCCGACAAAAATCTCACAATTTTGCTGAATAAAATTGAATTGACAAAAAAAAATGTCAGTCTGAAAATCTCATTAAAAAATTCAGATTCATTTTGACAAATTGGAAATTAGGCTGCCCAAGTCCGATTTGCGAAAAAAATTTCCTTAGATTTGACATTTGCCCAAGGTAGGCAAATTTATAGTCAAAATTCATTGGAATGGCCACCTGAACGCAATGGTGAGGTCAGATCTTGCTCTAGATGCTCCCACAAGTTGTTGCTACTTTGGATCTGAATCGTGACCCTCTAAAAGTTGAAACAAAAAGCTCTCCAATGGTTATGCAATGAAATATTCTATGGCTCTGATACCATGTAAGAATTTTCCTAAGGCAAAGAATAAAACACTTAGATCTAGAAGCTCAATAGATAACACAAGAGAGACAAATTGATATGATCCTCAAATGACTAGATTCAATGATGATCAATAATAAAATACAATGAATAAATACAAAGTAGGAGTGCCTGAATATATAGGCAATGCATAAGACTACATGATAAGGAGATGATAAGCTATCAACCACACTAGGTGGAATCACATGTCCACCAAAGGTGGATCATTCTCCATTATACAATAAAGCATGTGCAACAATGAGAGGATGATAATGTGATAAGAGCACTAAAGGTGGATCTCACACACAAAGAGGTATGAGGTGACAACTATCATCGCCTAAAGTAGAAATTAATCTACACCATGTGCTAAAATGAAATGCAAACTCCTAGGTGTCTCAATGACAACTAATATGTAAATGCATTATCCTAAGTAAACTTAAGTAAAGTGCAATTAGTGAATATTAATTACATAAACACTCATTATAACCAGTTCCTGAGTTGGGTGTAATTGTGTTGCAGAATAGTTTTTAAGAGAATTTTATTATATTATGGCTTTAATATTATAGTTGGAGGGATTTTGAGGTTTGTGAGTAGTGGAAAGTAATTTAGCAAAAGTTGCTAAAAAGTTGTCATGACAACTTTTGCAACTTTGCAAAAGTTGCATGACAACTTTTGTCCAAAAAGGAATGAACTCATATTTAGGTCACCTAGGGTCCTTAACACCCTAAAGCTTGCACCTAAAATCTATTTAAGCCATGTTAGGCCCAAATCCCGAGGTTGGCATCCTTGAGAATTACTGGTTAGATATTTTGAATTCACTGTTGTTTGTTTTGAGGAAACAATTCGATGCTTTGATTCCATAATAGCATCCATTGTAAATATTTTGATTGGAAAAGGAAGGAGAAATATCTTTTGTGTGTTTACTTTCCATTCTGCATCATTAGGAGTGTTGTTTAGGTGTTTTGTTAAGCTTAGACTAATTGTTTTGTGTATGCTAGTTCTCAGGCCTATAAATAGTTTTGGTTAGAAAAATGGCTCCCCCATGAAACCCTACCATGTGTTCATCACAACCAGTTGGGGCATGGTAGAGGAAAAAATGTATGGTTTATATACTATTAGAAGAGGCATGGAAAGTAAAATGGCCAATTTTAAGGCCTTTCCCAAGGTGAGCATTGGCATTGCCCGACTAGGGACAAGGTAGTGTAAAAGTTTGTTTACTTATAGGGGTGACCTAAAAACATAGTTCCAAGGATTGTGAGATCAAGAAGAGAACTACATAGAATGGACATGAATTTTTGATGGTTAACCAATCCATTAACCCATCCTAAACTTGTTGTGAAAAGTAAGAATCTTAGAGCCATCGAAACCCTTACCAAACCCTCCATTATGAGTTAGGGCATTGTATGGAGGCTTGAGCCCGAAAGACCCATAAAATACTTGAGGATATGGCCTAGGTATTAAGAATCCATAATTAGGTTGGTGAGTTCTTTGGAAATATTTTGGTAGAAGTCCTATAAATCCAGACAAGGAGGCCTAATTGGGGCTCTAGGGCTACAAGGCCAAAACAATGACTTTGGTGAAATCGGTAAGAAGTCAAGTGGCAGAACTTGATAAAATGGATCAAGAAGTTCTATAAACACATAATTAGTCTACCTCCACACCCCTACAAGATTTATCCACTTTCTTAGGAGGTAAGAAGAAATTTTCTTGGGAAGAGACCATGAAGAGTAAGACCTTAAAATAATGAGGTGATTACTTAGGAGTTGGAGTGAAGCATATAAGGAATGCAGGACCTTGAAGGAGTCCTTAGAGTGACAAGGTGAAGCCTTATGAAGTCTTCATTGAGCCATTGGATACTTTGTGAAGTTAGGAATATTGGTGATCCTAACCAAGTAGCAAGAATAAATTCTAAGTTCCTATAGTAATCACATCAGATTGGTATCAGAGCAATCAAAGATTTGGGAAATTATTAATGTCAAAGTCAGTGGGAGAGACCACCATGGTGACCAATGCTGAATTCAATAGGGAAGTGACATAACAAAAAGAGAAGAATAGGTTACTTCTTGAGGAAATAGAACCTCTTAGAGATAAGATAGGAGAGGTGGAAGAGAAAGCTAAATCGATGAATGAAAAACTAAAAGAAGATGAAGGAAAGGGTAAAGAGGTGGCAGAGGAGGAGAAAGTCCCTGAGCTTGACCATATTCTAGTTGAAGAACCCTTCTTAAGGGAACTTAAGGCTATGAGTGGCAATCCACTAGAAGGGATGCCATTGTTTAGTGGAAAGATGGAAGTTGGATCATTTATGGAATGGATAGAAGGCATGGAGAATCATTTTGAATGTGAGGGCATTAGTGAAGCTCAGAGAGTCAAGGTGGCCAAATCAAGGATGGTATGGGCTTCTCTTACTTGGTGGAAGTTTGTGCAAGATGAGAGGGTGAAGGGAGGAAAGAACCACATAACCAATTGGAAAGGTATGGTGGCCAAATTCAAGGAAGCATATCAACTTGATGATTATGAAGTACAATTTCATAAGAAGATATAAAATTGGAGATAAAAGGACCTAGAGGTTAGTGTCTACACTGAAGAGTTCCAAAAATTATGTCTTATGTCCCATGTGGTGGAAGAGGAGAGCCTAAAAGTGGCTAGGTACCTCAATGGCCTTAGATGGAATATCCAAGAGGAACTAAGTTTGTTAAGCCCCGAGACTATTCATCAACACTACCAATTGACACTTAAAATTGAGGAGAAGCTCAAGAAGAGACATGATACAAGTAGCTAAGCAAGATGATAGAGTAGAGAAAATAGAGGTAATAGAGGAAGCTATGGTGGAAGAACCTTAGATCCAAGAGCCCAAGGTGAGTCCAAAATCACTGAGCAGTAAGGAGAAGTCTCTAATAGAAGAGGAGGCTACAATAACCAAGGTAGAGGATCCAATGCTAACTCTAGAGGAAGATCATGAGGACAAGGGAGAGGATCTTACTTCTCCACTATGAAATGCTACCATTGTCATCAATATGGACACCCAGCCTATAGGTACCTTGAAAAAGGATCCACTTCACAAGGAGGAGAGAAAAGAGTCAATTACCTTCAAGAGGAGTCTTCAAGTAGTAAACCAACATAAGTATCCCTAGACTCAGAAGTAGGGGATAACCTTATAATAAGGAGAACATTGATTAAATAGCCAATTAAGGAGGAACCTAGTCAAAGAAGATCCCTATTCTGAATAAAATGGAAAATATTGGGAAAAGTGTGCAAGATCATTATTGACTTCGGGTCTAGTTTTAGTTTCTCATGAAGTAGTCAGCAAGCTAACCCTCCAAAGAATATCGTGTACCAGTCCTTATAGAGTCACATGGCTAAAAAAATGTCAACATGTCTTGGTGAATGAGAAAGCTTGGGTAGAGCTCACCATTGGAAGGTACAAGGATAGAGTACTATGTGATGTTTTACCAGTGGATTCTTGGCATCTCCTATTAAGGAGGCCATGACAATTATATAGGCAAGCCATCCATGATGGAGTGAAGAATTCCTATGCATTTAAAAAAGATGGAATCACTTTCAAGATTAAGTCCCTTCTAGAGGATGGAGAAGTCAAATCAGTGGGTCCTAATGTGCTATTGGTAGGGGAGAAATAATTCTTAAACACCTTATAAGAAGGTGAAGGAGGGGATACACCTTGGTGTTGAAGCCTAAAGAGGAATAAATAAGCAAGAAGCAAGAAATACCTAAATAAGTTCCAGGGTTGCTAGAGAAATATAAGGACATAGTAAGTGATGGCAAGAAAAATACCTTACCTCCTAAAAGAGCCGTAAGCCACCAAATTGACTTTATCCCAGGAGCCTCCCTACCTAATAAAGCTGCATATAAAATGACCCCTCAACAAAATGAGGAAATAGCCAAACAAATTCAAGAACTCCTTGATCAAGGCCTCATAAGAAAGAGCATTAGCCCTTGTGTTGTCCCCACAGTCCTAGCACTTGAAAAAGGAGGAACTTGGAGATTGTGTACCAACTCTAGGGCCATCAATAGGATTACCATAAGGTATAGGTTCCCTATCCCTAGGATTGAGGACTTGATGGATTTCTTAGGAGGGGCCAAGTATTTTACCAAGATTGACCTTAAAAGGGGATACCACCAAATTAGAATTAAATTAGGGGAGTGAGTAGAAAACCACTTTCAAAACCACAAAAGGCCTATATGAGAGTCTAGTTATGCCCTTTGGGTTGTTAGTACCTTTATGAGGTTGATGAATGAAGTGTGGAAAGACTTCATTGGTAAATGGGTGATGGTTTACCTAGATGATATCATCATCTTTAGCAAGTCCAAGGAGGATCACTTGATGCATTTGAAAGAGGTGATACAAAAGCTGCATGAAGAAAAGCTCACTATAAATCTTGATAAGTGTGAGTTCATGATATCAGAATTGGTGTACCTAGGATTTGTGATCTCACAAGGTAACTTGAAAATGGACATGACCAAGGTAGAGACAATTTTAAAGAGGCCTAATCCCAAATATTCTATAGAAGTGAGAAGGTTCCATGGATTGGCCCAATTCTATAGGAAGTTTATCAGATATTTTAGTGAGATTTCTGCACCAATTGTTGACACCATCAAAGGAGGCATGAAAGATAAATTTCAATGGAATGAATAAGCTGAGAAAGGTTTTGAGACCTTGAAGAAAAGGATTGCAACCAAACCAATCTTGGTGCTGCCTAGTTTTGAGAAGTTGTTCATAGTTGAATGTGATGCTAGCAACATTTCTATAGGGGCAGTCCTAAGGCAAGAAAATCAACCAGTGGCCTTCCCTAGTGAAAAGTTGAGTGAGGCTAAGAAGAAATACTTATCTTATGATTTAGAGTTATATACTTTGGTCCAAGCCTTAAGGAAGTGGAGGCATTACGTCCTTCCTAAGGAGTTTGTGGTCTATACTGACAACCAAGCTCTAAGTTTCCTTAACTCCCAAGACAAGTTGAGTCACAAGAACATGAAGTGGGTTGAGTACATTTAGGCCTATACCTTCACCATAAAGCACAAGAAGGGTCAACAAAATAAAGTGAAAAATTCCTTAAGCCAGAGACTCTTGATAGTCCAAGAAGTTCAACTAAGAAGCATAGGAGTAAACAGTTTCAAGGACTTGTACCCAGAATATGAAGACTTCTCAACACCTTATAAGGTATGTAAAGACTTGAAAAACCATTTCCATAGTGAATATTCTGATTACCTCATCCAATAAGTTATTTTGTTTAGGGGAGGGTAACTATGTGTACCTAGAGGATCCATGAGGGAGAACCTCATTCAAGGAAAACATAATGGATCATTGGGAGGACATTTTGGAGTTCATAAAATATTAGAGTCGGTCCAAAATTTTTATTATTGGCCTAGGATGAATCAGGACGTAAAATGATATGTGGAGACTTGCATCATTTGTCAAAAGGCTAAGGGAACTTCATCCAATACAGGGTTGTATCAACCCCTTGCAATCCCCAATAGACCTTGGGAATGACTCAACATGGACTTTGTGGTAGGATTTCCTAAGACCAAGCAGGGACTTGACACCATCTATGTGATTGTAGATAGATTTAGCAAGATGGATGACTTTGTGCCATGTAAGACTACCCATGATGCTTTCCATATAGCCAACTTGTTCTTTAGAGAAGTGGTAAGGATCCATAGATTACCACTAAGTATAGTATCTGATAGAGACTCTAAATTCATGAGTCATTTTTGGAAAACCTTATGGCATAAACTTAACACTAACTTGTCTTTTGGGTCTGCATACCACCCCAAAATAGATGGGAAGACTGAGGTAGTCAATAGAAGCTTGGGGAATCTTCTAAGAAGCTTAACTAAAGAGTATGGTCAGTCATGGGATCAGGTAATTGCAGAAGATGAGAATGCCTACAATGATACCATCAATAGGAGCACCAACAAGAGACCATTTGATATAGTCAATGGTATACACCCAAGAGGCATCCTTTAATTGAGGGAACTTGGAGAAACAACAACAATAAGTGGTTATGCAGAGGAATTTTCTCAGTCCATGAAGGAAGTCCATGATATAATCAAGTAAAATCTCCAAGACAGTGTCACTAAGACCAAGAATAAGCCAGATGAAAAGAGAAGAGAGCTTCATTTCAAAGTGGGGGATCTTGTCATGGTACATCTCAATAATGCCAGATTGCATAAGGGAGTCCCACATAAGCTACATATGAAAAGGATTGGCCCATGTGCCATCCTAACTAAGTATGGATCCAATGCTTATAGGGTAGACTTGCCATCAGATTTGGGCATCTCACTAGTTTTCAACATTGCAAATCTAATACTTTATAAGGGAACCATCCCTATTGGAGAAGATGGACAAGATGAATTTTCCAAAGACTTGGAAGGTATGCAGTTACCTATTACACATAGCCTACAAGCTGAAAAGGTCTTGAGCTCCTGGGTCATCAAGAAGACTAGGCACATAACTTATCTTGAATACCTTGTCAAGTGGCATGGAAAGGTAGATGCACAGGCTACATGGGTCTCAAAGTTGGATTTGTAGAGATTAGGCATAAGCCCTGACCTAGTCCTCATTAATGGGACTTGATTTCTTTGTTTAGGGGAGAATGGTACAGAAGCACTAGGACCTAGGCTAGAGTGTCCTCAAATTTTGGCTTGTACCGGTCCTTGTTAGAATAACTGAGAGGGGGGTGAATCAGTTATCCAATGTCCCAAAACAAAATGTATAATTCAAAACATCTTCTTCAATATCTACTCATCAGTAAGCAATAATAATTCTCACTATCTGTGCTTTTATCGATTACCAGTCTAATACTTATAATAGTTTACCGATCAAATCTAACATGTAACATGTAAAGAATGATAACAAACAAATATCACAATCAACACATAACACAATAGATTTAATGTGGAAACCCTGTAAAGGGAAAAACCACCTGGGACCGTCAACCCAAAAATTGTTCACTCTTCTAAAGTGAGGTCGGTTAAGACCCAACCTTGTTAAAGGTTACAAACACATTGTCAAGTGTGACCTTGTTAGAGGATTTTAGACTAGAAGTTATTGTCCAACCAGCAATCACTATGGGGTTGACAGGATAACAATGTTCATTCTATGAATGATACATCATAAGACTTTCAGAGTCCACTCGGTTAAGAGATTTTGACTGTATACAATGGTTAAATGTGTAACAGTAAATGACCTACCTTAATAAAACTTCAATTGCAGATTACAGATCAATATTTAGTCCATACAAATCCTTCTGATCAATATTTCACTTTAGATTCAATACTATATCAACTTACTGTCCATCGGTAATTGCTCTTTGTAGCTCGGTAACTGTTCTATAGCTTGGTTCTTACTAACCAATATGATTAGAATGCATGAAAACCTTGTTCACGTGATAATCCTGCAACTTCTTCTTCTTCCAGCCTTTTACTAAAGAAATTATGTTCTCTTATATAGATGAGTAAATCATTTTCTTCTCCACCATCAGATTTTGCCACTTAACCACATTCATAGATTTTACCACTTCAAACTTTCTCAGTACTTGTGTCAATAACACATTTCAATCTTCTCTGTTAGATCTTCCCTAAATTTTGTCAGCCGTTGATTTGTGTAACAAACTTTATCTGTTACCTCGATGTTATAATCTTGCCAGCTCATCAATATTATCAGCTAAACTAATCATTTAATTCATTCTATCCCACTCGGTTAACAAAGAAATGCATCGGTAAACACTGCTCGGTTAATACTGCGATCGGTATACACTACACTCCATCAGTGTATACTAGAAATGCTTCATTTACTGACAACATTGCTTTGTGTCTTTCAGCTCTATACTTCATCATAGATGAATGCAACATAATAAGGTCAATATCATCAAGTCATAGAATCATCAACAAGTTACTCAATGTGTTCATTATCCTCATCTATCATGTACATCTTTCTTCATGTAGATTTCTCTATTCTTCATTTCTTTTCACCTTTCTTTGGATGTCTCGGTATAGTAACTTACAAGATAAGTGCTGTCAAACTAGTTGACATCAATGACAACATAAGACTGATTTAATCATATTAAATCTCTAATCAAAAACTTCTCAGTGATCTTTAATCACAGATTCTTCAATCAGATTCCAAATCAGTTGTATTCCAACAATCTCTCCCTTTGGCATTGATGGCAACTCAAGTAATATGAAATGTACCATACACATACCAAATATACATTCTAAAAATTTATGAACAAAATGTTGTAAGTCAAATAGACTTAATATGTTTAATCACTACATTACTAAACCAACATTAAATAGTATAGCTTTACCATTATGTAGTTATGATCTTTTCAGTTCTCCTGTTCCTGCTTCTGTTCTCTGTAACTGATCTTCAATACTCTGTCTCATTCAGATTGTCTCTCCCTTAGATAATTCTCATCGATGCTTGTTCATTTTCATATTTTGTTTATCTCATCTCTCCCCTTTTCATTTTATATTATTTATCTCTCCCTTTGATAGCAATGCCAAAGAAACAAATAAATAATCAGCTCTATAGTAGCCAAGTAACTCTTTGGTGTCCAATGCTTCCTTTGTATCTCTGAATACTGATATCTCAATCGGTTCAAGTTCTCAAAATTAATCACAACCTTGAACATGATTCAAAGTGTGAACTATGCTGCATCAACATGAATGATCTTCTGATAAAAGTAGGCTGATGCAACATCCAGATCACCTTAGTGACCGATAGACAGGGGACAGACCCCAAGTCTAGTCCTCAAGTATTCAAATGTGTCCTTCGGTAGGGGCTTTGTAAAAATATCTGCAAGTTGTTCTTTAGATGTGAAAAATTATAACTTTACTTGCTTCTCTTGCACTTTTTCTCTTAATTAATGATACTTAATAGATATATGCTTTGTCTTAGAGTGCATCACAGGATTCTTTGAAATATTAATAGCACTAGTGTTGTCATAGTATATAATCACCGGGTCAGTGATTACCTCATTCATTCCTTCCAATACTTGTTTGATATATGCAATGTTTGAATAGTTAGTAGCAGTAGAAACATAATCTACTTTAGCTATAGACTAAGAAATACAAGCCTTCTTTTTACTTGTCTAGGTTACAAGTCTTTCACCAAACAAAAATGCTCCTCCGGTGGTGCTTTTTCTATCATCCACATTTCCAGCCCAATCAGCATCAGTGTAAACTTTCAGTTCAAACTTACCTTCCTTAGGATACCATAATCCATAATTCTTTGTTTTCTTTAGGTATCTTAAGATCCTTTTTGTAGCAATCATGTGTGATTCTCTAGGATTGGTAGAAAATCTTGCAACAATTCCCACAACATGTGCTATATCTGGTCTACTGTGAACTACATACATTAATTTACCAATCATGGATTGGTAAAGTGTCTGGTTTACCTCTGTAGTTTCATCCTCCTTTGTCAATTTTCATCTAGTAGCCATTAGTGTTCCCACAGGTTTAGCATCTTCCATGCCAAATGTTTTCAGTACTTCCTTTATGTATTTAGATTGTGTGATGAATATCCCATCACTCCGCTGAATCACTTGTAGTCCAAGAAAGAACTTAATCTCTCCGAACATAGACATTTCAAATTCCTTTTGTATTTCATCAAAAAATGCCTTGAAGACATGATCTGAGCCTCCAAAGATAATGTCATCAAAAAATATTTCAGCAATGATAATAGTATCATCAGTATCACCTTTCACATACAAATTGTTGTTTTCACTTGTTCTAACAAATCCAATACTTAACAAGTAAGTATGCAGTCTTTCATACCATGCTCTCAGTGCTTGCTTCAATCCATATAATGCTTTATGTAATCTACATACCATGTCTTTATTGTTGGGATCAACAAATCCTTTAGGTTGTTCAATGTAGACTTCTTCTTCAAGTATAGCATTCAAAAATGTTGACTTCACATCCATTTGATAGACTTTGAATTTCTTATGTGCAGCATATGCAAGTAGCATTCTAACTCCTAATCTAGCAACAGGTGCAAATGTTTCACCATAGTCAATGCCTTCTTCCTGTGCATGTCCCTTGCATACTAATCTAGCTTTATTTCTTGTGACTTCACCATTTTCATTCAATTTATTCCTGTATATCCACTTAGTACCAATAACATTCTTATCTTTTGGTTGAGGTACTAAGGACCAAGTTTTGTTCTTCTCTATTTTCTCTATTTCCTCCTTCATTGCATTAACCCATTCTTCATTTTCTAATGCAACTTTCACAATTTTAGGTTCAAATTCACAAATTAGACATGTACCTTGTCTTGTTTTGCTTCTAGTTTGCATTCCAGCATGTCTGTCTCCAATGATTTGTGTTTCAGGATGATGTCTTTTGACAAAACTAGCCAAGACTTGATTTCTCCTTTCTTGTTCATCCTGCTCAAGGTCATTTCCTTGCTTGATAGCTCCATCTTGTTCCTCAGTTTGTGTTGCCTATTGTCTTCCCTACTGACCAGTTGTTATAGCTTGTGGTGTCGGTAGATACTATGGATATTCAATATAAGTGAATCTACCATAGTCTTCTAGTTCCTTTGTACTTTCTTCTATGTACTTATTATCAAACTCATCAACATGAACATTAGTACTTTCAATTATCTTATTCGTGGTCTTATTCAAACATTTATATGCTTTACTTGTAGTGGAATATCCCAAAAATATTCCTTCATCTCTTTTATAATCAAATTTCCCATTTCTCTCATCTTTCAAAATAAAGCATTTACTTCCAAAATTTTTGAAATAACTTACAGTAGGTTTGTGTCCAAACCATAGCTCATAAGGTGTTCGGTTGGAGTCCTTCTTTAGTTGTACTCAGTTAAGAACATACACAGCTGTGCTGACAGCTTCCCTCCAATATGTCTAAGCAACATTCTTCTGTAACATCAATGTTCTAGCACAATCAATTATAGACCTATTCCTTCTTTCAGCAATGCCATTTTGCTGAGGTGTTCTAGGTGCAGATACCTGCCTTTTGATTCCATGCTCATTGCAAAAATTAGTAAATTCATCAGAGATAAATTCACCTTCTTTATCAGATCTTAAGCATTTTATTTCCTTTCCAGTTTCTTTCTCTACCTTAGCTTTATACCACTTAAACATTTAAAAGGCTTCATATTTCTCTTTCAGGAACATAACAGTCATCAGTCTAGTATAATCATCAACAAAAAGAATAAAATATCTATCACCAGAACAACTTTGAGTTCTCATAGGACCACATAGATCGGTATGAACCAACTCAAACTTATCTTCTTTGTTGAGTAGTCTTTACTTTTAAAACTAGACTTAGTCATCTTACCTTTTTGACATTCATGGCACATGGCATGATCAAGTTTTGTCAAGTTAGGCAATCCTCTAACTCTTTTCTTTCTACTAATCTTGATCATGTTGTCAAAGTTCACATGGCGTAACCTTCTGTGCCACAACCAAGCATCTTCATCCTTTATTAACAAACAAGAAGACTGATCCATATCAAGATAGAATAGATTACCTCTGGATTGTGTACCAGTTCTGACAAGTCTTCCTCCATCATCATAGATCTTCACCTTTTTTCTCTCAAAAGCCAGTCGGTGGCCTGAGTTGTTCAGTTGAGCCACACTTAAAAAATTATAGTTCAATCCATCTACCTAGTATGCATTGTCACATTGTAGTCTATCATCGATCATCAGTGAGCCTTTACCTCTTACCATACAAGGTGCATCATTTCCCATTCTCATAGATCCTCCATTATATTCAACAAGATGATCAAAATTCTCTACATCACCAGTCATATGATGTGTGCAACCACTGTCTATGATCCATGTATCATTTCTGCTTACTTTAGAGATTAGTGCTGTCTCTTCATGTTTCTCTTCCTCTTCTGAGTCATCTTTCATAGAAACAAATACAACTTCTATGTCATCATTAGAATCAAATTCAGTTTCAATATCTTCGGCTATGTAACATACCTTTTTGCCTTTTTCATCTTGGTTGTCTCTATTGTTGTTTCGGTAACCTCTATTGACTCTTCTCCCATAGCTTCCTTTAGATCAGTCTTTGGATCTATCATCATCTTTCTTCTGAGGACATCTAGCAACGATGTGACCAAATTCTTTACAATTAAAACATGCTAAAGGTAGCTTGCCTCTATACCTTCCTTTTCCTTTGGGCAATATTCTGGCCATAAGTGCTTCAAGCTCATCAAGTTCATCATCGATATTGTCATCACTATTACAATTCTTACCATTCCTGCTAGACTTTCCAATCTTCAAAGAAGACATGAAAGTGGATTCAATAGAAGGAACAACACTGTTATCAAAATTGTTTAATTCAAAGGTTGTAAGTTTACCAATCAGAGTGTCAAGAGTAAGGTTGGATGTAGCTCTTGTTTCATGAATTGTAGAAATCCTGATTGCATAAATTGGTAGCAAAGTTCTGAGAATCTTGCTTATCACTGTTTCATCATCAATTACTCCATCAGATGCTCTAATAGCATGTACCACCTCTTTGAGTCTATTTGAATATTGGACAATGTTCTCACCTTCTTTCATTCTCATATCAACAAAATCTACCTCTTAGACTTTCAGCTCGCGCTCTTTTGACATTCAGATCTCCACTGTATATTTGTGTTAACTTATCCCACATTCCTTTGGCAGTTGTGCATGTCTTGATATCTTCAAATTTAGTGTTAGTATAGGTAGCAGCAAGTTCCATCATAGTAACATTATGTTCATGTTTGTCCTTCAGTTGATCAAGAGTTAAGGGACCAGTGGGCGGTAGTATGTAGCCATTCTCCATCAGATCTAGTGCGGAGTTCCCAATTCTAGATATGTGCAGCTTCATTCTACTTTGCCATACTGCAAAGTTCTCTTTATTCAGTTCTGGTACTTCCCTCTTATACATCTTGAGACCTTTATGCTTAAGTCCTTAAAACTTTGTTCCAAGCAACCAACGCTCTGATACCAATTGTTAGAATAACTAAGAGGGGGGTGAATCAGTTATCCAGTGTCCCAAAACAAAATGTATAATTCAAAACATCTTCTTCATTTTTTGCTTGTCGGTAAGCAATAATAATTCTCATTGTCTGTGCTTTTACCGATTACCAGTCTAATACTTATAACAGTTTACCAATCAAATCTAACATGTAACATGTAAAGAATGATAACAAACAAATATCACAATCAACACATAACACAAGAGATTTAACATGGAAACCCTGTAAAGGGAAAAACCACCTTGGACCATCAACCCAAAAAATGTTCACTCTTCTGAAGTGAAGTTGGTTAAGACCCAACCCTGTTAAAGGTTACAAACACACTGTCAGGTGTGACCTTGTTAGAGGATTTTAGACTAGAAGTTATCGTCCAACCATAAATCACTATGGGGTTGACAGGATAACAATGTTCATTCTATGAATGATAAATCATAAGACTTTTAGAGTCCACTCGGTTAAGAGATTTTGACTGTATACAATGGTTAAATGTGTAATAGTAAATGACCTACCTTAATACAACTTCAATTGCATATTACAGATCAATATTTAGTCCATACAAATCCTTCTGATCAATATTTCACTTCAGATTCAATACTATATCAACTTACTGTCCATCGGTAATTGCTCTTTGTAGCTTGGTAACTATTTTGCAACTCGGTTCTTATTAACCAGTATGATCAGAATGCATAAAAACCTTGTTCACATGATAATCCTACAACTTCTTCTTCTTCCGGCCTTTTACTAAAGAAATTATGTTCTCTTATATAGATGGGTAAATCATTTTCTTCTCCACCATTAGATTTTGCCGCTTAACCACATTCATAGATTTTTTCACTTCAAACTTTCTCGGTACTTGTGTCAATAACACATTTCAATCTTCTCCATTAGATCTTCCCTGAATTTTGTCAGCCATTGATTTGTGTAACAAACTTTATCTGTTACCTCGATCTTATACTCTTGCCAGCTCATCAATCTTATCAGCTAAACTAATCATTTAATTCATTCTGTCCCACTCGGTTAACAAAGAAATGCGTTGGTGAACACTACTTGGTTAATACTGTGATCAATATACACTACACTCTGTCAGTGTATACTAGAAATGCTTCATTTATCGACAACACTGCTTTGTGTCTTTCAGCTCTATACTTCATCATAGATGAATGCAACATAATAAGGTCAATATCATCAAGTCATAGACTCATCAACAAGTTACTCAATGTGTTCCTTATCCTCATCTATCATGTACATCTTTCTTCATGTAGATTTCTTTGTTCATTTGTTTTCACCTTTCTTTGGATGTCTTGGTATAGTAACTTACAAGATAAGTGTTGTCAAACTAGTTGACATCAATGACAACATAATACTGATTTAATCATATTGCATATCTAATCAACAACTTCTTAGTGATCTTTAATCATAGATTCTTCAATCAGATTCTAAATCAGTTGTAGTCCAACAGTCCTAGCCAGACCATAGGTAAATAATACATTCTAAGAGGACCTAAGTGTGTTAGCAAGTTAGTAGATAGGGTTAACCTAGGGTTTGGGTAGTATGAAAAGACCAAAGAGCTAAGGTACCCTTAGGACTTGACTTCGTCCTCAAATTTCTAAATGGGGTACATATATGGGAATTTGACTAAAATGATGTGTGTTGGTCTTAAATGACCCCAAATAACCTTAGTTAGGTTGTTTGAGCTTTTTATGGGTTGATTTGAGGTTTGTGAGTAGTGGAAAGCAATTTAGCAAAAGTTTCTAAAAAGTTGTCATGACAACTTTTGTCCAAAAAGGACTGGCCTTGTCTTTAGGTCACCTAGGGTCCTAAACACCCTAAAGCTCAAACCTAAAATCTATTTAAGCCATTTTAGGCCCAAATTTTGAGGTTGGCATCCTTGAGAATTACTGGTTAGAGTTTTTGAATTCACTGTTGTTTGTTTTGAGGACACAGTCCATTGCTTTAATGCCACAGTAGTATCCATTGTAAATATTTTGATTGGAAAAGGAAGGAGAAATCCTTTTTGTGTCTTTACTTTCCATTCTGAATCATTAGGAGTGGTTTTTAGGTGTTTTGTTAAGCTTAGGTTAATTGTTTTGTGTTTGCTAGTTCTCTAGCCTGTAAATAATTCTGGTTAGAAACATGGGTCCTCCATAAAAACCTACCATGTGTTCATCATGTCAAATTGGGGCATGGTAGAGGAGAGAATGTATAGTGTATATACTATTGGAAGAGGCCTGGAAAGTAAAATGGCCAATTTTAAGGCCTTGCCCTAGGCAAGCACTGCATTGCCCGACTAGGGATTGTAATACCCCAAAAATGGGCTATAAGTTCATTAACCTCCTATATCATCAAATCATATGAAATCGACATCAAAGTCCTAATCTAAGGCACATCTAAACATCATCAAATCTAATTGATTATCTTAAATTTTGCATCGGAGAATATTCCTAGTAATATTCCTAATTATCTTAATTATCTTTAATTTTATAATTATTTGGCAATAAATCACATTTATCCTAAAGTTTGATTAATTGAATATTTTCATATTTAATTAATTAGATTTAATATTTGCCACTTAATTGTGTAATTAAATTTAATTATATCTATTATTAATTGTATTATTTAATTTTGACAATAAATCTAATATCATATGAATAATTGATTAAATTCTTATTTAATTAATTAAAGCAAGTTGTCATTATTTAATAATATAGTTTTTAATAAAATTTTGATTAAATAATTGATTAACCCATAAATCAATTGTTTTATTTTTAAAAAAAGCAGTTAAGTTGGAAATAAATCACTTTATTATTAAATTAATTCATAAATAAAACATGCACAATCATAAAAGCAAACAACTATCAATTATCAATTAAAGCTAAACTCTATTTTGAGTTAAAACTTAGCTTTTGCATGTTTTTGTGAGTTAATTATCTTTTATTTAAAAATAACTCAAAAATCAAGTTGAGTTATTTGAGTGATTTATGACTTTTTTCCATGCACCTCCAAAGCCCTGGATTTCTATAAATTAAAGGCTCAGCTCTTCACAAATCATCTCATATTTTGCACAATCACGCTGGAGAATTAGAATTGAAGAATCAAAGCTCTTGTGAATCGACATCTTTGTGAGATCAATCTTATTTTTGCATTCATAGTTTTCATATCATTGTTAGAATCTTCATTGTTAGATCATTTAGCATTCATTTCATATCAAGTTTTTCATATTAGCATAGATTCATATCAAGTTTTCATTCTTATTGCATAGAAAATCCAAAAAATATAGATTAATTGCATTCAATTTCATATCCATCTTTTGCATTCAAATCCTTCGTTTAGGTGTCGTCTAGGTCACCGATCTCGATTACAATCTGAGAACATTAATCTCGCACCTATTAGAAGGCAGTAAATCGCTTGGTTAGATAGCTTTCAATTTTGCACGATTTTGATTATCACTAACCTCTAATGTTTTACTGAGTGTTGTGTTTACAGATCAGGTACAATTTTCACACACACATTTCTGGCGCCCACCGTGGGGCAACCCACCTTTGCATGCTGGTTTTGATTTTTTTGGGAGCTAAAACCCCAAAGTTTCAAAGATTTAATTTTATCTCCCAAACGGCTTGGAATTTTGATCTGAAATTTTTTTTGCAGCTTGGTGACATGTCATGAAAGCTACAATAAAAAATTTAGAATTTTCTGAGATGTTTTGAATTTTTAATAATTTTTTCTTGAAATTCCGGAAAAAATTAATATCTGACGCAAATCAGCATATTTTTCGAAAATTTTTATATTTTCGGAAAGCTCTTTAAATTATACAGGGGGTCCATTCTTTGTGTTTTAAATTTGGACATGATATCATAGCTCAAATAGTCAATTTACAAAAACTGGTCTGTATTGATAAAATAGGTCTCTAGGGCACAAATGAAGAGGTTTTTCTAAAATTTTTACATTTTTGAAAAGCTCTCTGTTTTTTAGTAGGGGTCTCTATTCTGAATTTCTATTTTTGTGGCCAAAATCATATCAAAAAAATTAGATCTTGTTGACTAGGTCAAATGCAAAAAAAAAATTAAAATTTTGTGATGGGTATGCACTTATTTTTTTACATGGTCCAATAAATGATATGAGTTGTCATTTGGGTTAATTTCTGGTTATTATTACTGATAATAATTGATTTTTATAGCTAACCCTATGGTTTTCATAAGTTGAATATATTTTGCATATCTTATTTGCTTGTTTGCTTGTTGGAGAGTTCGTCACTTGCTTGCATGGAAAAGCTCAACAAAAATTGCTAAAAATCAAGTAAAATCTACTAAGCACGTTGCAAGGATCCCAGGTATTCTCCTTCATCTAATAATATTTTGATTTGGGACTTAAAATAAATCTCTTATGTGTCAAGCTTGTGTGCATCTTTTCATGCTTTTGATCTATTTCTACACACTTGCATAATTGATACTAGGTTGTGAACCCTTAAGGATTCATTAAGTAGTCTTAGAATACTTGTGATTGATCTTGATTGCTATCTTAGGTTATTGGACTCGCTAATCCGCCGGCCCCTCATTTCCGCCCCGTGGTTGCAATCTCAGCGCCATAAAGGGGAGGGGTCAACAGGACAGAAGCGTTAAATGTCCACTTGGCAACCTTTTTGTGCTTTTAGGAACTCCCTTATTTTCTAAGTTGTGGACTCATTTTTAGCTTGTGTGAGGTGTTAAGTGTTCCACCTTGTGGACTCATCTCATATTCGCTTTAAACGTTAAGTGTTCCTCTTTCTACTTTTGGGATGCTTTTGGTAGATTTGCTTTCGGAACATACATCTGTGCTCACATAGTAATTAGGCCCTATGAACACTATTTATGATTCTTGAGAGATTGGATTCCTAGCGAAATCCTTCTTGACGATAGAATCCTTGTAGGTAGGGAGGATACTTAGTGCGTTTCACATTCAACTTAGTTAGTGAGTCTTCTCTTATTGATCGACACATTCTCTCTCCGGAGAGGTTGATAGGTCATGTGGGGTTGATATCACAAGCTTTGGTGAATCAAAATTGGTTAGTGCGTCTTCTCTTATTGATTGATACATTCTCTCCCTGGAGAGGTTGATAGATCACGTGGAGTTGATATCACAGACCTTGGTGGAACAAAACTTTGTCTTAGCATGTCGGATTAATCTGTTTGCTTTGTTTGGGTTAAAAGTGAAGAGGTGTCAAAACCTTGAATCTGGAGCCAAGTCCCCTTGTGGTATACTATTGTGAGTCATCTTTAGAGAGGGTTAACCGTAGCGGACAATCCCTTCACAGGGCAAACTGCATTGACGGAACCTCAAGCGGTAATAGCCATTTTTGCCATGGTAGTGACAGTCGCTATATAAATGTCCTTGTGGAAGAAATCTCCACGGGTATGGTTCATTGTTGGGTTGTCAGATCTCCCTAGCAGCTCTTGAAGATTAAGTTCTCGGACTGTGTCAAAACCCTGGTGCGCCGGGATTGGAGTTCACCCCTTTGAATCATAAAAGTTGCAGAGTCAAACCATTACTAAAAACCCTAGAGAGGCCAATTTTTCACTTTCAGGTATATGTGCGTTATTGCAAAACTTTTTCTAAACATACACAATTAGTACTCTCAGGGATTAGCACAATTTGGTCACTTGATTGTTCATGCGCAAGGTTGCTTTTGCCCTTGTTCATTGTTTTCAGACGTGCTTGGAATCACTTGCTTGCTATTCTGCGTGCTTATTTATCTACTTGGCTATTAAAAATGATCAAATCTGGTATAACCTTCAAAATCTGGACAATACAATTTGCAAACAATCCAAAATTGAAGACGTAAAATCTTTTCTGGAGTCAAAAGTCATTTCAGGAAGTCAAAAGTCATACAAATTTTGTCAAGTGTCATTTCAGTATTACCCAACTATCGTATGAGTTTAACAACTATCGTTTCATAGACTACCCAGTGTCGTATGAGTCTGCAGAGTGTCGTTTGGAAAAATTTGAGAGAGTTGTGAGAAATTGTCAAATTGCAAGATATCCAATGTTTCCAGCCTAGTTCCAGAATCTGTCAAAAATATCATTGTGTCAGGAACAGAGCAGTAGCTATTGAGAATCCGTACACATGTCTCAAAGAATTAGTAAACAAGAGGAAGAAGCTCTGATCGCCACTATAATGAAACAGATACATGCTATGCAAGTCCAGCTTGACAAACTTGGGAAAGAAAAGGAACCTCTATACTCTTTTCCATTTGATAAAGACTTGTACATGTCACCATGCCCCCGGAAAAAAATTGAGCAATATGATACCTCTTCCACGGAGAGTGACACATCTAGCTTTGAAGACTATGATGACTATGATGACAGAAAATGTAATGATACCTATGACACCTCTGTTCCTAAGAGTCCTCCTCATCGTTCATTCCTACTTACTACAAAGGGGTCGTCACATTGGATAGATCGTGATGGTGATCCATATGATTTTGATTTTGAAAGAGACTTTGATGGCTTTTGTGGACAATACCTTGATGATGATCCATCTACTACTGCTGAGGACTATAAAATACATCGTGCTAGCTTGAAACGTCAATACTATAAGGATCTCTCCTCTCAGAACTCTCCAGCTGAAAATAAAGATTACACTCTCAAGCAAGATCATGTTAATGTTGAACCTTTGTCTGGTGATGGTTCCCTTCCATCCCCTACTTCCTCCAATACCCATACATTTTCTAAAGCTTCCGAGTCTTTCAAATCTTTCACAGAACCTTCATCTGACACAAGCCCTGCTACTTTTCATGTGGTTCCCTATAGTTATCCTCCAGGGCTACCCCTTAAAGAAACTCAAGCTAACCTTCACTTGGCTACAAATACTTTCAATAATGATAAACCTAAAGAGCCTAAGCCTTCATATGCTATAATCCCTACTTCAGCTAGTCCTCCACCATCTCTTCCAAAGTCATCCATACAATCCCAACATGCTTCCTTGTCCTTAGAAGTGGCTCCATGTCAAGAGGACTCTAAAAATGATGAAGAAAAGAACATAAAGAAAGATCAAGATCAAGAACCCTCCATGTCATCCACTCCTTTTCACGATGTCTTTTATCCGCCTCAGGGTTCTTTTGATCTTGTACCTCCTTTTTCATGCATTCCACCATGTCTTAAGTCTTCTCTTAAGCAAGATCAGGCTACTTCTTACACTAATGAGCTTATTGACAATCAAAATGACCTTACTACGCTTGCACTTTCCAAAGATGATACTTCCATTAAGGTTGGTAAAAATGGTGTTCCTTCCAATGTTAAGCCTATTGAAAAACAAGAGAAAAATTATGCGCTTATGCTATCCGAAGATCCTTGTTAAGATCAAAGTCTTCCATCTTCTTGTTCTACCACTCCATGTTCACTTCCATGTTCTACTCTTCCTAAGTCTTTGCAAGCTTTGAACAATCCTATCAAAGAAGGTGCTCATATTCAAGATGTGCATGATTCTATTGAAAATTCTAATGCTCACTCTAAAGATGTTGATATCCTTGGTTGTCATATAGATGCTGATGAACTTATTGATTATCCTTTTGCATCTTCCACTTCCATCCTTGGACCTCTTCCACCACTACTAAGGGCTTCATGCCTTCCTTCCATCTTGGGTCCTTATGTCCCTTCACTTTCCCCTCTTAACTTTCCTAATTCGTCATCCATCTTGGGTCCTTACATACCTCCATCTCCTATCTTTCCTCAAGATCAACATAGATGCATACCCTTGAATCCTTTTCATCCACCCACCCATCTAAACCAGTCATCTCCTCCTTCTTCCACAAGTCCCAAGTCTTTTGGAAGTAACTTGAATGTTCAATACAAGAAAAAAAAGCAATACAAGAATCCATCAAAAAGGGAAAATCACCATGTCTCCTCTAAACAACATGGAGGCATAAAGTCAAAAGAGATATCTAAGAAAAAAACTACAAGACAAGTATGGGTTCCAAAATCCATCATTGAAGATATTATCTCTAGATCATCAAAAGGAAATAAAAAGCCTATGGCTATATGGATTCCAAAGTCTCTCTTGAAAGAGTCTAGTGTTGAGCAAAAAGTGAAATTGACATTCAAGCTTCCAAAGGCTTCCACTTCATCTCCCTCCAAAAATATTCTTCCATTTCATGTGCCTAAACCACAACCTTTGCTATCCATTCATCATATTCCTTCACGTATTCCTTCATTCACAATTCCTCCATCCTCTCACCACCCTTCAAGGTATGTGTTGATGTTGAGCTTGCCTTCCTTTCCATCTACCTTTTCACAATCCTTCCATGCATTATCCTTCTACCTTATATCCTTTTTCCTCATTTGCCTATTCCTCCTATCTTCCAACCTCACTCACTTTACATAAAACCTTATCCTCCATTTTTCTCTTTCATCTCCCTTTCCCTATCAGCATCTTTGAGCGTGTTATTTTGAATCCTTGGCATATCATGGTTTATCCTTTCAAAGAGCATTATCTAAAAAGCTTGCCTTCTTCCAAAAAAGAAATGAAAAATAAAAAAAAATTTGAAAATGTGCCTTGGTGAAAACCTAGAAACAGGTACTTTGGTAGCAAAAGTAAAGAAAAATTAATTCGTCCTATGGTGAAAACTACTTCCTTGTGGCACCTTGGATAAGTACCATGATGAAAACCTGGCAATCAGGCATCATGCGTAGTTCTTCTACATATTTCATCCATTCCATCTTCTCCCTTTGATCTTGACAATGTTGATCTATACACGAACATTTGGCTATTTTGTGAGTTGTCTGATGATGATCTTGCTTTCAATCCCTTCCTATTTAGCCTTCATATTTATTTTCCTTCATTCATTTTCACCTGTCGCTATCCTTTTCCCCTTTGGTCTTGATCTAAGAAAGAAAGAGTAAAACACGGTGCTATGAAGCCTCTTGACATGTCTACTCCTTTGGATTGCATCCTTTCCTGCTCTTGCATTATGATTTTGTGCTTATCCTATACTAGCCTTTCCCTACTTGTCTAAATATGCTTTACATGACAATTTTTCCCTAGCTTGGGTATTCTTGAGGAGTTTGCCCTTGAGGATTTCTTCCCTTCATTATCCTTTATTCTCTTGTCTTCCATCTCTTCCACCGGCTTGTCAATCCCTCTTGTTCTCCACCTTGCTAGACATTGGGACTGCACAATATGATCTTGCTTGGGAGTTTGCAAATGGAAAAAGATGCTATCAAGTATACCAAGTATCAGAACAATTATCAGAATTAGTATCAGAATCAGTATCAGAACCAGTATCAGAACAAGTATCAAAACCAATATCAGAACCAGTATCAGAAAAAGTATTAGAACAATTATCAGAATTAGTATCAAAATCAGTATCAGAACCAGTATTAGGACCAGTATCAGAACAAGTATCAGAATGGGCCTACAGAACAAGTATCAAAACGCCTACTGGGGCTACACCTTTCACTTTAGTTTATGGGTCTGAAGCAGTACTACCTATTAAGGTTGAAATCCCATCACTCAGAATCAGAATGCATGGACTTGTCACTGATGAAGACTACAGAGTGTCTAGGTTACAAGAACTGGAATTACTAGATGAGCGCAGGCAAGCAGCGTATGATCATCTTAGAGTATATCAAAAAAAGAATGTCTAGAGGCTACAACAAGAAAGTCAGACATAGAGAATTTCAGGTTGGCGATCTAGTGTTGAGAGAAAATCCTAAAAATCAATCCCATCGAGAATGCAAGGGGAAGTTCGAACCCAATTGGCTGGGTCCCTTTGTTATCACTGCTACTTTTGGCTCTGGTGCCTATCAACTCTCAACAACTGAAGGAGAACAGCTCTGAAAACCAATCAACGTTCTCCATCTGAAGAAATTCTACACCTAAGGCATTCAATCTATGGTAAAATATCCTGAAAAAATCTTAAAAATCAGAAAAAGTCCTAAAAAAATGAACATCTTGGTGAAAACCTAGCAATAGGTGCCTTGATGATTCACAAAAAAATAAAAAAATATCAAAAGTACAAAAAAATTGAAAAAATGAAAAATACAAAAAAATGAAAAAAAAAGAAAAGAAAAAAAAAGTGCCTTGGTGAAAACCTGGAACAGGCACCTCGGTAGCAAAAATAGAATCTCTACCAAGATGGTGAAAACTCGGCAAACGGGCACCATTTGTTCCAAAATGCTCCATCTATCAGCACAATCTTGGTCTTTCCCAGCTTTCAGTCTTGCTTTAGTTTGTACATATCTCCCGGTTTGTTCTTGCATTTCCAGTTTTCAATAAGTCGGCCTGTACACCAACCAGTTCAAGCGTTTACATCCTATCAATGTTCACACTTGGGGGCAATCAATGTCATATCCTATGGTCTCCCATGTATCTTAGACATGTCATATCCACTCAGAGTCCTTTGAAGCTTCAAGTTGAGTCAGTTAGTCTGTCTCGTGTCCAGAAAGGATTTTGCATCAACAACAATCAAACATCAAAACTCAACTGAAAACAATCTATGCTTTTCATGCTTTTATCTCCTTGTATGCTTACTGATTCGCATTGAGATTTTTGCATATTGTGTCCCTTTGAGCTCTTCGATGATGTCCTTTATAGGATTTAGAGAGTGATGACTGGGGGCATAATCTTTTCTTTGTCTTCTGCTTGTATGTGAAAATCTAACAGCTTTGGAAATTTTGGATTGAAATGGTGTCCGACTGTAAGAGCCTCTATCTCGAATTGGATGGCCATGCGTACCTCGACCATTGATACCCGAAAAATTCAAGGAAGTTTGATCTAACTATTGTCTTTTTGAGTAAGTTCTTTCTCCTACTGTGGAACGCAATCTTGCCTAAGGATGTGAATGATAAAGGGTCACTACGGGTAATTCACATTGGATTTAGAATGATCTCTTGACTGTTTGATGTGTTTGCAATGCAAGGCGTATTCAGGTCATCATGACGTTTATGTTTTGATGCTTGTACAAATTGCTATATCAAAATGGACATGATATTCAGGTCATCCTGGCATTTGTGCCTTGATGCTTATATTTAATCCAACATTTTGAAAATAAAGTCAATATTCATATATCCATGGTTGTTGTCCAGTGGGTGTTGTATTGATTCTTGCGCATACAAATCGATATTCATATGTCTATGGTTTCATGGCTAGTGGGCATTGTATTGATTTATCCCGTTACCTAAAAGTTCAATGATGATAACAAATCGACACATGATCAGTGACTAGGTCCTAGGTCTTAGGTTGCATTTCATTTTGCATGTCTCATTGCATTTTGCATGTTTACATGATCTCACAATGATTAAACAAACTTCAATGCTTAAATGATTTTTCAAATCGCATCTTCAAGTCTAACAAGAGCTGAATCTCACACGAAGGTTCCTCCAATGAAATAGCAAGTAGAATCCTTTTTCGGGATCAAAATTCAAATCTGAGATCATTCATATTATTAACTACTTGCATATTCGACCTTCAATCATCACAGAAATCTAGTATTCAACTTAACTGATTATCTTACATCAAACTATCAAAATTTCAACTTGGTCAACCATGGTCAACTCATGGTCAAACCTAGTCAAACTTGGTCTTTTGGGACCTCCAAATGATGCAGAATGCGTTCTCGGACATGTATAACCACACTTCTCAAATCAATTAACATGCTTTTAAACTATCAACGCTGACTTTTCTTGTCAGATTTCAATTTTAATCCCAAAGGGGGCATGCTATTGCACATCATTCAAAGTCTGTAAATCAAATTCTATCGATCAAGTCTATCAATATCTTTCATCAGTGATCAAGACAAACAATCACGTCTAGTTACTGATTCATCAAAAGTCCTCATCGCTCGGGGCAAATCTATCATCACTTGGGGCATATCAGATTCATCAAGATCCATATCAATCTGATATTTTCTTAATCTTGTAAACTGTATCAATTTTTGCAACCATCGGATCATAGTGTTCTTTCCTTGGTTCTTCGGCAACTGAAGGATTCGGATGTGATACCTGCTAGTTCTGCTAAGACAATCGAGTCTAGAACGGGTCACTCACTTCTTATCAATCCTAAGGTTCAGAATCAGGCATTTTGACACTTTTTCACAATCATAGGTTCATTTGCTGCTACAGTGAACATTATCTTTGGTCATTCAAGACTTATTATCTCCATCTTAATTCAATATCAATCAACTCCTATCTCAATATCTTTCAATCGGTTTCTATCTTGAGATCGGTTTATCTTTTGAATCAGTTTCATATCTTTATCAAACATAGACTATCTTTGAACCACTGCGCTTTGCATAGTAATTCAAAGAGGGGCAAAATGTAATACCCCAAAAATGGGCTATAAGTTCATTAACCTCCTATATCATCAAATCATATGAAATCGACATCAAAGTCCTAATCTAAGGCACATCTAAACATCATCAAATCTAATTGATTATCTTAAATTTTGCATCGGAGAATATTCCTAGTAATATTCCTAATTATCTTAATTATCTTTAATTTTATAATTATTTGGCAATAAATCACATTTATCCTAAAGTTTGATTAATTGAATATTTTCATATTTAATTAATTAGATTTAATATTTGCCACTTAATTGTGTAATTAAATTTAATTATATCTATTATTAATTGTATTATTTAATTTTGACAATAAATCTAATATCATATGAATAATTGATTAAATTCTTATTTAATTAATTAAAGCAAGTTGTCATTATTTAATAATATAGTTTTTAATAAAATTTTGATTAAATAATTGATTAACCCATAAATCAATTGTTTTATTTTTAAAAAAAGCAGTTAAGTTGGAAATAAATCACTTTATTATTAAATTAATTCATAAATAAAACATGCACAATCATAAAAGCAAACAACTATCAATTATCAATTAAAGCTAAACTCTATTTTGAGTTAAAACTTAGCTTTTGCATGTTTTTGTGAGTTAATTATCTTTTATTTAAAAATAACTCAAAAATCAAGTTGAGTTATTTGAGTGATTTATGGCTTTTTCCCATGCACCTCCAAAGCCCTAGATTTCTATAAATTAAAGGCTCAGCTCTTCACAAATCATCTCATATTTTGCACAATCACGCTGGAGAATTGGAATTGAAGAATCAAAGCTCTTGTGAATCGACATCTTTGTGAGATCAATCTTATTTTTGCATTCATAGTTTTCATATCATTGTTAGAATCTTCATTGTTAGATCATTTAGCATTCATTTCATATCAAGTTTTTCATATTAGCATAGATTCATATCAAGTTTTCATTCTTATTGCATAGAAAATCCAAAAAATATAGATTAATTGCATTCAATTTCATATCCATCTTTTGCATTCAAATCCTTCGTTTAGGTGTCGTCTAGGTCACTGATCTCGATTACAATCTGAGAACATTAATCTCGCACCTATTAGAAGGCAGTAAATCGCTTGGTTAGATAGCTTTCAATTTTGCACGATTTTGATTATCACTAACCTCTAATGTTTTACTGAGTGTTGTGTTTACAGATCAGGTACAATTTTCACACACACAGGGATAAGGTAGTGTAAAAGTTTGTTTACTTGCAGGGGTGACCTGAAAAAATAGCTCTAAGGATTTGGAGATCAATAAGAGAACTAGATAGAATGAAAATTAAGTTATGAGGGTCTAACCAATCCAATTTCCCATCCTAAACTTGCTTTGAATAATGAGAATCTTAAAGCCATTGAAACCCTTACCAAACCCTCCATTCTAAGTTAGTGCATTGTACGGAGGATTGAGCCCCCAAGACCCATAAAATACTTGAGGACATGGCCTAGGTATAAAGAATCCATAATTAGGTTGGTGAGTTCTTTGGAAAGATTTTGGTATAAGTCCTATAAATCTGGACAAGGAGGCCTAATTGGGGCTCTAGGGCTACAAGGACAAAATAGTGACTCTGGTGAAATCGATAAGAAGCCAAGTGGAAGAACTTGATCAAATGGATCAAGAAGTTCTATAAACACATAATTAGTCTACCTCCACACCCCTACAAGATTCATCCAATTTCTAAGGAGGTAAGAAGCAATTTTCTTAGGAAGAGATCATGAAGAGTAAGACCTTAAAACAATGAGATGATTAGTTAGGAGTTGGAGTGAAGCATGGAAGGAATAGGGGACCTTGAAGGAGTCCTTAGAGTGATAAGGTGAGTCCTTGTGAATTTTTAATTGAGCCATTGGAGACTTGGTGAAGTTAGGAATCTTGGTGATCCTAACCAAGTGGCAAGAATAACTTCTAAGTTCCTATAGTAATCACATCAATTTTCAGAGGTGGAGGGTATTGATTACTTCGAGACCTTTTCTCCTGTCACCAAGATGAATTCTCTATGCCTTGTAATCTCTCTTTAAGCTTCTCAGGGATGGAAAATATATCAGAGGGATGTAAAGAGTGCCTTTTTGCATGGGGACCTACAAGAGGAAATCTATATGGAGCAGCCTCAGGGATTTCTACAGGACTCTTCTATGGTGTACAAACTTTAGAGGTCTCTATATGGTCTAAAAAAATCCCCTAGGGCCTGGTATGAGAAGATGGATTCTTTTTTGCTTGCCTCCCACTTCACACATTTTTATTCTGATCCTACAGTGTACATTCAACATCATGCAGCTGATCTATTGATACTTGTGCTATATGTTGATGATCTCATCATTACATGTAGCTCATCCTCATCCTGTATGATTTAGAGTGTTCAATGTGCATTGAGAGAGAAGTTTGAGATGATAGATCTTGGACTTCTGCACTATTTTTTGGGCCTACAGGTTATTTAGTCTTCAGATCGGATTTCCACACTCTAGCAAAAATATGCTCTTCATATGATTCAGAGGTTCAACATGCTTGATTTCAAGCCTGCTCCCACACCTTTTTAGTCAGGTGTTTTTTTATCTACCACTTTCTCTACTCCTACAATGGATTCCACATTATACATACAACTAGTGGGTAGTTTGTTGTATCTGACACATACTCATCCTGATCTTTCATTTTCAATTGGCCTTGTCTCTAGATTATCACATGATCCTCATGAGAGTCATTAGCAAGTGGATAAACATATCTTGAGGTACATTCAGGGTACTAATTTTTATGGCATTCACTGTACATCAGGGGATCCTCACATTGTTGGTTACATAGACTTAGATTGGGCTGGTACTGATATTACTGATCAGAGGTCTACTTTTCAATTTGTTTTTTATCTTGGTCCTAGTACTATCACATAGTCTTGAAAGAAGCAAATATATCATGCATTATCATCTAAAGAGGCAGAGTACTGAGCAACTATGCTAGCTAGTCATGATGTTTAATAGCTTCAAAAGTTGATGACAAAGTTTGGTTTTCCTCCTGATAGTCCCACTATTCTTTGGTGTGAAAATCAAAGTGCTATACATATTTACCACAACCCAGTTGAGCATCATAAGACCAAGCACATTGAACTTCATATGCATTTCATTAGGCATTTGATTCAGGATGGCTCTCTGAGTTTGGAGTACATTCCCACTGCTAAGTAGGTGTATCGTCTTAAAATGGAAGCACTTCCATGTTAAGAGCATTTAGCCCTCTGAGTGACTGGTCTGGGGTCATGTTAAGCACCTTGATTGGGTTTTTGCATGTATCTAGCCATTTCCCCCTTGTTCTACTTCTCTCTCCCTGTTTCCAACCTATTTCATAGCAGTTTTCTCTGAGAATCTGGAGTTTCTGACTGTTTGGGTCAAAGACAACATGGTAAGGTCAAGGATGACCTCAACCCTAACCTAGGTCAAGGATGACCTCAACCTTGACCTAGGGAAAATTATACCTCGTCCTTGACCCCAGGTCCAATTTTTAGATTCTGGGAGTTACAAGATATCAGGTTTTAGAAAGTTTTATTTCTCTCGCTTTCGGGTCGGCCATTTCGAGTTTCAAAATGGTAAATCCTTAAATTGAATTTAATTTGGGTCCATTTCTAGGGGTTAAGGTTAATTGGGATTTAATTCTCCAATGTCAACCTCTCCAAAGGATTGTGCCCTAGATCACTATAAAAGGAAGCCTTCCTCTCTCATTTTCTCCATCCACTTTCATGATCAAGGCATCAAGTTTTGAGATAAAGAGCTCAATATTTTCTCAAAGAAAGATCAAGAAAGAATTACATTCAAGAAATCATCTATTCAAGTATTCAAGTTCTCCATTTAAGATCAAGGATTCAAGCATTCAAGCCTTTGAAGGGATTTGGTTCAAGCATTCAAGATTCATCATTCAAACCCTAGATCTAGCCATCATGGTGGTGTGATCTTCCTTCAAGATCCTTTGTTCATCTTAAAGATCCATTAATTCTACTCTCAAGGTGGATTACAAGAATAAAATCATGGAGGTTTTGATTTACATTTGTTAATGTTATGTTCAAGCTTTCATATCAATATACTTGTTTACATTTCAAATACAATTGCATATCTATTGAATATCATAGCTTCATTGTTAGATCTACTTCTACTACTTGCTAGCATTCTCTATTTCAATTCCATTATTAAGGTTGATTCCAAACTGGGGTTTGACTAAGGAAAACCCCTCATCCAAACAACAAAACCATTTTTTCTTGTAGGTACAAGTAGATGGCAACGAATTGGAGCTTGGATTTGGATATCCTTTTCGGCGAACTTCTAGGATCTGCGAATAGATTTTTTGTCAGAGTTGTTTCAGGTCAGGGATGACCTTCAGTGAGGGGTAGGATCCTACCCCAGGGTAAGACCTTGCCCTGCTATCTGGGTCAAGGATGACCTACCTTCAGAAAGATAAAATTTTTCTGGGTTTTCTCTGTCTCGACATTTCCAGTCCGGAACAGGTTGCAGAATTGCCCGAAACTGTGCACAGACATTAGAAATCAACATTTTCCAGATTTTCCCTATCTCAAGGTTAGTGTTTGAATTTATGTTTTTTTTACTTTATATGTCCACAACATTTTCCATCACTCATCCATTTTTCAATCTATCCATTCCCATAATCCTCCTATCCATAATGGTGAACACATTTAACTACTATTCATTTTGGTGAACCCGACATACTTACCCTCTTTTCTTTTGTGGATTTAGATGCTCTATTGTTTTTAATAGGTATTTTCTTGCATTTAGTGTATTCTCTTACATTTTAAAATCAAAATACAAAAAAATCTATATATTCAATAAAATACAAAAACATTTCTTGCATTTCATTTACTATGAAGATTCTTAAGATGATTTGGTGTGTGGTTATTTTCCTTATTACCCTTCTTTTAGAATCTCTTTACCATACCTATGATGTTTATGAGAGTATCATTCACTTCATTACATTGATAATCCTTCATTTTGCACTTGCTTATGCTTTTGTGAAATTGACTAATACTAGTCTTCCTACTTTCAAGATTTTCATTAAAGATTTATGTGGTAGCCTTATTACTCTTTTGGATTATGTGAAGAATTTGGTAGATGATACACCATCTCCTAATCTTCCTAATCCTAATCCTATCATTCCTAATCTTCCTATTCCTAACCCGATGCCTAATTCTCCATTTGGTATCCCTAGTTCTTCCCATACTTGTGATGGGATTCAAGCTATAGTACATGGTGCAGATGTGCAAGACTTCTTTGATTTACCTTCTCCTCCATTTCATGATGATATTAAAGGAAAGGGTAAAGAAACTTCTTCAAAACCTATTATTCCACCTGATAAAACCTTGACTCATGAACATGATAAACAATCACCTCCTATAGAAGGTTTACATGATATGACACTACCATATATAATATGGTGACTAAACAAGGTTATAGAGGTTTAGGGCTTGGAGTTAATGAGCATGGTATCAAATATCCAGTTTATATACCCCCTAAATAGGATTTGCATGGTGTTGGTTTTTCAAAATCTCAAGTCAAGGTAGGTGATGTTGATCATCATCCTCCTCTTCATATTCTTCTCCCTACACCTAAAATAGAAAACCCTAATATTTGTCAAGAAGTTGCTAAAAAGGTATATGTTGAGTTAATGAATTCCAAAAAAGAAATCTTTAAACCTATACCGAAAAATACTTTATCCAAGTACAAATGTCCTTTTCATTATAGTAATACACATTTGCTAGCTGATTGTAAACATTTCAAGATATATGTTAGGGAAAGAGCTGCTTTAGGAATTATATCTCATTCTCATGTAGTTTTACAATTCCTTCATAATTTTGATATAGGGGATTCCCCTCATTTTGATATAATATAGAGCTCTTCCCCTCTTGTCTTTGGACTGGGGGGCAAGAGGTGTATTTCTATCCAGTCTCCTAGGATCCATTAGGCCTTTTATTATGGCTTAATTGGTATTCTTTCTCTCCTATCTCTCCATGGTTTTGTATTATGTTTATAATCATCCATAGATTCTATTCAAGATATCTTTTCTAAGACATTTTTTTTGCAAAGATAATCCCTTTTCTTCATCCCTGGGGGGCAAGGTTCTTCTTTCTTTCTCTTTGTCTAAAGAGTTTCTTTCCTTAGCTTAGTGGTATTTGTTTATATTGCAATATTATTTCATCATATTGACAGATGTTGTGGCTATGGATAACCTTTTTATATGAGAGGTTGTTGTCCTAGGTCATCACCTCTTCTTTATTTTGCAAATTATATTCTTTATAAACTCTTACCCTTGCTTTGGTGTTAGAGTTGTTTCCCTCATTCCAAAGATTCCTTTTCCTCTTCTTTGCAGGGGGCTTGATGAATGAATCTTTGTTCCCACCTAATTTATCTTTTGAAAGATGATATTTTATCTAACAACACTCCTCTATGATGGGGGTCTTGTTGATAAGATTTCTTTCATTAAGGATCCTTTTCCATGAGTGACATATCCTCTTCACAATTCTATATACTCTTGGATGTAGGGGTCAATATCCCTCACTAAGAATATGGTATACATTGATGTAAATAGGATATCTCCTTGTATTGTGAGGTAGGTATCCTCTTCCTCTTCCTTATCATGTCTAGTAGACTGCCACGATAAGGAGGGGGGCATATATAGGGTCTCCCTTGCACTATAGTTTGTTTTTATTTTATATGCTAAATCTTGGAAGGTAACCCACATAAGTTGCTAAATCCTAAAGGGACACACATTTTACAATTTTCAATATGCTAAATCTTGGAGGGTAACGCACATAAGTTGCTAAATCCTGAAGAGACATGCATTTTCAATATGCTAAATCTTCCGAAGGTAACACATGTAAGTTGCTAAATCCTGAGGAGACATGCATTTCATATTCATAGTGATATAAGAAGGTGGATCTATGGGTATTCCAGAAGCCATCAAAAGACACATTACAATTACAAGCACAATTTATGGGTGAACTATCAGGTTTGACCACCTGTTTGTCTCTCCCTCCCTTGGTGATTCACAATAAGGTGGTCATCTTAGTGGGTGAGGTAATCACTTTCTCTTTTCTCTCTTTTCTCTTCCATGCTAGTAGGACTGGATCATGAAGCTGTGTTATTTATAGTGTTTCTCTTGTCTTTCTTATGTAATTGTTTATGCTTTTATGATAGCTTTCCAAATATGATATTAGTATGAGAAATTTTTCTTAGTTGAGGTTTCTTATGCTAATTGATTTGGTTTTGTTTTAGTATTAACCCCTCTTTTGTGTCTTTTTCCTTTTTTGTTTTCACACTCTCATATGTGTATGTTGAGTTAGAATCCTTAACCTGGGGGCTTATGTCCTTAATAAGTGTTATTTTATCTCATTGCGAATCCATTTGAATCTCTTCTTCCTTCTCCTTTACCAAGAGTTTGCATCGAGTCCATACTCTTGGTAAAGTGGGGGCTTAATGTATCATCTTAAAATGGAAGCACTTCCATTTTAAGAGCATTTAGCCCTCTGAGTGAGTGGTCTAGGGTCATGTTAAGAACCTTGATCGGGTCTTTGCATGTATCTAGCTGTTTCCCCCCTATTCTACTTCTCTCTCCCTGTTTCCAACCTATTTCTTGGAAGTTTTCTCTAAGAATCTAGAGTTTCTAACTGTCTGGGTCAAAGATGACTTGGTAGGGTCAAGGATGACCTTGAACCTGACCTAGGGTAGAGTCTACTTTTTCCCTGACCCCAAGTTCAATTTTTAGATTCTAGGAGTTACATGATATTAGGTTTCAAAAAGTTTTATTTCTCCTGCTTCTAGGTCGGCCATTTCGGATTTCAGAATGGTAAATCCTTAAATTGTATTTAATTTGGGTCCATTTCTAGCGGTTAAGGCTAATTGGGATTTAATTCTCCAATGTTGGCCTCTCTAGAGGATTGTGCCCTAGATCACTATAAAAGGAAGTCTTCCTCTCATTTTCTCCATCCGCTTTCATGATCAAGGCATCAAGTTTTGAGAACAAGAGCTCAAGATTTTCTCAAAGAAAGATCAAGAAAGCATTCCATTCAAGAAATCATCTTTTCAAGTATTCAAGTTCTCCATTAAAGATCAAGGATTCAAGTACTCAAGATTTATCATTCAAACCCTAGATCTAGCCATCATGGTGGTGTGATCTTCCTTCAAGATCCTTTGTTCACCTTCAAGATCCATTCATTCTCCTCTCAAGGTGGATTCCAAGCATACAATCATGGAGGTTTTGATTTACATTTGTTAATTTTATGTTCAAGCTTTCATATAAATATACTTGTTTACATTTCAAATACAATTGCATATCTATTGAATATCATAGCTTCATTGTTAGATCTACTTCTACTACTTGCTAGCATTCTCTATTTCAATTCCATTATTAAGGTTGATTCCAAATTAGGGTTTGACTAAGGCAAACCCCTCATCCAAATAGAAAAACCATTTTTTCTTGCAGGTACAGGACAATGAATTGGAGCTTGGATCTGGATACCCTTTTTGGAAAACTTTTGGGATCTACGAATAGATTTTCCATCGAAGTTGTTTCAGGTCAGGGATGACCTTCAGTGAGGGGTAGGATCCTGCCCTAGGGTAAGACCTTGCCTTGCTATCTGGGTCAAGGATGACCTGCCTTCAGAAAGATAATTTTTTTTTGGGTTTTCTCCGTCTTGACATTTCCACTCCGAAATAGGTTGCAGAATTGCCCAAAACTGTGCACAGACATCAGAAATCAACATTTTGAAGATTTTCCCTATCTCGAGGTTAGTATTTGCATTTCTATTTTGTTTACTTTATATGTCCACAACATTTTCCATCACTCATCCATTTTTCAATCTATCCATTCCCATAATCCTCCCATCCATAATGGTGAACACATATCACTATTATTCAGTAGGTTGTTGACATCTTCACTAAACCTTTTGCATCACTGTGATATCTTCAGCTACATTTTATACTTGGGGTGAAGGAAGTTATCCTTGGGGGGTCTTAGTGATGAGGCATTCCTTCCTTCTATTTCTATCTCTTCTTGGAGTAGGGTTTTTCCCCATGTGCTTTTCCCTATTTCTCTATTTTACAGAGATTTGGTTGTGATGGGTACCTCATCAGGCCATGTTTTTGGGACCCATTTTTGCTTTCAACACTGTAGGTTCCCTTTCTTTCTTCTTGCATTGTTCGTAGATGCATTTTTGCTCATCTTAAGAGGGGTGTTAGAGTAAAGTATTAATTTAATTATGTTAATTGAATTAACTTTACTCCCTTCTTAAGATTTCCATTTATGCACATTCATTAGTCATTTAATAACTAAAACATGCATGCACTAGTCATTTAATAATTAAAATTATTATTACATGCACTTTTACCTTTTAGGGTTTTCCCTTTTATTTTTTCAATTTCCTTTTATAAGGATTGATCCATTGTATATTTTATATGGTTTTCATTCAGGAAATATATTCTTCATATTTTTAGAGTCAAACCCTTGCCCCCTTCTTGTCTCTACCTCCTTGTGACAGGTTTTTGTATGCAGGTGTTCTTTGGGTTTTGTGGATTTGTATTGCTCAAATCCTTCAATTGGAAGAAAGCCTCTAGAATGTCTTTCTTATCCTTTGACAGACCACTGTTAGTATGGATCTCCTCAATGAGTTCTCTCCTCTGTTTAGCTCTAATTATGTTGAAGAAGTATTTGGTGCCTCTATCTCTTTCTTTAAGCCAATTCATTTTAGCTTTGATTTTCTGCCCTTTGATCTCATAATTTTGACATTTTCTCAACTCAGATTTAGTGCTAGCTAATTCCTTCTCCAACTGTCCATTATGAACCTCCTTCTGAAGCTATTCTTCAATTTCATTGAATTTATTATGATATATAGAATTTTTCTATCTCCTATCCATAGCACATTTCTTCCCCATTGTTTGAAACATTTTCCTCCAGGCCTCGACTAGGTGGTCCCATTGTTCACCAGGGGAAGAAGATCCACAACTAAACTTAGACAAACAAGTAACCATTTTGATAGAATTGTTAGTGTCCTAGTTTTGAAGGAGGATGACATTAAGCTTAAACAAATTAGCCTTTCTCTTAACAACCTTTCTCTTCTGATGGATATCAAATAATATCACAAGAGATGAGAGATTGATCTGAAATGCTTGCAGGTGAAAATTAGACAGAATATGAGTTGGAATCATGGGAGACACCAATTGAAGATGAGTCAAAATATATTCTATCAAGCTTGTATTGCACCCTTTATTTCCATATCTAGTTGCTACAACAAGTGAACCAGATGCCTTTTCCATCAATTCTCTTTTTATCCATAGGGTCAACCAATTGAAAAATCCTTTTAAAACTGGTCCAAAAAAAGTATTCACTCCCTTTCCAACTATGGCCATTTCCTCCACACTTATATTCCTTCCTTTCTATCATATTGAAGTTTCCCACAAAAACCCTATGATCCCTAAGAAGGTTGTTCGAGATCCATTCCCAACATATGGCCCGATCTCTATACTCATTGGAAACATAAATATTTTAGATTTCTATCATTTTGTCATCAAGTTTGGAAAGGATCCAGTGTGCTCTTTAACATGGAGAGAAACCTTCACTCACAAACTTCTCTAACCAATTGGGGTTTATAAGGAATGTGGTACCCCCTTTTCCCTTCTCATGGTTTGTATACCAACACATGTCATTCTCCTAGATGAATTTCAAGGTGTTGAAGGCATGATACCCTACAAATTTAATTTCTTGCAAAAAGATGATATCTTTATTATTTAAACCATTACACCATTTTCTAACAACATACTTCCTATCAGGTATCTCTAACCCTCAGAAATTCTAGCTATGAATATGTATCATCATACAAAATATTATTGGGCGGTATTCTCCTTACTGTTACAAAGTCTATTGAAACATTCAGGTATCTCTGACTTGGAGTCCTTATCTTTATTCTTCGACATAGACTACCTCTCTGTGAGTTTTCTTTTCTTCTTCATGCTTTTGCTTAAAACCTCAGTAAATTGCCCACTTGATTCAATCGCCATGTCCCTAAGAGATTCATATGTTATAATGTATTTGTTGTTGAAATCTTCCAAGGTTTCCATCATTTCAGGTGAGGGAGGACTTAGAACTACAAAAGTTTCTTGGGATTTCTTATGTATTCTGCTTTCTCTTTAATGCTTTCTAGAGTAATTTGTTGTGTGTTCTTCTTATTTCTTATGTTGCACTTCTTAGTTTTCTCCAAATTATCATTGTAATTTTTATATTCTTGCTAATAATTGGCTTTAAGACTATTACCAACATCTTTCACACATTTTGCAGAAATGATTTCAAGATTGTCCTCAAAAAGGGGGTTTGAAAGGGAGACACATTTTTTTCCGTTATTATCAAACTCAATATTAACTGAATTAATACTAAAAACGTTCTTGTCATTACGGCTAGCAGACACTTTATTAGGGATAATTTTTGAATTTTTACTTGGTGCAACTTCCATATTTGTGTTATCCTCATCCTTGTTATTGACATAACTACTATTATCCTTATAATTATTGATGACAACCTCAAAAGTTTTCTGAATATTCTTCAAAGATGGACATTCTTTCCTAGTATGGCCATTAATTTTGCAATGAAAGCAAGCACCCATGTTACCAAGGAGAGAAATCTGCCATTCAAAGTATCTACCTTCAAGTTCGAGAGCAATCACCTTAGGAAAGTCAATCTTAGGTTGTAGAGAAATAAGGCTCCATTTGGTTGAGGAATTGGAATTCAACTCAAAACATGATTATCTCAAAATAAGGTTATAAAATTTTGGTTTTGTGTATTCGGAAGATAGTTTGGACTGTTTGGTTGACCCGGAAGATGACTGAGACAATCCATCTTCTGCATTTGGTTGCCAATTTTGAAATTAGAATTAGAACTAAGAAATTCCTATTTCTGTGTTTGGTTCTACAATTTCAAATTGGGATTGGAATTATATTATCCATTTATGTGTTTGGTTCTACATTTTGAATTGGAATTGGAATTTGACAAATTTTTTAAAATTATTGAATAATGTTTAATTTAATGATTTATTTATTTTGTCCATTTTTTAATATTTTATTTTATTAATTTATATTTTTATATAATAAATCATAAAAAAGATTAATTTTTTGAAATTTAAGTTTTTTTTTCACTTATATTTTGAATAGTAAACTTAACTTTTTTATAATTTTATAGATTATCATAAACAAACAAATAACAAGAAAAAAATAATTGCATTGCTCGATATCACATCAAAATATAAACAAGTCTTATAGTCCACATCACAGTATATATATATATATATATATATATATATATATATATATATATATATATATATATATATATATATATATATATATATATATATATATATATATATATATATATATATATATATATATATATATATATATATATAACTATTTCTACATAATGACCCAAAAAAGTAGTGCAATTGTTGCACAAAAAAAAGATCATAGAAACATGACATCGACTTTATAGGTAGCCTCCACTTTTTCCATTGATGCACTCTGGGCGGAAATAGCTGTCTTGAGTGCCTTGCAAGACTTGCACTCATCATCCACAACAGGTACATGTGTAGATGGTGTAGATGATATAGATAGAGATGGGGCGTCATCAACCCACTGAAAGTAGTCACATCCACTGCCATCCTATAATATAAATCTAAGTAATTAGTATTGTTATAATGATTAATATTTATTCTTTGTAAACATTAAATATAGTGAAATTAACAACCTTTTTCTTATTTATGCAAGTCCAAAATTTACACTTCAGATTAGTGTTTGTGTGTGACGTCCTCAATACGTAGTGCACTCCATTACCACAGTCACACATAGGGACATTTATCATAGCCATCACCACTGTATCAAACAATTTTTTATTCATTCATACTATTGAAGCAACCAAAATTAGTATTGGAGATAGATAGCAACATTCATATAACAACATGACTATTTTCTATCAATACAAAATAATTTTTTTTAATTACATTGATATTACGAATTTATACAAAAAATACAATGAAATATCTATAGCATTAGATAGAAGATGGGGAAGAACAATATCCATGAACTAAATGGTGGTGTGAAAACACATCGTTAAATAAGAAAATGGAGCCACTATCAGTAAGAAACCATGTCATATCCCACTCATTCTTCCCATTACTATCCATATTGTTAGATGGTCAATCCTACATATACAAACTAAATATGATAGAAAAACTAAAACTTGTTTAATTTTAAATGGAATACACCAAGGAGTACCATCACAAATATTGACCATTTACAAACATGAACAGTAAACAATCATCAGATAGCTCATTTTTTATTAGCAAATGTGGAGTCTCACATGTTTGTGTACATTGGATTTTTTTATCAGATAGTTCATTGCATTCATATGTGTACATATTTTTTGCATCAATGTTTCGAATCACACTCTATGATCCATCATCAAGATGAAAGAGAGAAAAATGATTGAAAGAGAGAAAAATGATGGACTTTTCTTTCAATCCTTTTTCTCTCTTTCATCCTCATGAAGGATCACAGAGTGTGATCAGAAATGTTGATGCAAAAAATATCTACACAGTCAAATCCAAAAGATATTTCAAACATTTTTAATATTAGCATATGTGTAGTCTCACAATATCATCATATGTGTAGCCTTAGAACTATCCATTTTTGTTTCTTTACCTATCATGTGGTTTTGAAAAATGAATGAAATATCAAAAGAAATTCAAGATGAAATAGAGCATTGAACAAAGTAGAAGTATTCCATTTAATTTCCTAATGCAACAGTAATAACAAATGCAATGGGTATATACATATAACATGGGACAAAATCATGAACAATATAGTCATCTACCAAAACACATTTATATCACCATATGTTCTCAAGAACATGGATAGTTATAAGAGTACACCTTGAAAATGCATTAAATTAAGCATTCATCATGTGGTACTTCTTGGTGTATTCCACTTAAATATGTTAAAAGCAATAGGACTAAAAAATACAAGAAGAACAATAATCTTTGTTTTTATTTCATGTATGACTAACACCCCAAATCCATAATTTATCAAATTTGATAAAATGTGGATTTGGAGTGTTGATAAGACAATAAAAAACAATGAGAAAACAACCTTTTGATAAACTAAAACTAATTGAGAACCTGATTGAAGAACTTCAAGTGATTAGAGATCATTGAACACTAAACTGTTATGTAAGATAATTGAATCAGTTTTATGTTGTCATTGATGTCAACTAGTTTTGACAGTAGTTATCATGGAGTTGCAAATATCTAACACATTTGTAAAAGAGAAGAGGAAGATGAAGAAGCGAGATATCTACATTGAGGAAGATGGTTATGAAAGATGAGGATAAGGAATACCTTTGGTAACTTATTGATGAGTCTATGACTTCATATTGTTGACTTGATTATGTTGCATTAATCTATTATGAAGTTGGGAGCAAAATGTTACAAATCAGTGTGGTCAGTTAATGAAGCATTCATGTATACACCGAGCAGTGTAGTGTATACCAAGTATAGTATAAAATGAGCTTGTGTTCACCGACACATTTCTTTGTTAACTGAGTATGGACAAAAGAACTAAATGATTAGTTTAGCCGACAGAAGTTGATGAGCTATAAAGTATATGATCATGGAGTGGAAAGATAAAGTTTGTTACGAGATCAACGACTAGAAAAATTCAAGAAAGATCTAAAGGAAAAAATTGAAACATGTTACTGATACATCAGCCAAGGAAGGTTTAAACGGAAAAACCAACAAAGGAGATTAAGCGGCAAAATCTGATGGATGAAAAGAAAATGATTTACTTGTCTATTTAAGAGACTAGGGTTTCATTATGAAACTTATGCTGGAGGAAATAATACTGCAGAGATATCACGTGAAAAAGCTTCATGCATGCCTGATCAAACTAGTTAAGGAGAACCGAACTACAGAGATTACCGAGTGTCAAAAAGCTATAATCGAGAGATAGTAAGTTACTGAATATTGTTGAAACAGAATTGATATATTGAATAGAAGATTTGAATGAGCATAATATAGATTTGCACATCTGCAAATCAAGTTGTATTGTAATTAGATCACCTGTTGTTATAGTTTAACCATTGTAATCAGATAAATCTCTTAACCAAGTAGACTTGAAAGTCTTGTAATTTCATTCATCAAATGTACATTTTTTATCCTATCAACCCCATAGTGAATGCTGGTTGGACGATAACGATTAGTGTTAAATCCTCTAACAAGGTCACACCTTACAGTGTGTTTTGTAACCTTTAAAAAGGTTGGGTCTTCATCGACCTCACTTCAGAAGAGTGAACAATTTTTGGATTGCCGGTCCTAGGTGGTTTTTCCCTTTACAAGGTTTCCACGTTAAATCTCTTGTGTTATGTGTTGATTGTGATGATTGTTGGTTATCATACTTTACATGTTGCATATTTGATTTCATTGGTAGTTACTATAAGTTATTAACTGGTAATCGGTAAAAGCACAAACAGTTTACTATTCTATGTTACCAAGCTGCAAAAATTTGTTTAAATTATTTTTGGATATACATTTTGTATTTGGGACTGTGGATAACTGATTCACCCCCCTCTCAGTTACTCTAACAATTGGTATCAAGAGCATATTGGTTGCTTGGAACAGAGTTTTAAGGACTTCAACATAAAGATCACAAAATGTATAAGAGGGATGTGCCAAAGCTAAACAAGGATAACTTTACAATATGGCAAAGCCGAATGAAATTGCATATATCTGGAATTGAGAATTCTTCCGTCACACTATTAGAGAATGGCTACATTGCACCGCCCACTGGACCTTTGACTCTAGATCAACTAAGAGATAGACATGAGCATAACATTACTATGATGGAGTTTTCTGTTGCTCTGACAGATGCCGAGTTTGAAGATATCAAAGATTGCACTACTGCTAAGGATATGTGGGATAAACTTGCTCAAGTTTATAGTGGTGATACAAATGTCAAGAGAGCCAGAGCTGAAAGTTTAAGAGGAAGATTCGATGATATGAAGATGAAAGAAGGATAAAATATTGTGCGGTATACAAACCAAATAAAGGAGGTAGTTCACGCTATCAGAGGATCTGATGGTGTTATTGATGAAGACACTATGGTAAGAAAAATTCTAAGGACTTTATTGCCTATTTATGCAATCAGAATATCAACAATACATGAAAATAGGCCAACACCTAATAGTACTCTCACTCTTGATAATCTGATTGGAAAGCTAACAACTTTTGAACTGAACAACTATGATAATATTATTGTACTGACTGTTGAATCTTCTTTTATGACTTCTCTGAAGATCGGTAAGTCTAGTAGTAGAAATAATAAGGATGATCATGATAGCAATACTGATGATGAGCTTGATGAGCTTGAAGCTCTTATGGCCAAGAGAATACCTAAAGGAAAAGGTAGATATAGAGGCAAATTACCTTTAGCATGTTTTAACTACAAAGAAGTTGGTCATATTGCTGCTAGATGTCCAAATAGGAAGGAAGATGACATAAACAAGGACCGATCTAGTGAAGGAAGCTATGGGAGAAGAGGCAATAGAAATTATTGACACTACAACAGAGACAACCGAGACAACAATGATAAAGGCAAAAATGTATGTTACATTGCTAAAGAAAATGAATTTGATTCAGATTCAGATGATGATGTAGAAGTTGTATTTGTTTCTATGAAGGATGATTCTGAGGAAGAAGAAAGGTATGTAGAAACAACACTGATTTCTAAGGTTAATAAAAATGATACATGGATCATAGATAGTGGTTGTACACATCACATGACTGGTGATGAAGAAAAATTTGATCATCTTGAGCAACATAATGGGGGATCTATAAAAATGGGTAATGATACACCTTGTATGGTTAGAGGAAAGGGATCCTTGATGATAAATGATAGAATCCAATGTGATAATGCTTATTAGGTAGAAGGACTAAACTATAATTTGCTAAGTGTGGCACAATTGAACAATTTAGGTCATCGAGTAGCTTTTGAGAGCAAGAAAGTAAAAATATTTGATGATGGAGGAAGACTTGTTGGAATAGGAGCACAATTGAAAAGTAACTTATTTTATCTTGATAACGCAGAGTCTTCTTGTTTAATGATGAAAAATGAAGATGCTTGGTTATGGCATAAAAGGTTATGTCATGTACACTTTGATAACATGATTAAGATTAGTAAAAAGAAAAAGGTTAGATATTTGCCTAACTTATCTAAGCCTGATCATATTATGTCTCATGAGTGTCAGAAAGGTAAAATGAAAAAATCTAGTTTCAAAAGCAAAGAATATTCAACAAAGAAAATACTTGAGTTAGTTAACACCGACCTGTGTGGTCCCATGAGAATACAGAGCTATTATGGAGATAGATATTTATTCTTTTTGTTGATGATTGTACTAGATTGATGAATGTCATGTTCTTGAAAGAAAAATTAGAGGCATTTAAGATGTTCAAATGGTTTAAAGAAAAAGTAGAGAAAGAGATTGGTAAAGAATTGAAATGCTTAAGATCCGATAGAGGAGGTGAATTTATTTCTGATGAATTTACTAACTATTGTAATGAGCATGGTATAAAAAGACAGGTCTTTGCACCAAGAACACATCAGCAGAATGGAATTGCTGAAAGGAGGAATAGGTCAATAGTTGATTGCACAAGGAACACTGATGATAGAGAAAAATATTGCTTAGACATACTGGAGAGAGGCAGTTAGCATAGCTATTTATGTTTTGAACCAAGTACAATTGAAGGACACTAACAAAACACCCTATGAGTTATGGTTTGGACACAAACCCATTGTAAGTTATTTCAAAATTTTTGGAAGTAAATGCTTTATTCTGAAAGATGAAAGAAATGGAAAGTTTGACTCAAAAGGTGATGAAGGGATATTTCTTGGATATTCCACCAAAAGCAAAGCATATAATTGTCTAAATAAAGTTACTAATAAAATGATAGAAAGTGCTAATGTCAGGGTTGATGAGTTTGATGAAAAGAATGCAGATGAAAGCACAAAGGAAGTGGAAGAATATGGTAGATTCACATACATTGAAGAACCAGAGTATTTACCAAAGCCATAGATAGTGACAATCGGTCAGTAGGAAAACAACACTGAGGAATAGGAAAGAGAAACCAATGAGCAGGAAGGACCTACCGAGCAAGAAAATGAACCTGAACAAGATGAACAAGAAAGAAGAGATTAGATACTGGAAATATTTGTTAGAAGACATCATCTTGAGAACCAAATCATTGGTGACAAGCAAGTTGGCATACAAACAAGAAGTAAGTCAAGATAAGGTACATGCTTAGTTTGTGAATATGAACCGAAAAATGTTAAAGTTGCATTGGATAATGAAGAATGGATAAATGCAATGAATGAAGAGATTGAACAGATAGAGAAAAAAAAACATGGACCTTAGTACCTAGACCTAAGGATAAGAATGTTATTAGTACTAAGTGGATCTTCAGAAACAAGCTGAATGAAAATGGAGAGGTTACAAGGAATAAAGCCAGATTAGTTTGCAAGGGGTATGCATAGGAGGAAGGAATTGATTATGGTGAGACTTTTACACCTATTGCTAGACTAGAAGGAGTTTGAATGTTACTGGCCTATGCAGTACATAAGAAATTTAAAGTTTATCAAATGGACGTTAAGTTTGCATTTCTGAATGGGATACTTGAAGAAGAAGTCTACATAGACCAACCAGAAGGGTTTGTAGATCTAGACAAGAAAGACATGGTATGTAGATTACATAAAGCTTTATATGGTTTGAAGCAAGCACCGAGAGTGTGGTATGAAAGGATGCATACTTATTTGTTAAGTATTGGATTTATTAGAACTAGTGAGAACATCAATTTATATATGAAAGGAGATACTAATGATACTATTCTAATTGTTGAAATATTTGTGGATGATATTATCTTTGGAGGACAAGATCACATATGTAAATCATTTGCTGATGAGATGAGAAAAGAGTTTGAAATGTCTATTTTTGGAGAGATTAAGTTCTTTCTAGGACTGTAGGTTATTCAACAAAATGATGGGATATTCATCACACAATCCAAATATATAAAGGAAGTACTAAAAACATTTGGCATGGAAGATGCTAAACCAGTTGGAACACCAATGGTCATAGGCTACAAATTAACTAAAGATGATGAAACTATAGAGGTGAACCAGACACTGTACCGATCTATGATTGGTAAGTTAATGTATGTAGTACATAGTAGACTAGATATTGCACATGCTGTGGGGATTGTTGCTATATTTTCTGCAAATCCTAGGGAGTCACACATGGTTTCTACAAAGAGAATCTTAAGATACCTGAAGAAGATAGAGGATTATGGATTATGGTATCCTAAGGAAGGCAAGTTTGAACTTAAAAGTATACACCGACGCTGATTGGGCTGGAAATGTGGATGATAGAAAAAGCACAACCAGAGGAGCATTTTTCTTCGGTGAAAGACTTGTTACCTAGACAAGTAAGAAGCAGTCTTGTATTTCCCAGTCTACAGCCAAAGTAGAGTATGTTGCTGCTGCTACAAACTATTCAAATATTGCATATATCAAGCAAGTGTTGGAAGGAATGAATAAGGTAATCACTGAGTCGGTGATTATATATTGTGATAACACTAGTGCCATAAACATTTCAAAGAATCCAGTGATGCATTAAAAAACCAAGCACATATCTATCAAGTATCACTACTTAAGAGAACACGTACAAGAGAAGCAAGTGAAGCTAGAATTTGTTACATCTAAAGAGCAACTTGCAAACATATTTACAAAACCTCTACCGAAAGATACATTTGAATACTTAAGGACTAGACTTGTGGTCCGTCCCCTGTATACCGGTCACTAATGTGATCTAGAGGTTGCATCAGCCTAATCTTATCAGAAGATCACTCATGTTGATGCAGCATAGTTCACACTTTGGCTTTCTGTCTAAGGTTGTGAAATATTTGAGAAACCAGTTGCATAATTAGTATACAGAGATACAATAAATGCACATGACAACAAAGAGTTACATGGATACTATATCTAGCTGTATGTTTATTTTTTTCTTTGGCATTGTTGTCAAAGGGAGAGATAAACAATATGATAACCGAGGATAATACTGGAACATCTATCTTAGGGAGAGACAATCTGAGAAGATAAAGGGAGATAAACAGAAGGAACCTAAGAGCTGCTAAAGATCATATCTACAGAAGATAGTCTACATTTGCAATGCTATTATGTAATGTAGTGATTAAACATATTAAGCTAGGGAGAGCTTACTGAGCTACAACATTTGTTTACAGAGTTGTAGAATACATGTTTGGTATGTGTATGGTATACTTCATATTGCTTGAGTTGCCATCAATGCCAAAGGGAGAGATTGATGAAATAAAACTGATTGAGAACCTGATTGAAGAACTTCAAGTGATTAGAGATCATTGAACACTGAACTGTTATGTAAGATAATTGAATCAATTTTATGTTGTCATTATGTCAACTAGTTTTGATAGTACGTGTCATGGAGTTGCAAATATCTAACACATCTGTAAAAGAGAAGAGGAAGATGAAGAACTGAGATATCTACATTGAGGAAGATGGTTATGACAGATGAGGATAAGGAATACCTTTGGTAACTTATTGATGAGTCTATGACTTCATATTGTTGACTTGATTATGTTGCATTAATCTGTTATGAAGTTGGGAGCAAAATGTTACAAAGCAGTGTGGTCAGTTAATGAAGCATTCCTGTATACACCGAGCAGTGTAGTGTATACCAAGTATAGTATAAACCGAGCTTGTGTTGACCGACGCATTTCTTTGTTAACCAAGTATGGACAAAAGAGCTAAATGATTAGTGTAGTTGACAGAAGTTGATGAGTTGTAAAGTGTATGATCACGAAGTGGAAAGATAAAGTTTGTTACGAGATCAACAGCTAGAAAAATTCAAGAAAGATCTAAAGGAAAGAATTGAAACATGTTAATGACACATCATCCGAGGAAGGTTTAAGCAGCAAAACCAATGAAGGAGATTAAGCAACAAAATCTGATGAATGAGAAGAAAACAGTTTACTTGTCTATTTAAGAGACTAGGGTTTCATTATGAAACTTATGCCAGAGGAAAGAATACTGCAGTGATATCATGTGAACAAGCTTCATGCATGCCTAATCAAAATGGTTAAGGAGAACCGAACTACAAAGATTACCGAGCGTCAGCAAGCTATAAATGAGAGACAATAAGTTACTGAATATTGTTGAAACAGAATTGATATATTGAATAGAGGATTTGAATGAGCATAATATATATCTGTACATCTGCAAATCAAGTTGTATTGTAATCAGATCACCTACTGTTATAGTTTAACCATTGTAATCAGATAAATCTCTTAATCAAGTAGACTTGAAAGTCTTGTAATGTCATTCATAGAATGCACATTTGTTATCATGTCAACCCCATAGTGAATGCTGGTTGGATGATAACGGTTAGTGTTAAATCTTCTAACAAGCTCACACCTTACAGTGTGTTTTGTAACCTTTAACAAGGTTGGATCTTCACCGACCTCACTTCAAAAGAGTGAACAAATTTTGGGTTGCTGGTCCCAGGTGGTTTTTCCCTTTACATGGTTTCTACGTTAAATCTCTTGTGTTATGTGTTGATTGTGATGATTGTTGGATATCATACTTTACATGTTGCATATTTGATTTGATCGGTAGTTACTATAAGTTATTAACTGGTAATCAGTAAAAGCACAGACAGTTTACTATTCTATGTTACCGAGTTGCAAAAATTTGTTTAAATTATTTTTTGATATACATTTTGTATTTGGGACTGTGGATAACTGATTCACCCCCCTCTTAGTTATTCTAACACCTTTTCACAATGATGTCAACTAGAAGAGGTCATTGCAAGTGAAAATGTTAGTACAAAAGTTTTGGTCCATGAAAGTTTGAATTCACTATATCCTAATTAATATTGTAAGCTTAACAAGGCTTAAAATTAAAATTAGTGCTAGATATGTGCAGGAATTCCTATTAATAGACCATATGTTATGCAATATTTGAATGCACATAATAACATATAAATATATCTCTAAAAAGTTAAAAAGTATGTGCAACACTTTCCACACAACATATTATTTAAGAAACTGTTACCCCTCCATTGACCCTCTAAATTTAATGACACCTTAACGTAACTGTGCTTGGAAAGGGATGCACACACTCTACACTATGGAATTCAAATACAATCTTCATCTATGCAATCAGAGATATACAGAAACAGAAGAAACCAAAAGTAAAAGGAGAGAAACATTAAAATTTATAAAGTAAGGAATATATCCCATGGCCTGAGTATGTAACAAAATGATTGAATAATCATGCTAGTTCTTGTAAGAATTTGATGGAATATAAGTTAGTTTTAGAAAGCCTAAAATTATAGAGATCAATATTGTTGAGAATGATGTGACAATGAAAGTAATGCACAAGAATAGTCTGTCATGTTGTTTACGATGATATTACAGATATTTGAGGTCAACATATGTATAGGCATGTGCAATCTGTGTTTTTGTAATATAAATTGTAGATGTAATGGTATTGATGCAAAGACGTAGTATTCATCTTTGCAGTTGCAGGGTCTGATTTGTTCATGAACAAAAGTTGTTGAAAAAGGTATGCATGTTGTACACTGTAGATATTGATATGCAACATTCAGGTGTAAATATTTTATTGTTATAGTGATATTGAATGTAGATATATACATATTGATTTTACAGGATCTTTTCAAAGAAGAGCATCCTATGGAATACAATTTGTATTTAGTGGATCTATTGAAATAGATTGGGGCATTGTTACAAGAAAAATATAGATGAATGCTTTCATAAACGTTAAGTGAAATATCATCACATAGATAGCCACAATAATGGTATTGAAAGTGGTCAGGAGATCTAATGCAAATATAAACTCATGATCAATTAGTGTCAAATAATAAGGAATCTAGAGGAAAAATTAAAACTGGGGCTTACAAAGATGAATGCTAATGATGCAATTACAATTTTCTTGGCACATATGAGCTGCGTATCTAGAATATACCTCAGATTCTCTTGGACATTTAGCATGAAATTTTTAGCTTCTTTTGATTATAGTAGGGTACTGGAATAACCAAGGAGATTGAGTTAAATATGATCATTCTAAATAATCTTCTTCAGATAACATGAGTCATGATCATGGATCTCTTTTTCTGTTTTAGAAATAATTTGGATACCTTTGATTGCTCTAACTATATCGAATAATGGGAAAGTCTCTCAAATAATACTTCAGCATACGCAAATGTTTAAAATTTGGAAGTCTATCCTGCATACGAAGGATATGGTTTTTTACTATAATGCATGTTACAAATTGCAAGGTAAAACTAGGTGACGTATATCAGTTAGATCATCATCATGATTTAAGAATATAAACTGTTGACATAAACAAATAACTTTACAATATCTTTGAAAAGGAAAAAGCATGGTTTAAGTGTTTGTAAGAGTGTAAATGTCTATATTTTTTCAACAAAGGGGAACACCCTTTTAATTCTAGGAGAGAATAATCCATTCCATCTAAAAGTGCCATTAAATTTCCAAAGACTAAAAGTAAGGAGTAACTATTCTCAAAAAGGTGTGTTCAGTTTCATTTTAAGAAAACCGAGGGTTCCAACCATAATAAGAAAAGAAGAGAATGATATCTCTACCTCTAATATTGATTTCCAATGAGACAACTATTAAAGGGAATTTGCTACAATGACTCTAATGCATCCCAACCAAATGACTTCTTTGATTGCACAGAGATTTTAATCTGAGAATGAAGACATATTTGTTCCCTTTCTTGGAAGGACATTTCTTCTCCAAATACTTTGACAACATCAAACACATACAAAAATATGTGAAAAAGAAGCCAAACATAACCCAAACTACCCTCAAATGTAAGAAAATAATAAACATCTATGAAGAACCAACCACATAGTTAGAGGCATGAGGAATTCCATTAACAACATTTCCCTTTACTATCTTTCACATGGATGAGCCTCTTATGATGACAAGAGAAAAAGGCTAATTGGCACCCTCTTTGATAATTTTTTTAATCTCTAAATGAAAACTTTTCAATATATCACCTTTACTGTATTTTATTACTTTGATACTTTAGCAAATAACAAAATTACCATCATAATATGCTTATGAAAGCAATTTCCACATTAGTCAATTAAGCTCACATGTGTATTACTCACTTTCATTTTGAGAGTGAAAAGTGAAAATAACTTTTAAGTGAAAAAAATTACTCTGAGTGAGATAAATACTCCTCAAATTGACTTTTCCTCATCCTCCTTTTGTTCCCTATAAACATGAAGAGAAATGTGGTCTTAGAAAAGCTAAATGTGAAAACGATAGGCGTAGATAAGGGAATCTCTTCCCATGAATGACTGATAATAGCTAGCAACCTCATTGAGTGCCAATGTAAATTTCCAACAAGACAAACATACATAAAATAATTTCTTTATACATAGATTCTTGGCAACAATTACAGATTAATGAATTTTAATGAGTTGGACACAACAAAGAAGAATCTACGTTGGAGTTTCAAACATAAAAGATATCCATTTAATTCATTACAGATTGCAGTAACAAAAACACTAAGTATTAGTGTAAAAATCATCAACCAAAACATAGTTGTATCAGCGTATGTGAACTATGATCAAATTTGAAGTCTTCAAAGTGATAGAAAATAACTACAATCCACCAAATGTTATTTCAATCCACTCCACTCTCTCCTCCTCATTCATCAACAAGAACCCTTTGGCTCTTTCATGTTGAATCGCGAAGGTGTCATATACCCTCACAAAAACACCTCGGCTCAATTTAGGGATGGATTTGAGAGTGATATATGTGCTAATAAAAACGTTATTATCATCAAATTTATCCATTTTGTGAAGGTGAACATTGTTGAGGCCATCTTTTATTTTCTTGATTGTTTCATAGATGACATCCAAGGAACTAGCCATACTTTCCTTCCTCCTCTTTCCCATCCTTGATGATGATGATGTAGGAGTTCCTCTACCACTTATAGTGGATTGATTGGAATGATTAACGTCTTGGTCCAAATCAACAACACTATCAAGATGTATACTGAAACCAATATCCTCTTCATCATGAACATTGAATGCCTTTTCCATAGGGTTCCCTTCTTCAGTCTCATGGGCCGTTGTAGCTGCACTACCTTTAACAATGTCATTACCCACAATTACACCCAATTCATTGGAGTATTAGAAGGGCTTCCTCTTATACACTTTGGCATTTTTGAATTCTCTTCTCTGCATGTTGGCATAAATAAATGGATTAGGTTCTTTGTCTTTCATTATTAACTTTATAAGAAGGAAATATTATTTTAATCAAAATAGTAGAAAGACCACCCTATCTTCAGAAGCTCATCCCACACACTATCCTCAGTATCCATGCATTGAGTTGCCTCATTCCAAGCGAAACCACTTGTATTTCTCAATTCTTTCATCACTCTATATGCAAGCTTCCATGTTTTCAACTTGTTTTTTAAATTGTCCTTTGTTAGATTAAGGTGCATATCCGCGTTGAACCTCCTCTCAATGGTAGTCCATGCTTCTTTTTTGAATCCCCTGTCACCTTTTCTTCCAAGCTGCAAGTCAAGAAACTTGCGTTCCATCTCTTTTGTACACATTACCTTCTTTGAGGAAGAAGATATCTGGCTCATGTTACCAGTTTCTTCCATTCTCATCATTAGTTTTGTGTATGCCATGGTCTAGATCAATTGTTCACAATGTACATATTGTTGTTAATGGTATAAACATATCACATGGAACATATTTATGGACATATCATTGTATCATTATATTTGCATACATCGGTATAATATAGAAAATAAAAAACCAACATGTCCAATACTTCCAGACACAAACAAAAGAAAAATGAAACCATCATGTATATAAAAGTATCTGCATACATCAGTTTACTCAAATAAAAGACATTGACCCATAAAAGTACAACTATTCTTAGGATATGTAGTCTTCCCACATTCTACATGCTATATCATCTCAAAACCGTGCCCACGGGTCTCTATCATGCTGAGACAACCCATATGTCTCAAGCATTGGTACATCTATCCCATCACGATCATCATCTTCTTCGCTACCAATTTCTGATGGAATGTCATCCTCTATCATAATCAAGTTGTGTACTATGCAACATGCTAATACAATATGGACTTGTGTTGTGATAGAATAAGACATGGCATACCTCAGGATTGGAAAACACTGTTTGGGAATACCAAATGTACACTCTATTGCATTTCTAAGAGAGGAGTGTCTATGGTTGAACAACTCTTATCGAGAGTTTATTGGATTTTCTCTTGAAAATCCTTCAGGTGGTAGCATGTACACTGATAAGGAGTGAGAAATCTAGGTGCATTGGGATATCTATCATCCACTAGAAAATAGTTTCCTACATAAATAAAAGAGATTGTTAGAACTTAAAACATTCATTGTACCCTTGAGTATATTAAACTATGATTTGGCTTATCGGGGGGAACACCAAGTGGATCTGCTCTTGATAGAGATGGAGCTAGAACACGACTATCCACAAAAAACCCTTCCCAACCAACAAGGCAGTACTGAAATTTATAATCGAAGGAACACACGCCCATAAAATTTTGTGACAAGTTGCCTTTTCTATCATGATATTTACCTTGCATGTTGACATCGTTGGTGACTAGTATATGGGTTCCATCGATAGATCCAACACAATCCTATACGATATGATACAATCATCAATTGTACGGTCAACCAGTAATATGGTAAGGATAAAAATACATACAAAAAATTTGTAACAACACAAGAATTACCTTGAAGAATGGATCAAAATGGTCCTTCCCACTAATTTCATGAGGAGTGTTTGGACCAAGTGGTATAAACTAATCCTAGTGGAGTGCTAAGATAGCCCTCAACATCTTGTGGAAGTATCAGATGACTGTCTCTCTTGAGTGCCCAAAGTTGTGGGCAATCTTGCAGTTCCTTAGATTGTGGCCAAGGGTGTGGAGGAACATCACAAGTTGTTCTTCTAACTTCAAGTGTATCGTATCTGTTAAGCTTCCTTTCAGCCTTAGGATACTAGCTAGATGAAAGAAGGATCCCCTTATGCGAATCTGATCATGACAATCCAAATCATTGGAATGAATAACCATCTATAAAAAGAATTTCCTTTTCTTATTTGTTTACCCATTTGTGCACTTCCTTCTTGGGCGAACACTACTTTGGCTATGACAAGCAAAGAAAGAAGAGATGTGAGAAGATGAGTGTATGTGGTCTCCATATCTACACATCCTAGAATGTCAATATTCTCAATAGGATCCATCAATGGCTTGAAATGTAGACAAACACAATGATTTCAGTGAGGAGATATCCACTATCAATCAAAAAGATAGAGCGTACATTAGTTACTGAAACCACATATGTATGTATCTCATGAATTTGTTAGCCTCATTGCATTAAGAAGTCAATAAGTTTACAAACACCTAGAGCGTATATTAATTATTGAAATACAAAAAGGAGTATCAATTGGTAACGATCACAAGCCCGTCATTAACTATTCATGATTCTATCCTATGTTATATGTATATACCCGATCAATTGGTTTAGGTTGATGATTGTACTGTTCATGATTGTATTGTTGGTGATAATTTTGAGTAACCTTACCCAAGCCCACAATTGAAATCATAATTAGAATGTTCATCTACGGGGGTTGTAATGCCTTCTCTTCCCAAATCAGTGTTGATGATTACAAAGAAATGTATTTTAGTCATCAATTTTTCAGCCTATCTTTGTAATCATCAACACTTATTTTGGGCACAACAACCTTTAGAACCCCCATAGATAAACATTCCAATGGTATAAATAAAAACTTCATAAAATCTAGGTAGGTTATTAATTGGTTTGTTATAGAATGCTCTTTTGCAAAACATTTACAGGACATATGTAAAGATGTCTTTGGTTCAGTTGCTTGGTGTATTGGGGAAACATTTCAAGTTTTAGTGCTGCCAACACAGAATATACAAGTTTTGTACTCTAGGGAAATACCAACAGATTTAGATAAAGGGGAAGAAAGTGACTCATAAGTTGGCACAATAAGCATAGGAGGTATGTTGATTTGTAAGACATGAAAGCATGCAGGATCAGCTTCCTGCTCAAAAGAAAAAAGCTATATTCACTATTTGATAATCTTTTTTAATTTCATTGAATGTTGTGCAAAGAAGCACTTAATAAATTCATTCCTAGTCTAAATTAATTATGTTTCTGCAAAATTGCCTTGCCAAGACTAACAAAATAATCATCCAATCCCTTGTGTTCCACATTATTCCAATGACCTATTCTATTTGTGCCAAGTTTAATTGACTAAACATTATCCATAGTCAAACATGGGAGTATGAGAATGGGTACCTATTACCCTTTCAGATAAAGGTATAAGAGAAAATGAGTATAGATATGGATATATTATGTACAGTTGTAGGCATAAAAATGTGAGTGAAAGGATGAGGTTACCATCCTCGTATCTATATTAGAAATTCCAGGTGAGTATGATCTGCATTTTCTTTCTATTAATCCACTAAATGTTGATTGAGAATAGTTTTACAAACCAAGTTGTACATTCCTTGTACAATAGAAATTAGAACAAAAACCTTCAAACATATTTGTAATAGTGAAACATTGAATTGATTTAGAATCATTTCTTATATTCTAGAAATCTATATATCAACAAGTCTAAATAAGACCTTAACATTAAACTTATACAACATCACCCAAGAAAACCTATGTCTAAAGGTCGGGTTATCAATGCTCTAGAAAATGAACATATTTAGCATAGTACAGTTGAAATTATATCTACAAGATGAACTGCAATTCTATTATGCAATAGAAGAAGTAATCTATACACAAATGCAGATATAGCATACATGCAAACTTATAGGTCAATGAAGATATAACAAATGCAAACCACCAACATTAAAATATTGGCTCTAAACAAAGCATAAGATCACAAAAAAGAATAGAGCACAATATTGTTATCCATGCAAATAAATACAAAAGGTACTAATGTTATTATCTACATGCACACCAACATAAATGTAATTTGCATAAAATAAAGATGAGATTTGTTTGAATTGCATCAAATAAAGATGAGATTTGTTTGAATGAGTTGCATTGCATGCTATTTTGCTATCTATAGAGGGTTTAATTTATGTAGAAACAATATAAATATATTTAAGAAACCATGCAAAGGATAAATATTCCCTCAATATAGTTTTATTTAAAAGAACTATCATATGATAATTCCAATTGAATCAAAAAGCATTTAAAACATCACCTCCTTGGCATCCATTTTGCTCTACAAAAGCAAAAATATAGACAGAACGACATCTCTGGTAAGATACAAGAAATTCAAAATGCATTCCTCAATGAAATTTGGGAGCCAGATTAACTTAAAGAAAGCATATGATCACATCTCATTGGTGGTGGTCAAAGGTTTGTTCAAATGCCAACTAGAAGTCTTGTTCTAGATAGAGCTTAAGTCAATTTGAACTACTAAGGTGTGGGATGCCACCCACTATAAGAAATTCTTACCACATGCTTTCTATAAGAAATACATTGTGAACCATTCAACTTAAATCTTCTTAGGTAGTTAAAATTTTTTGAAAATTTTTAATCCATTTTATCATATATAATTTTATTTAATATCAGTTTAATGACTTCCACCCATCATCCCCAGATCCGAGAAATTTATGCTATCCCCAATGCTCAGAGAAACACAGATTTTAGTTTATCTTACAATGATAGAGGGAAACCGAGATCAAAATCAAACTTGATAAACGAGATGTTTTCACTATTAGCTACTGAAGCTGATTAATCACTAAGAGTCAACTTCAGAAAAAAAAAAGTAAACCTCACACTAGCTGGTAAATTCTTTGAACTCTGGTCTACTGGTATAGCAGGTAAGAATTAATGTGGAATAAAAACCCCATTAAAAGATGTTATTGTAGCAACCTGCAGGTCATATGCCCAAGAAAGGAGGATGCTAGGGTAAGACATCAACCGCCTCTCATCTCACAGTTTTTACCCATTTGTCTAAATTAAAAGACACTAGGCTAAGTTCAGCAAAGGTGCCAATCGAAAACATAAGGTCCGAAGTGAAACATCCGATCCACATACTAATTCCAATTCACACAATTACACTCAATCTAGTGTCACACAAACACCTTAACTGAAGGTTTTGAAATATTACTCATGAATCAAATCTTCTAAAGCTGCATACAACCAGTCCTAGCAATCCAAAAAGTTTTGCATGGAAGATTAAATGCATTAATAATTGCAATCAAGCACAATGTGATGCGCCCTTTCAACAGGATTCTCGCCAAAGAAAACCTATCATGCAATAGTAGAAACTTGAAATGTTTTGGGCTCGCTAAACCAAATGGGGCAGGCTGATTAATATTTAGTCATCGACTCACACTATTCCAATTAAAAAGACTAGTGAAAAGCTTTAACTGTGTGAGACTTTTGCCATATACTTTACAAAAGTATCTTATTAAGTGATTTGTTCCAATAATTTATTATTCTATTTGAACTCGAGCTAAAAAAACAAAATTTTAAAACCCTAAATTTTACAAATACAGTGAGAAGTATTCATTGATAGAGATTTTATTTTTAATTTAATATAAAAATTATTAAAGAAATGTTTGTCACGGATATGTTGCAGCTTGTAGGGATTGGTTATCTATGGTTGTTGGTGTGAATATTAACCTAGAGTTGAAGTTTTTCCACTTGTATACCCTCTTAAATTAGAAACAAATATTTGGAGGAATTTTATTTATTAAATTAATGAGGAAATATAAATTGACCCCCCAAAAAAGTGTCATGTGGCAAAAATCATATCCATATTAACAAAATTCAAATTCCAAATGTTTGAGCTAAATATAATGTAAAATTGAATTCTAAAATTTGAATCCATAAATTTTAATTCCCATACACACAAAATAGAAAAATTGTTAGTTGCACATGCATAAAGCTTGAATTTGAAAAAAATACGTACATAAGATTTAAATACAATGTTCATCCAATAAATCTGATTTTTTTCCATAAAAATTGATAAATTGTGGGAAAAGGTTCGGGTTTTACTATTTCACATTTTATGTGAGAATATGTACATAATGTGAGAATAATTTGTCATATAAATTTGAATTTGAAAGCCAAATATAATGTAAAATTGAATGTTGAAATTTGAATCCATAAATTCTAATTGACATACATAAAATATAGAAATGCTTACATGAAACTTAAATACAATCACCCATTCAAAGAATTTGATTTTAGTATTAGTCACATTTGAAGGATTTTAGCATTTAATCCTTCGTGAGCATAGAGACACAAGATAAAACTCCTACTAATGGAGATTTAATTACAGTCATGAAAAAGTTTCACTATTACACTAAAATATTACCTTTGTAAATGAGTAAATAAAATTGAAAAAAAAAAAAACTTTAATATTAAATTATAAAAAATAAAAAATAATTTTAATTTTTAAATATAAAACTAAAAAAATTCAAAAAGTAAAAACATATTATACATTACTTTAAAAATGAAACTTTAAAAGTAAAAACTTATTATACAATCTTAAAAAACTAATATTAATTTTTCAATTATATACATATTTTTTAAAACTTTTTTTATTATTATGTTCAAGTAATAAATTTAAAGTAAATCAACTTCAAAATGTATTATTTTTAGGTGAGTTTCAAACTATATGTTTCTATTATAAAGTGAAAATAAATCATTTTTAAAATTTAAATTATTTATTAAATTATCTATTAAATTATTTTATTTTTGAAATACTTCATTTTAAATAACAAATATTTGTATTATACATTTTAAAAATCAACTTCAAAATTGAATAGTATTTATTGTTTTATCATTTAAGATATATTTCTATTACAAATTTAAAAAATCAAGTTCAAAATTTAGCTATATTTATTGATTTATTTAAGATTTTTTTTTATTATAAATTGAAGTTACAAATTTTAAAATATAATATTATTTATTAACTTATTTACTTTTAAAAAAAAATTCACATTCAAATATAAAAAACATACCTTATAAAATTAGATAATGCAATACTAAAAAATTAGGTAAGTTTCCATTTCTAATGGTGAACTATGGATTTGATAAGTTTCTATTTTCCATATAGCCGGAAAATAAAATTATCAAGTAAAAAGGTTGACAACTATCCGGCAAAAAAATGTCATTTTTGGGAGCAAAAGCTCCCACGTAAAGCCTATCGGCTTAATAAGGTAGAAGACTATCTATTTTATCTAGTAATGAAGCTCGAAGATACCTACCTGACAACGCATAAATCTATCACAAAGTCTTCAAAAAACTTCTATCAAAAACCCGTGGTTGTAATAGGCATGTTGGCAATGCCTAGACTCCAATCTCAAGGAGTACAAAATGTCAACACTACACAAAAATGCCTTTTGCAATGCAAACCCCTTTCGCAATGCAAGAAGATGATTTCACAAAAACGGACCTGACGACCTTATTAAATGGGGTAAACCCAAAATCCAAAAGATGATTTCAAATTCTACCTATTGGGTGGGAAGATAGTGCTGTGGATTTTGGTGTCTAAATCAGATTTTGATCTCTGAAACCCGAATTGCAGTTTAGTGTCCCAAACAGTGGATTTGGCAAAAAAGTGGAAGTTCCACACCCAATTCCACCCCAATTCCACTAACCAAACGTGGCCTAAGTGCCCTAGCTTTAAGATGTGGGAGAGTGACTATGGAGTCTTCCACTTGCAGGACCGACTCCAAAGGCTTAAGAATCTGAGAGATAAACGACTATAACCTTGGCTGAAGATTATGAATTTCAATCCATTATGGGGAAGCTCTTGGAACAACATTATCCAGGCTACCATTGGGCGACCATGGGAAATCCCTAAACAGGGATTGTCCTACATCCCAAAACCCCTTTTTGAGGACTCTTTCCTGCATATTGTTATTTTTTAGAAAACCACAAACACTCCCGTTTGAATCATTCTACTAAACTTAACATAAATTCCAAGTTTTTTGAGCAACATTTTTTAACTGATTTTTTTCAATTTTGATTGCTCTTACCATGTCTTCATTCAGAGTCAAACATAGAGTTTTCAACCCAAGACGAGGGAGCTTACCCTTCTCTCCTCTTTCGGGGTCTGAATCCTTGATGACACTATCGTCTCCCACTCTATATCCATCGACTTTGGTAGGTATTCCTCCATTAGGTGGGTCAATAATTTCCTTGCAAAATCTTCCATTAAAGCACACAATTTCAAGGCACTTAGAAACAAAATTATCTGCCCCAATATCCTTAAACGAGAGTTTCCAGTTTTCTTGCACTGGAATTCATTTATCACCCTTGATACGGTTTGAATAATTATAAATCCTCTTACCACCCTCATCATTTTGACATGCACTAGTCACACTCTCCATAGAACAAAGAAATCACTGAAGTGACCTCAAGAGATCGGCCCTAGATAACACCAGTGAGTGAATGAACACATATGGGTAAACATAAACACAAAGAGAAGCAAATAATCACAAAACAAACATCAATAAGATGAAAGGACAAAATAGAACACACTCACACCACACCAAAACCCACACAACACCAAGGACAACCACATAGACTCTGCAAGTGCAAGCAAGGACCGCCACTTGCCCCGCCACTTGCCCAAACTTGCAGAGCTTTTTTCATCAAAACTCCCCTAGCTTTCGAGAAGGATTACTCTTGGCTATTTATATATATTTATTAATTTTAACATATTCTTATGTGTATAAAATTATTTTATTAAAAAAATATAATACTAAATAACATAGAAAATATAAACAAAATTAACTCACCAAAAATAGAAATAAAATAAATGTATAGAAATAAAATTAAATGTTACAAAAAAGTTCCCAAAACAGATCATGCTCTAGAAGCATAGATCGCTCTTAACGCCCTGAGCTCTTCTTCGTTGTAAAACTTATTTTCTTCGCAGTGTTGAGCAAACATTGTAAAAATTGTAAAGATCGGGAAACATTGTAAAAATTGTGAATATAATCTTCAGAAACTGAAACTTATTTTCTTGGCAGCGTTGCAAACGATGACATGCAAATGCGAACTTGAGTTTGCCGTTAATTACGGATCAGACTGAAAATGAAACGGTGAATTTGATTGTAATAAAAAGCAGGCAAGTTTAAGTAGATCTTGTTTTCTTCCTCAATATTGTCCAGCAATGAATTTAATGCTGATCTCTTTTGAGAAGAATATTATGAATTTAATGCTGATCTCTGTTGAGAAGAATATTATAAAATTGTATGAAATTGTTTCATTTATTGCTGCTCGTTTTTCTTCAATTGCTGGATCTTAATGGTGGCATTACAGAAGAAAAACTTGCAGCAATAAACAAAACAACTCCATTGTTGGATCTTTCTTCATCAATTCTTCTGTGCCCTGCTGCCGCCCTTCTTATAAGCAAATGCAGGGGAAAGCAGGTATATTATATTTTCAAAGCTTCAGACATATATTATAAAATTCTCTTTTTGTCGATGGCAGTAATTTAGTTATCTGTACTCGGATTCAAGTAAAATATACAACAATTTCTGGATCTCTTGATCTGGAATTAGTAATTCATCTTCCATTCAATCATTTCATTTCATTTGAAAATGCGATCTGTGAATTACCTGTGGTGATATATTTGCAACTTGTTTTTATAAAATACAGCTCTAAGTTGTGGTGATATATTTTCATTCCCAAAATGATGCTTTCTTGAACAGCTAACTTTGTAAAAAAGAGGCTGTTTATCTTTGTATTTACTTGTAAAAGCTTTCAATTTTTCGTCAATGAGATAACATTTTGTGATAGTTTTCCCTGACAGAATCCCCATGAATTGTTGATTGTTGATTACCATCAGTCATTTTGCACTGAAATGTTTGCCAGATTTGATATCAAGAACTGGTAGAAATGCCTGTCAGATAATGTTCTTGTTGTCAGTGCTGATATCAAGAACCAGCATAAATGTTTGCCAGATTTGTTATCAAGAACCAGCATAAATTCATTTGTTGTCAGTGCTGACAGAGGTATAGTTAGTGAAATATTTAAATTTAAGAGCAGAATACCATTCCATTTACATAGCATTGACAAAGATTTTAAGGTTTTATGAGGGTTTTATGCCTCTTCTTGAATATGGCAGTTGATGAGTACCCAATTAACTAATGGCGGCGACTAAGCTTCCCATAAAAATGTAGAGATTTTTTTTTGAAATTTTTTAGTTGTTTTCAATTCAAAACATGCAGATTATGAAGAACAGATGCTGAAAATTTCACAAAAATCTGTTGTATTTCAGATTTTTCAAATTTAGTCAATAATACATTAACATAGCTGCATCCTTAACTAATAGACTTAATTAATAGGCTGACTGTTTTGAACCATGATATTATTTTGCTTTGAACCAACAGAAATTGTCATTTTGCAGAGTTGTAAGCATCATTTCATATGCATCTCCATTGAAACTGGAGCATGGTTTGTTTATTCTTTAGGCTTCTCACAATTTTTTTATCAACTCAAAAATTTCAATGTTGGTGCTTATTTTATAAACTATTTGTGAATTCCCCAAAAACAGGATACAGGGTATGCCACTCGTTTGATCTGATAAAAAACTAGAGGGGGCTAGTTTTTCTACGTAGAATCTTGTGGGTGAATTAAACATCTATTAATAGTGCATCCTCTCCTGTAGTAAAAAGAATCCAAGCTCTTTCCACCATATTTTTATTGAATTTATGAGATTGTAAGGAGTTCGAATTATAATTTATTAGATTAAATTTTTTTATATGTCTAATTTTTTAATTTTTACCACATCTTTTTCTATAGAAATTGTTGCTTTAATATTAGATATATAATCTTTTTTATATAATTATTAATTTATAATTGATTTTTTTCTTTCTTTTGGATGAGTTTGTAAGAGTTGATGATTAAATAATATGATATTAACATTATTCTATTAATTATTGAATATTTTTTAAAGAATAAATTAGTAATTTTTGAAAAAATAATAAGTTTGCAATTGTAGATATGTATATAATATAATATAAAGATATTTCTAATTATAGAATGTTTTTAATAAAATATTAGTAATTTTAAAAAAATGTAAAATATTTATAAAAGAAATTGAAATATTCTATTAAATAAATTAGTTCAATGATACAAATAATCTATTTCTAAGTGTGAGTCTGAAATCTTGATTATTATGTCTATATTTTATTTATTGTAGAGATAAATTATTGTCTCTTACTTTATATTTTTTTATCAGTAAAACGCTAAGGCCAAATATTTTATATATATATATATATATATATATATATATATATATATATATATATATATATATATATATATATATATATATATATATATATATGAGGCTAAGTATTTAAATGATGCAGGGTCACAATAGAGGTCCCGATCCCCATAGAAAATCTCACCTTGAGGTATAAACAATTCTTGAAGTTGTGTCTCATGTAGAAGTCTCGTAGTCTTGTAGGTGGACGTCTAATCTCTTCATACTCCTTATTACTCCTAAGTCCTCATCGCTTTAAGCTCTTTCTCCTTCCATCTATTTTTATCTTCTTATAACTCCATGTGCCCCCTATTCCTCCAACAACTTATCACTCCAAGTTTCCTTATATCTCTCACAATCCCCTTATGTCTCCCCTACTGCTCCATCGCCCTCCTGAAGATATGTCTCATGTAGTTATCTCATAGTTTTTATTAAGTTCCTTCTTTCTCCATAAATTCCTTATTACTCGTGTCACCTCATCTCTCCAATCTCTTATTTTATTTTAGTGTGTATTGCATTTTTAAAATATAATTATAATTTGAAAAAGACTAACAAAAAATTGAAAAAAAATATGAATAGTTTCTTGGTTGTGGAAATGGTCTTTCCAAGTCATTGTGTACCAAATCCAATAGCTTTCCTTCATCACATTTCTTTTACATGATGCTTACCAAGAATGAATTTGTAATGAATTCCATCAAAAAGTCTAATAGAAGTTTACCAAACCATGAATGCCACAAATAAAGCACCATGTATTTTCATGAGTCACTAAGAAAGATAGTTGGAGAGTTAGGAACAAAGTGAGAAAACAAATATTATCTAGATTGATGATCTTCTTCTTCCACAATAACTATAGAGCCATTATGAATTTCACTTGAATTACTAGTGTACACTGTATGTAGTGTTAACTCAACTAGCTTGATAGAGCTAGTATCATTAGTCCAAAAAATATCATAGATTAGTTCATAAATATATTACACAAAGGACATCCAAAAATGTTCCTTTATCCACAACAAAATATGCAATGAAAAATAGAGCAACGGGAGTATCTGCAATGGTCAAGAAGGCCGCAAAGAGCAGGAAATGGTTCTTTCAACCTGAATAGTCATTTTCGGGCTGGTTTTCAAGCACAAAGAAGATGACCTTTCAATAGAAGAGAGAAAAAATATATAGCTACTCTCTTAAGGAAAGAAGTGGCAATGGATCGAGAAACGTGATCTTGTTTACAAGCAAGGGGAATTGAAGGATATGGGAGAACGGGCATCAATCATCGATGGGATACAATGGACCTTTTCCCATTGAAAAGGGGTTTAAATTCTAGAACATAGTTGGGAAATTTTGGCGGAAAAAGCCCTATGAGAAAAAGGATCAAAACATTCCAAAGCAACAAACACAAATGGAGAACCTGGAGGGAAATGAAAATGTTTGTGTAGCTAAATCTTAGTCAAAAGTAGTGGTTAGAAACTAAGGATTATCTGGAAAATAAAGCGTTGGACTTAAAATGGCCTAGCCCATGGCCATCCTACAGTTTAATAAAGTACTAGTTTGATCAATAATGGAGTTTCTCTTTCATTTCAATGAAAATTATGACAAATGGTTTCTACCTCATTATCTTCTCCACAAAAGAAGATAAAGAATGGATATTAGGGAATGGACCCTATATAATGGATGAAAAAGGTTTCTACATTAAAGAATGGATGACAAACTTTAACCCTGAGAAGGAAATAGTAAAGAAGATCCCGATCTGGTTCATATTTGCTGGAGAATTTTCCACAGGAATATTGGGGAGTAGAAATACTGTAAATTTTAGGGCAATTACTAGGGAAATATGTGAAAAATGAAGAAGTCTTAAATAAAAATAAGTTTACCATAACCCCTCAGATTCTTGTTTGGAGGAAAACATGTTATTATTTACCTTCCCACATTATTATTCACACTGAAAAAAGGTGAATGGAGACAACCCTTGATAACAGAGGAGTTGAAGAGTGATGGGATGATCTCCACTCCCTAGGAGGAAGGACAAGATAAAGGCAAAGGAACTGAAGAATCATTTAACTAGTTGATATAATTTTACACCTGATCAAAGACAAAGACACATAATGCATAGCAAGGGATGATATGATGGCTCTCAATAGATCTACTTTTGTTAAGGACGACAGCTACAAACCTACAGATAGTTTGGAAAGGGAGATGATTGACAAGATTTTTATGATGGAATCTCAACTATGGTCAGAGGAATCCCAAGACAAGGGCTCAACTAAAGTGGTATGTGAAAATCCCCTCTATCTTTCTCAAAGCAACAATAAAGGATTAGGACATGAAGAATCTTAAAATGAAAATATTCTCTTAGATCATAATTAATAACTTTACAATAGATGAGGATGTTATGCAACACTACATTATAAAGGAAGTAAGTCCACAACACAATACACGTGGAAGAGTTTTCATCCCAGATACCTACCCATATGTTGAAATGAGAATGGAAGCCTCTCAAAAAATGGATGAAAATAGGGGGACAAACCCACAAGAAGAGGTAAACCATGAAATGAAGGATATCAATGATAATCTAATAGATAGGAGTGAAAGTGGAGAAAATAGATTGGATGTCAATGGTGAGCGGATTTATCCCATTAGAAACCTGGAGGGATCATTTGACGATGCCAGAGATAGTGGTGGAGATTTGATTAAATCTGACACTAACTATAGTTCACAGAGTGAGGATGGAGAGGAGGATGAGCAGTTTATATGAAACTCCAAACATTTTGGAACCTATAATTTTAGATCAAATTGAATCCAAGATTTATAAACCTAATTTAGGTGAAAGAAGAAAAAGAGGAGCGAAGTCAAACATGGAGAAAATAGAAATGGCTGGTTGTGATGAAGACCAAACAAAAATGCTAAGATTGGGCAAAGGTTATGCCTTTTCCCAAAAGTAATGAGGCTCCAATCGTGGAATATCAGGGTTGCAATGCCCCTAACAAGATTCGTTTGATCATGAGAGGTCTTGATCAGGCAAGGGTAGACATAGTTTTATTGCAAGAAACAAAGTTGAAAGTGCGGGATAAAGAAATTTTCAAGAAATATTTCAATAGATGGAATGGATTTTAATCAGATGCAAGAGGAGCCTCAGGAGGGCTATGTATTCTTTGGGATAACAATGTTGTCAATGCTGATCTTATAAGACAATATACAAACTAGCAATGGATTGAAGTTTCATCTAGATAACTTCTGTCCAAATTTTTTATTTTTAATATCTATGGAACAAATAATACTACAGAAAAAAGGGATTTATGGCAAGTCATTTTGGGCTTTTTGGAAGAAAGGAAAGATAATATATTCTTTCTAGGAGGAGAATTTAATGCTATTCTAAGCCTTGTAGAGAAAATAGGTGGAAAAGGATGGATTGACACCAATCAAAGAGATTTTGTAGATTTTGTAGATTTTGTTATGAACAATGGACTGATTGATATTGATTTCAGGATGGGGGACTTCACTTGGACCAATAGAAGGAGTGGATTTCTAAATATTGTAGAAAAATTGGATAGGTTTCTTCAAGCTAGACATTGGGATAGGTTTCAAAAGATTACAATTCCTTAAGGATCACTTAAAACTTTGGAATAGAGATGTTTCAGAAATATATTTATAGAAAAGTTGAACATGAAAAAAAAATTAGCTATGTTGAACGAATATATTATTGCTAATGGAATGTATGAAAAAGTTTATGAGAAAGAGAAGGAGCTTCATAGAGAATACAAAGAGATATTGGTGAGAGAAGAGACCTTTTGGAAGCAAAAGTCAAGAGAAACTTGGTTGAAGGAGGGGGACATAAACACAAAATTTTTCCAAAAATCTGTGAAAGTAAGAAGAGACAAAAATATGATTTTCTCTATCCAAAATGAATAGGGGGTTATGGTCACTAACCCACAATAGATTAACCAGGAAGCTGTAAACTATTTCCTGTATATCTTTGCTAATTCTTCAGGGGAATTAAAAAGAATAGAGGATCTATTAAATTTCATACACAAATGTATAACAAAGGACCGAATTTTATTTTTAATGATACCAATCTCCAAGGAAGACGTCAGGAAAGCTCTTTTTGGGCTAGGGAGTGATAAGGCTCCATGGCCAAATGGATTTCTTGCAATTTTCTTCCAACAAACTTGGGACATTTTGGGAGAAGATTAATGGGAGGTGGTGGAGGAATCAAGGGCACGAGGATTTATTTTCAAAGATTTCAATAACACCTTCATTACTCTGATCCTAAAAAAGGTGGAAAGTTTAACCTTTGATGACTTCAGGTCTATAGCTTTGTGTAATACAACCTACAAGGTCATAGCCAAGGTTTTGGCTAACAGACTTAAGAATCTTCTTGAGTTTATCATCTCCCCAGAACAAAGTGGATTTTCTCCCAACAGATCCATTTTTTAAGGAATAATCATAGCTCATGAGGAAATTCATATAGTTAGACTAGAAAAAGTGGCTAAGATGGTGATCAAATTGGATATTAAAAAAAGTTGATGATAATGTAAATAGGGGTTTCTTGATTGAAATTCTGAGAAAATTTGGTTTTGGTGAGGCATGGCTAAAATGGATTGCAAGCTACATAAACACTCCCATAATTTTCACTATTGTAATTGGCATCCCTCTGGGTATTTTTGATACTTCAAGGGGTATAAGACAGGGTGACCCCATTTCACCTTTTCTTTTCATAACTATGGTAGAAGTTTTGGGGAGGTTGATAACCAGTAAAAAATAGGAAGGATTGTGGAGAGGAATAACTATTGCAGAAGGGGTTGAATCCTCATCACATTTACAATTTGTGGGCGAAAATTACCTTATGGGTGATGCCACAACCAGGGAGGAAAGAGTTATTAAAGCTACACTAGATAGATATAGTGAAGCTTCAAGACAATATGTGAATTGAAGGGTGTTTGAAATATACTTCTTCAATACAAGTTTGGAACAACAAAAATAGTTATGTAATATTTTGGATATTAGAATGGGAAAGCTGGTAGGAAAATACTTGGGGGTGCCACTTTTTGAAGGGACTTGTAAATCAAATTTATGGAAAAACCTTATGGATAGCTGCTTAAATAAAATGGAAGACTAGAAAAGTAGATGGTTAACATCTGTATTAAGGATTCTCCTCTTGCAAACATTGATCTCTGCCATTCCCATATATTCAATAAGTTTCCTTAAGATCCCTAATACAGTCATAAATGATATTGAAAAATAAATGATAAAATTCTTTTGAAATGGAAATGGGGATGAGGATAAATGAACTTTATTATCTTGGGATAAGATATGAAAAAATAAATCTAAAGGTGGGGTTGGCCTCAAGAATTGGAAGAGAATGAATCAAACTCTAGGAGCCAAATTGGTTTGGAGTATTTATTACAATCCCCACAGACTATGGGTGAATATAGTAAGGGATAAATATATGGATTCTCTAGAGAATGAAATAATACTAACCATTAGAACCCCCCCTAGAGGGTCAATAGTATGAAATTTTATAATGGATTGTAGGAAGGTTGTAACTGATCATACTCATGGAAAATTGGAGATGGAAACAAGGCTCTATTTTGGGGAGACTCATGGAATGAGTCACAAGCACTGAAGGATGATGCCAATTTTGATGAAGTGAGAAGAATCTTAACTAAAAAATGGGGTGAAAAGGTTGTGGTTTACTTAACAGTCAAGGACACCACTTTAGGCCCCCAATAGAATTGGAAAAGTTTAGATAATTATGGACTAAATGAGAATTAGAAGATTATTATGGAAGCCCTCTTTCATGCAATGAATGTTTTAAGGATTGCAAAGGAAGATAAAATTATTTGGTGTGCAGCAACTAGTGGAACCTACTTAGTAAAGGTGGGTTATAGATCTTTGGAAAATGATGATTCTTTTAATGGGTGACCGGTTAAGCTTTGTTGGGATCAAAATTGCCTACCAAAAGTAGGAACCTTTGCTTGGATTGCAGTGCAAGAAAGAATTTTAATTGTAGAAAGAAGGACAAAAATTGGTTATCATGGACCTACTAAACGTGTGCCCTATAATTCTGCATCAGAGGATGTGGATCACTTGTTAATTCAATGTCCCTTTGCAAGTGACTATTGGAAAATGGTCAAATCCAAATTGCAATGGATGGGACCAATGAAAAATAAAGTAAAATAGGTGTTAGAGAGCTGGCCTATCTCACTAAAGACAAAATCAATATCTCCTCTTTGGAACATATGCCCATTCAGAATTATATGGAAGATCCAAAAGGAGCGAAATCAAAGAACTTTTAAGGAATGGAGGATTAATCAATTAATAGAGTTAAATGGAGAATTAATGTTTCTATTGAGGAGGTAATGATGGAATCTCTATTGAAAAGGAAGGGTGAACTCTTTTACTCAACAACTGACATAAGGATTCATGTTGTATGACCTTGCCTAAAGTTCTAAAATGGGAATCTAAGTGGAAACAAGGATAATGTCAAAGAGGTGAAGAAGGTAAAGTGGGAAAAACTAGAAGAAGAGTGGATTAAGGTGAACTTCGATGGAACCTCCAAAGGTAATATAGACCCATCTGGGATAGGTGTAATAGTAAGAGACTGGAAAGGTGAAATGGTAGCTTTGGCTACACAAAGATTGGATGATGGCACCAACAATGTAGAAGAGGCAAGGGAAGATTTGTTAGCAATCCAGGTGGGTTGCAGACTTAAGGCTAAGAGAATTCACATTGAAGGTGATGCATAGATAATTATGAATGCAATCAAGAATGGGGTTACCAAAGCATGGCATCTTGAGAATATTATAGAAAAAATAAACAATTTAATTCATACAGTTCTTGATTTTAAAATCACTCATATTAGGAGAGAGGGAAATATGGAAGCAAATGTTATTTCAAAATGGGCATCTACTCTAGAGAAATTAAATGATATATATTTTGAATACTTTAGAATAGGCAGAAAAAGTATTATTAAGCTTTAAATGTTTGGGCATGCAGATTAGTAAATACCTTAGTTGAGGTCTTGTCTCCATGTTAATTTATAATTATAGTTGTTAGCACTCTACACAATGAACATTATGATTTCTCGCACAATGAAGATAGACTGAGGTCATTCTAGGTGACCACGCCTTTAGTGATTTGTGCCAACTTTGACTCACATTCTTTAAGTCAAGAAAGAGGACTAAGTTTATTGGTTAGACTGCAAGGATAGAAAATGATGGTGCACAAGTTTTATATGATGAGGATGACATGTTTGATGGGTTCCAATTTAAATGGAGATAATATCGAGATAAGGGCTACATTTGACCCTATTAATAACTAATCAAGTGACACTTCTTTCTGGGAGATGAGAAGGTAGTTCATTTTGTTTCTTCAAAATTGTAGGGAAAGGAAAATATTTTAGGTTGTAATAATGGAGGCTTCTTTCTTGGTGGACACCAACAAACAACAAAAATAATTCAAATGACCCATTAAAAAAGAGAGGATGCTCTGGTTATTAAACTTTAAGGAGGCTAACATTGCAGAAGCCATCGTTGAAGTTTTGGGTGGCCAGTTTCAAGAAAGAAAGCTAAAAAGGAGAACCAATATAGATGTCATTTCTAATTGCATGGGCTCTGAAACTTGGTGAACTAGAAATGGCAGTTAGGAGAATCATAAGAGTATTGTTTGACAATGAATTACTGCTGGAATTGGAGTCAAATCTTGAATGGGCTATGCAAGGGATAGGATTTGATTATCAAGAGTGCTTTGAAGATGAATATGAGGGAGGAATCTATGGTCAGGTTCCATTTATGTGTTGGTGGGGTGTTAGTGCTTAAAATGATTGCAGATGATGAATACAAATCAAAAATTTTGAAACATAACTCTATGGACCCAAAAGTTGCATTTGATAATATAAAACACTAAGGTGCTAAAGATTTATCCTTCTTCACTTCAAGCTTTAAGATCAGGCAGGTGTACTTGAAAGATTCAATTCTTTAAAGAATTATAGAAATTATCTATATGCTTGATACAGACATAAAAATCTAATTCTTTCAACATAAATTCAAGATAAGTTGTTTAATTGTGTTGATCGTGAGAAATGTAAATTGAGAAAAGACCAGTGCCAAATCCTAGGGCAAAGAGTCAAAGAACATACATCCACAGAAATCCCTCAAATCTAATATACCCAGAACCCAGATGAGATGCCTTACAAATCACCCTCAGATTTACACATACTGTCATCAAATTCTTGCATAAACCATGAATTCCCAAAGATCTCCCTTAAGATTTACCCTTCCCTTGAAAGAAACTTAAGCTTAACCCCACTATTTACCTTGTAAATGATGTATTAAAGATGCCTTACAAGTTTAATACATAGAAAAATCAAGATTCATATCAAAAGACAACAAAATGTGCAAAGGAGTTTCAATAAATTTTCATTGATATTTCCCTGTATCAGTACATTCAAAGAAAAAAATTCTTTAGACAAAAATACCAGATGCAAAACTCTCCTTACTAAATGAATTTCACGACCCGCCATCACAAAAAAAGAACTTGTTATATATATATATATATATATATATATATATATATATATATATATATATATATATATATATATATATATATATATATATATATATATATATATATATATATATATATATATATATATATATATATATATATATATATATATATATATATATATATATATATATATGTATATGTATATATATATCATTCCTAGCCATCTTGGAATCCTTAGGAAAAGGATGCAACAAGCTTCGAATGACCTAGGGAAAAGTTAGGGTTTCCAAAAACTACAATAACAAGATACAATTAGAAAATTTATTACAGAAAAGACATGCTAGGAAATTTGGAGCAAAATGATCCAATCTGATCTTCAATTAAGAACAAAACCCTACTGAAAACCCACAAGGACAAGAAAATCATCATGAAAACCCTTTGTGCCTTTGGCTGTCTAAGAAATGGATGACTGCTTCATCCATTTCTCCACGACATGGACACCTCTATCAGACAAGTGTCTCTTAAAAGTCAACTTTGGCAGCTAACATGATCATTACTTGGTAGATCGACCACCCTTTCAATTAATAACCAGTCCTTTAGTGGAGTTTTTCTCTTTTCAAAATAATAAAATATGATCAGATCAGTAGGAGTATTCAATTCTTAGCTACTTAGGCTATGGAATAAAAACAATAAGATTTGGCACATTGTTTCTAGATCACCAACTCAATCCTGCCTGAAAAAACCCTTAAACAATTTCAAAATTTAAAATACAATAGTTATTGCCTAGGTTTAAAACATAGCCGTTGATCTCCTATCTTCTCGGCATATCAGATGACTCACAAAATTTAGCATAATAGTCAACCTAGGTTTGAAAAATGACTGGCCACATCATCATCCTTGGCAACCAATTAGGAGCAATCAAATCAACAACACCTAGCACTGAGGACCCACCTTTTCATTGGAATTTATTTAGACAAGATCAAACATTCATTGCAATCCCGTGATCAATATCATTCGAGCATCTTTTCATTAAGGCTTCACACCCACCGTTAGATTTGACCACTTTTTACTCTTACTCCAACCTCTAGCCCCATTGATGTCACTCCTGCCGACTGGAAAATCTAACTGCTGGTGTGATCCCTTGGTCACTAACCATCGAGCACTTTCTTATTAAGGTAGAACACCCACCATCCGATCAACCTTGACTTGCAATGTCTTTACCTTTTATTGAAGTAAGTCCTTAACCTTATACCATCTGGAGATCACGTGACTAAAGGCTCCTCAGGAACTCTGAAAACTTTACTTAACCTGAGTTTGATCATGAGATTCAATGACTGAAGCATATCTCACAATCTATGATTACTTATCTTAATTGTAGTTACATCTGGAGAATGAGCAATCACAAGATTTTCATGGTCTCTAAGCTTTTAACTTAACTCACATTCTATCATGAGATCATGCAACTGAAGAAATTTTCATAACCTCAAGATATACCTTTAACCTCAGTTATATTAGGAGACCTAGAGAAAACCTGCAAACCCACTTACAAATTGGGACACGTGGCGATCAGGCATGAACCTGCGATGAATAAACTTGTTACAACTTCTGATCAAGGCTTCACACCTATCATTAGATTAAAACCAATCCTATGAGCTACATTTAAACGGTATCACTGGTCCCGCCTTTTTGTTAACTCAACAGACCAGACACGTGGCGCTTAGGTGAGATCCTGTGGGTTTTAACATTCGAGCATCTTTCCTTCAAGGTTTCATACCCTTTATCTAATCTTTCTACAGATGGAAGTCGAGTTTCGCACTTCACATCAACTAAGCCCAAAATACTAGTCCCACCACTATCAGATTTCTCACTAACCTTTATGAGATTTAGATAACCACCAAATACCTTACTTAACCTTGTCACTGAATCTCAGAATGCTTAGCCACTAATCGGTGACACTTGGAGATTGAGAGATAACCACATGCACCAAGTCGATGAACACATTATCTTAACTGTCAAATATCTAGAGATTTAGAGATAACCATACTTGTTAAGCTATTAACCTTGTTGTTGAATCTCCAAATCAAAAAATACTTAACACCTTCATCACGAGATTAATAGACACAAAGGGAAAATATAAAAGCCTTGTGCATATTGAAAACTTAAGTGCCCAAAAAGGTAACTTGAAAACATAAGATCTAGGGCACGACCAAGAAATTCTCAAGAATAAAACCCTACCAAAGGCAAACACAACCTAGGGTAAATAAATGTAGGCATTTTCCTAGCACATGACTATTTCGAGACTCATACCCCTTATAAAAATATTTGCAGGCACATGAAGTAAAGGAGATATAGAGATAATTTAAATGTCCACAAGAATGAGAAATGACACTTCTTAGAAAACCTAGTAAATACCCCAACAATGGCTCTATCTGAGGATGCATGAAAGAAAGTTCATAGCAAGAACTTATGAATCTCTGGGTGGAAGACCAAAAAAACACTAACCTACTTTAGAAATTGTCCATGCATTGGCAATTCCTATTCTTCATCATCCAGATTCTTCAAAAAATAAGAATCCTTTCCATGAATCTGATTAATAATATAAGGGCCTAACCATAATGATTCAAACTTTTTATGTTTTCCCTTATCTTCATCCCTAGCATTCCATTGAAGGACTAAGTCACCAGGCTGAAATTTCCTGATACTGTCTCTTTTGTCAAAAATATATTTCATCTTTTGTTGTAATTTGACATTTTCTTTTTGACTCTCTCTTCTTATCTCATCCAATTCAATCAATTGGACCATTTTATCTTGCAAAGGTGCACAAATTTCCAAACCTTCATCTTGCATGAATTGATAGATAGGAAATAAATCATTAACAAGTAGTCTAGACTTCATACCATATACCAATTCAAATGGAGACTTACCTATGGCCCTTTTTCTTGTAATTTTGTCTACCCACAATGCAAGTTTCAACTTTTCATGGTAGGTTCTCTAATTCTTTTCTAATGTTTTCTTTAGGATATGCAGAATGCTCTTGTTGCTTGATTCTTCCTATCCATTGGCCTGTGGGTGGTATGGGGATGAATATGAAAAATTAATTCCCATCTCTGAACAAAAATTAACAAATTCTTCCAACCTAAAACACATGGCATTATCCATTACTAGTTTGACAGGAACACCAAACCTAGTAACCACATTATTCATCAAGAAATCAATTACCACTATGCTAGTGGCCTTCTTAGTTGGGGTTTCCTCAATCCATTTTGTAAAGTAATCTATAGCAACCAATATCCAACTATGTCCCGCACTAGATTTCTCTACAAATTCTCCAATGAAGTCAATACCCCACACGGAAACTGGAGCTTCTGCAACTACAAGGTTTAACAATAATGCTCCTGAGAATTTTAGTTTATTTGAGAATCTTTGGCATGGATCACATTTTATGACAAATGAAGGAGTATCCTTGAATAAACTAGGCCAATAATAACTAGCCCTTAGAATCTTGTGAGTTGTTCCCCTGGCTGAATAATGCCCTCCACATAGTCCAGTGTGCATTTCTTTTAATAATTTCTCTTAATGTCCTTTGTCTAAACACAAGAGCAATATTCCATCTTTGTCCTTCTAATACAAGTCACCCTACATCAACACATACTTTTGAGCTTGCAATCTGAGGCTCCTCTTCTGATTGTCATTTAGGCCCTATGGACAACTTGCATTTTTGAGAAAATGCACAATATTTGTATACCATGGCTGCATCTCAATTCTTGTAATCATTCTTTCACCCATGGTAACATTATTCACCTGAACCAAGTCCATATTTTCTTCTGTCATCAACTTTGTTAACCCCAAACCTCTAATCAATTTGGTAATAAGAAGCTAAAAATCAAACTCCTGGATTCTATTAATCCACTTGCATCTTTTCCTTGTAACCTCACTCTAAACTAGAATGTCCTTCACCGCAACATGAGGAACATATGCATTAACCTTGGCACAAACCAAATAAGGCCTAAATGCTTTAACTTCTTTCACCAATGCATATTATTTCTTTTCCATTAGCTCATAATTCAGCTCACCTGATTGTAGTGATTTGCTAAAGAAAGCAATGGGGTGCTCAAATCCTTTCCCATCTTTTTGTAATAAGACTGTTGGAATAGCATGAAAAGATGCAAAAGAAAACAAAGAGAAAGGTTTGGAATAATCAGGAGATATTAAAATAGGGGCTTCTTGGATTGTTTGTTTAATTTTCTTAAAGGCCTTTTGTGCTTCCTGATTCCAGTCAAATCTTACATCTTTTTTCAAAAGCTTGACTATGGGCTTGACCATTTTTGCAAAGTTAGCAATGAATCTTTTGACAAAATTAATTTGTCCAAGAAAAGACTGTACACCTTTAAGGTTCTTGGGAGCAAGGACCTTTTGAATTTCTTCAACTCTCTCAGGATCAATTCTTACTCCCTATTTGGACACAATATGCCCTAATAGATTTCCTTTATGTTATCTCTATTGACCATTAAAGATTGTCATTACTATCCAAGGTTGTCAATAATATTGGTCGGTTACATATAAGAACCCAGTCGGTAACTATAAGAAAAACATACCAGTTGGTTAAGTATATACATCGAGCATTAGATAGATTATCGAGCATCAACAGACACCAATACCGAGCAATAGTAAACACCGAGCATCAGAATAAACACTGAGAAATTTATATAGTGTTTACCGAGGATCACATAAAATGACATAGTAATTAGGAATGGCACATTCTTCTTTGAAAATGGTTACAACAGATCAGAAAAAGTTTTACCAAGATCGAGAACAATTTATTGTTGAGATATGATGAAGATCCTATGTAATAGTTTGATCTAGGTTGTTTTTATACATCGTAGATCTTAGGGTTTTGTCTAAGATTTGTAAACCTAATTTTGTATAAGCGGCATAAAGTAGTATGCTATATGTTTGTATGTTTACACTATTTTTGTGGTGAACTGATGCATGAGAGAAGAAGAACTTGAAGCACTAGCCAACCTTCAATATTATCATTTGACAGAGCAGAATAGTATTCAGAGGAAATCAGATTAAGAAGAATCAAAGCAGGCTAACTGAGTAGTTCAGAGTAGAGATTCATCATAGTAGAGGTGATATTTTATCAGTACTTTATTGATATGTATCAGATAATATAAGTTGTCATTAGCAGAGAGTTACCTATTTCTTTCTAATCATTGTAATAGAGTTTTGGTAAAATCTCTTAACAGAGTAGACTTGACAGTCTTTTGTAAATCTCTTAACTGAGTGCACACACAAGTAGTGTTGCTAAACTCCTATAACTAGGTAGATCTAGCTGATCTAATATGTTACTCCTAATAGGGTAAGATCACCAGAAGTGATCAAAATTTGTAGCCCTAACAGGAAAACCTTTTCTATCTGCAGTAGTGAAGAATTTGTGGGTGTCATCCCCACCACAGTTTTTACCTTCTAACAAGGGTTTTTGCATTACCAAAATACTTGTGTTATGGGACAGTTATATTGTTGATTTCATGTTATTTACTTTCACAAGTTGAATGAATGAATGATACATGCATTAGATACAAGTTATTTTGAAAGGTTATTACTGTTTGCTATTGTAGATCTGAAAGGTTGATGTGTTAAAGTTTTTGTGGGCACTGATTCACCCCTCCCCTCTCAATACCCTATCTCTCCAAATCCAACAATTGGTATCAGAGCACAATTCTCTAATTGGATAGTTTAACCACTGAAGGGTAAAGATATAAGTCATGGAGAGGTATAAGTTAGATAAGTCTATTGAGAATAAGAAGATTCAGATGCAGATGTTTGTGGAACAGTATAAGCAAGCTAAGGAAGGACTGAAGAAATTATTGGTTGAAAGGAAGAATCTAACTATTCTGCAAAATGAGATTGGCTACCATGAAGAAGCAATTGATGATATATTTGATCATATTGGATCTAGTTCTGGATGTATTTCTGATGGAACTAAAAGTATAATCTCTGATTTGTCTGAGAAGAATCAACATTTAACCAAACAAGTGAAAGCACTGCAAATTGGTCAAGAATCTCAGATGGTGAGAATGGTTGAAATAATGAACAATGTTAGACAGGCTGAACAAGAAAGGAATCTGGCTATTGAAGACTAAAGATAGAAAATTGAACAACTACAAGCTAAAGAGAGTGAGATACAAAGACTCACCGATCGTCACTTTCAAGTATCTAATCAGATGATGATTGTGAATCAAGAAGTCAACCGAGTGAATGGAGAATTGTCTAAAAGAATTGAAGATGTTGCAATACTCAAAGAAGAGAATGAAAAACTAAGAAATGAAATAAAGACACAAAAATAGCATAATGAGATGATGAGGCTAGCTGAGAATAATTCCAAGAAGATTGATGACTTTCTGATTAACCAAAGAAGATTTGGAAGCAAAGCTTTTTTAGGCTATACTGGCGAAGGAGAATCATCACAACAAGCTAAATAGGTCAACAACAATCAAAATCAGAGACCTAAAGTATTAACATGTTATCACTGTGGCAAACTAGGACATACATCTAATGTGTGTAGAAGCAAAGCATAAGGTAAACCTCCTGTCACTCCTAAGTTCAATGGTTATTGCTATTATTGTGGTAAGTATGGTCACCAAGCTTATGAGTGTAGAGCTAAACCGAATAATAATGCTAACAATACTACTGTGGAGAAAATATGCTATACTTGTAATCAACATAAACACACTGCATGAGAGTGTAAGGAAAAAATGAAGCAAGTATGGACTCCTAAGTAGAAGACACAATGCAAGCCGTATCAACCGAAGAGACAAGGTAACTCTTATGTTTGGGATTATAACACATGGGCTAACTATGTTGCATGTGGTAGATATGGGCACATTGCAGCGAATTGTAACAGGAAAAGATGGGCTAGACAATCAAGAAGCTGGACAAGCAATGGAATGGCGTGTATGCATTGTCATAAAGTTGGTCATTTAAGCAAGGACTGCAGAGACCGAGCACCAGAAGAAGGTAATGTATTTGAGGGTGGAAACAATATAGAAGATATCATGAGAATAAGGAATAGCATGTGGAAGAAGGTATCCAATGAGAATGCAGAGTCAAGTAATGTTGTCGGTGAAACCTCATCCACTAGATTGGGTGTCATCGGTACATACACCTAAGGTGATATAGGTATGTATGGGACTGACATTTCAAAATGATCACATTTTACATACAGTTCCTTATATATATTGTGCACATACCAAATCAGCATGAATGAAGATGCATTATGGTTTATATGTTTTGAGCTAACAAAGTTACACAGTCGGTAAAAGTTAGACCAAGCATTGGTTACCCGTTGGTAATCACTATTCAAGGTTAACCAAGTATCAGTATCAACCGAGCAAGGAAATCTTGTGTTAACCGAGCTGATGAAAGTTCATAGTTTTAACCAAGTTGATAGTTGTCACAAATTGAAAAGTAGGTTAGGTATTTATTGCATAAAGTTTTGAGCAGGAATATCAAAAATTCTATAAATACACGGAAGACAGAGTTCATTTTTCACATTGCAGATTTTGGAGAGCTAAGATTTCATAGAGTGTGTTCGAGAAAGAATCTTTCAAGCTAATTCAAGCAGTTGCAGATCGAACCAATCATACTCTTTGATACATTTCGAGTAAGTTGAAACCCTACCGAGTATACTTTCGTAACTTACCAAAAAACCTAGTTTGTTGAAATGGCATCTACTGCAAGTTCTTCTAAGGTTATGGAAGAAGAAGTTAATTTAATTGTGTCAACAAGCTACAAGGGACCTCACTATAAATTACACCTAGAAGTTGTAAGCAAAACGGATTCAGCGGGCACTTTTTCAAGCATCCCACCTAGGGTTTTGTTGACAGAAGACATATGATCATACATTCACTATAAAATTGGAGAAATTGAAGATTTTGATATGTATGTTGCGTATCAGGCTCTTTGTGATGAAAATATAAAGTTGAAACCATAGCACAAATTGGTTGAGACACTTGGTCTTACCCATGCCCTAGATTTTCTGAAGAATTTTAAGAACGAATGGATTAGGGTTGTGTTGAGCCGTTATCACGAGGGCACATTCTGGCTAGATAGATAGATCAAGGTTACAAAAAGAATAATTAGTAGGGTTGTTGGTTACCCTACTACCGATAAAGCCAAAGAATTTAGAAGTTCATGATGAGTTGACATAGAGAAAAACACTGGTGCAACATGGGACAGAAGAGCACGAAATTTTTTAACAATTGTGGATCCCGAAGTTAAGTCTGCAGCACACATCATTGGGTACAAAATATTTCAGTCGAGTAGTTCAAACAACGTACCCTGTAGTGCAGTTGACATGGCTCATAAATTGATAAAGAAGGGTCATCAGATTGACCTAGCTGAGCTACTATTGAGACAGGTTGAGGAAAACATGAAGACAATCAGGACACAAAAGTCCAATACCTATAAGTTTGGATCACTCCTAGTATGTTTATTTTTCTATCTCCGGAAATTCTTTCCCTCTGCCGGTCACACTGACTGGATAGATGATACATCGATCACTTCACAAATATTTGATATTATGAAAGGTCTAGGAGATAATGTTGAGAATGTAATAAATAGTTATTTTGAAGATTTCAAAGTAAAGATGAATTTAAGAAGTAGAATTCCTGATGAATTGGTCAAAAAATATGTGATGGATATATGTTTCCTAGTAGACACTGATCACACTATGATAAAAGCTATAGAACCAAGGATAAAGTGGCTAGCTCCAATGGGCTATGAAATGGATCATGATTTCAGTTTGAAATCTATTAAGGCATTTCTAGCATTACTAAAAGACAAAAAGGCTAAAAGGTTTGGAACCTTTGAGGAAGCTAAGTCAAGAATAAAAACTAATCTGGTCATCGGTAAAATGAAAAGGAAATCAAAGAAAATGAAGAAAGTTTTAACTGTGCATTTTGGAGATGTATCAGAATCATCTAAGGAGTCACCGATTGAACCTACAATCGAAGGTCAATTGATGTTGGTTGACAAACCATATGATAGTAATGAGACCAAATATGAAGAAGAACAAGAAGCTACACTGGTTCCTCCTACTAAAGCTCCAAGGAAGAGGCAGTTACCAATGCAAATAGGTGCATGCACAAGGTCATCAACTATAGCTTCACCACTGAAGAAAAAGGTAGCAGTAAAAGTAACAAAAAGAAAGGTTGCCACACTGACAAAGACCTATGTTAAGAAAGGACCAAAGAAGGCAGTAGAACCACCAAAGAAGAGAAGGAAATTGATAAGATGTAAAGAAGATCTAGAGGATGAAGAAGAAGAAAATAATCAAGGTCACTTCAAGGTTGTAAGCAACAAGAAACACTCAATTAATGAAGTCATTGAGGATATAATAGAGAATGGAGATCTCTCAGATCCAGAACTTAAAAGATTTGACAACTTGTCAAATGAAGATGAAAACAAAATTGAGGAAGCTATCATTCAAATGATGATACACTTTAGAAAAGTTCCTATAGAGTTTACTTCACAACTCCCAGTTGCACTAGATGAAAGGATAAACTAGAAATGGGCATACGCACTGGATACTGAGAAGAAGATGAGAGAACAACTCTTAGTATCGGTAGCACCAAATCTATCTCTAGCTGATATAAAGGAACTAATGGAATCATCGGTGTAGAGATTTCAAATAAAAAACTGAGCTATGCATGTACTGGATGAGAACCTTGTAGATCTTGATGAGTCTGGTCAACTCATCTGGACATCTCTACTTGCTATGAAAGAATAAAAGGAGAAAACTGCATTTCAAAATCTATCTAAGAAGAGACTCAAGTCTAAAGGTAAAGGAATTTTTATTAAGGATGATACTGTACAGGAGACATAGGAATCAGATATATCATTTACCTGGGTAATTGATAATACAGTTGTCCAGGAAATTCATGATAGTTCACAGGATGCACCGGATCTTGCACAGATCCAAATTAAAGACAAAGATGACAATGATGTACTCATTGAGGACATCACAAATGGTGATCCTGATGATAGGGACAATGATGAGGATGTGAACACTAAACCTGCACATGTACAAGATGAAGCTCCACTTACCAAGTGTGCATTCACATCTTCACTAGGTGAGATTCCAATTCTTTTTGAAGTTGTAGACATTTTGACAAAGGAACAACCCGAAGGCTCTATCCACGAGCAACTACAAGATGTAACAGGGGAACCAAGCAATGAACCTCCTGTAGAGACAAACAAGCCTAAAGAAAAAGAGGCTGATAAATCAGAAACTGAAGGAAAAGAAGAGGCTAAAGCAACAGAGGCAACCCCATCAGATACAACTTCAAAAGCTTCATCTCAATCAACTGACACACATGTTACCGAGGAGCAAAAGGATGATAATGTGTCTACCAAGAAGAATACACCAAGGGCAATAGATGACAAGGCTATTGTAGCAATTCCAACAAAGCCCAAGAAGAAAAAGAAGAAGATGAATAAAGGAAAAGGGCCGGTCACTCTAGATGAAGTGATTGTAATACTTGAGTGTGACCCGAGGACCCTTAGCCCCGAGGAACTCAAAAAATATGGAAAGTTATGTACCAAGAAAGCTGCATAGGAAAAATTGAGACAAGAGAGTAAGAGCAAGGAAATACTGGAAAATGTAAGAGACATCTTACAATAGGTCATCCCTGAGATACATGTAGATGAGGACACACTGATTATGGACCAACTTGCTACTTTTGCTAAAGGAATTAATGCCCCAAATGTTGACACTGACAAATGAATTGAAGAGTGGGTAGAGTCAAAGATACAAGATAAATTAGCTGAAAGAATAAGCCAAGAAATGGAAATCAACAAGCTTAAGCTTTCAGAGGTAATAACTAAAATTTAGTCTATTACAACATTAATATGTTAAATCTTGTATAAGCTATGCCTGTGGAAATATTCATTGCTGAGATCAGTGAAAATATAAAACAATTTGAAGCTGAATTCAAAGCAAGTGCACTAGCAGCTACAACTGAGCCACAAGCTATTGCTAAGCACATACTTCGAGTTTAGGAACTCCAGTGGTTGATAGCAGATCTTAGGAAAAAAGAAGAGAAAATCAGTGAACACGTCACAGAATTGCAAACCGAGTTACTTCCCTATCTAAAAATCTTTGAGAATCATATAGTCAAGGCACAAATGCTTGTTGCAACACCAGAGATTTCTGTGTTGGACAACATATTTGACATGCATGCAAAAGTCGGTCTTGAGCACATTGCACTCACCAACTTGAAAGAGGAATGGGAAAACCTCTTGGAGTCACTGAAGAAAACCCATCAACACATTTTTCACAAGCTGTAAGTATACAATTTTGTATTTGGCATTAATATCAAAAAGGGGGAAATCAATGTATATGCCAAATATGTACATAGATGCTAAGTATACTACACATTACTGGAAGCATGCACCGAGGGGGAGTTTATAAATTTTGTTAAGTATATGTATATGGTGGAGATATAAGTTTTGAGAAATTTTATCTGTATACATTAAGGTTTTGATACTAATGCCAAAAGGGGAGATTGTTATCTCTAGTGAGCATTAAAGATTGTCATTAGTATCAAAGGTTGTCAATAATATCGATCGGTTACATATAAGAACCCAATCGATAACTATAAGCAGAACATGCTAGTCAGTTAAGTATGTACACCGAGCATCAGATAGTTTATCAAGCCTCAATAAAAACTGATACCGAGTGATAGTAAACACCGAGCATCAGAATAAACACCGAGCAGTTTATATAGTGTTTATTGAGGATCATAGAAAATGGCATAGTAATTAGGAATGACACATTCTTCTATGCAAATGGTTACAAAAGATTAGAAAACATTTTACCAAGATCAAGAACAATTTATTGTTGAGGCATGATGAAGATCTTATGTAATAGTTTGATCTAGGATATTTTTGTACACCATAGATCTTAGGGTTTTGTCTAAGATTTTTAAACCTAATTTTGTATAAGTGGCATAAAGTAGTATGCTATATGTTTGTATGTTTACACCATTTTTGTGGTGAACTAATGCATGAGTGAAGAAGCACTTGAAGCACTAGCCAACCTTCAATATTATCATTTGATAGAGCAGAACAGTATTAAGAGGAAATCAGATTAAGTAGAATCAGAGCAGGCTAACCGAGCAGTTCAGAGAAGAGATTCATCATAGTAGAGGTGATATTTTATCAGTACTTTATTGATCCGTATCAGATAATATAAGTTTTCATTAGCAGATAGTTACCTATTACTTTCTAATCATTGTAATAGAGTTTTGGTAAAATCTCTTAACAGAGTAGACTTGACAGTCTTTTGTAAATCTCTTAACCGAGTGCACACTCAAGTAGTGTTGCTAAAATCCTATAACTAGGTAGATCTAGCTGATCTAATATGTTACTCCTAACATGGTAAGATCACCAAAAGTGATCAAAACTTATAGCCCTAACAGGCAAACCTTTTCTATCTGTAGTAGTGAAGAATTTGTGGGTGTCATCCCCACCACATTTTTTACCTTCTAACAAGGGTTTTTGCGTTACCAAAATAATTGTGTTATGGGACTATTATATTTTTGATTTCATGTTATTTACTTTCACAAGTTGAATGAATGAATGATACATGCATTAGATACAAGTTATTTTGAAAGGTTATTACTGTTTGCTATTGTAGATCTGAAAGTTTGATGTGTTAAAGTTTTGTGGGTACTGATTCACCCCTCCCCTCTCAGTACCCTATCTCTCCTAATCCAACACTTTAGTGACAACAAATTGGAATTTCTTGGGATTCAATGATATTCCAAACTCTAATTATTTGACCAAGACCTTCTCCAAGTGACTGCAATGGTCATCAACTTTCTTTGAATAAGCAGTCAGATTATCTTGATACACCACCATGAGAACATTGATAAGATCCTTGAAAGCCACATCCATTGCCATTTGAAAAGTTTCTCCAACATTTTTTAAACCAAATGGCATATGAACATACACATAAGTTCCCCAAGGAGTAGTAAATGCTATTTTAAATTATTCTGATTCCTTAACCAGCACTTGGTTATACCCTAAGAAACCATCCATCATGGATAATAACTCAGAACCAGTCACCCTATGAAGCATGGCCTCCATGTTGGGCAATCCATAATTATCTTTGAATAAGGAAATATTCAAATTTATGAAATAACACATAATCTTATGTCACCATTCTTCTTTCTAACTGGTACCAAGTTAGAAACCCATGATGAATTCCTTATAGGCTCAATTATGCCTGCATCACTTAACTTTGTCAACTTTGTTTGCATTTGAGTAGCTAGTAAGGGATCGATAGGCATTTGTTTTTGCCTAAAAGGTTTGGTATCTTCTTTCAAAGGGATCTCATGTTGAAATACATCTTTTGTATAACCCTTGAGGTCATCATAAGACCAAGCAAACACATGCTTATACCTCTTCAGCAATCTTATCAAATTAGTTCTCACATCCCTACTTAGCTTCTTTCCAATGTACACCAACTGTGGGGATGTCTCTGATCCTAAGTTTATTTCTTCCAAATACTCAACCTTAGCATTGGATTTTTGTGACATGTAATTATCATTTATTCTAAACATGGCCTCTAGTTCAACTAACCCCTTAGGAATATGATTAGAAGCTAACTGAACAATTTCATTTCCAAGGATACACTCCTTTCCATTAACAACCTCTGTTGAGGCATCACAATCAATCTATTGTTTCATCATACTAATCTATGTACACACAAAAGTAGTGCACTTCTATGAATCCTTATATGCAAGGAAACTCAAGAATGAGCCCTCACAAATCGATCCATAGCTCTCTATGTATGGAGTTGCAAGATTGTAAAATTGCTCTCAGCTAGAGCTATTAAGCTAATGACCTTGCTAGTCAACCACACAATGAGAGATTCAAGTGAAGACAAGGGCAAGAATGCCAATATCTCTAAGAATCAAATGAAATGCAATGCAACTAGATTAAGATGAATATGCAAGCTAGAAATGAGAGATGCAAGCTAAGCTAAATGATAACAATGCAATGCTTGAAAGGAAATCTAATCTATGAAAGGAAAGTACAAGCTAGACTATGAAAGGAAAGTACAAGTCTTACAATCCCTCCTAATTAAGCTATGTGAGACTACTCTATTGCATAAAGGAAATCTATACTAATAATGCCATGATTATGCAACTATGAAAGCAAACTAAATGAAATGCAAAAAAAATGTCTTCAAAGCTTGGATGCAAGAATGTCTTCAAAGAGCTCCAAATGACCTAGAAAACCTGTAGCATAACATTAGCATAAAAAGATGATATATGAAAATGAGGAAGAGAGCTCTTCTTTTATAAGGAATGAAAACGAATCGACCATGGAGATTAAGAGGCAAAAGACTTAATCAAGAGTGGAGCTTGAAAGAGGAGCAATCCATGTGCACAAGTATCCTCCAATGAGAAAATAAGAGTTGACTTTTGTGTCCATATGAGACAAAAAGTGCTTTTTCCCTTTTTATAAAATAAGAATAATGCTTTATTTGTGCAACTTAGGATAAGAGGAAAAGTGGGGGCTTTTTATTTATTAAAAGGGGAGGAAATGTTCCTTTTAAATAAATAAAGACTTAGGATAAAATGGTTAGCCCAAGGCAAATAATCGAAAAATGATAAAATAGTATTTGATCAAGGAAATTGATATAATTGATAAAATGCTGATTTTTGAAAATATTGATTCAGGGATTTGATAAATTGCTGAATGGGGGCCCAAAGTCTAGGGGACCATTTTAGGGTATCACATCTGCTAGTGAGAAATATCGCATCATTCTAGACTGTAGGGTAGGATATCTGATAAGTGTTGAGAAACACTCGATGCTAGGGTAGTGTTGAAAAACACTGTTTGGGGTGGTGTTGAAAAACACTGTTTGGGGTGGTGTTGAAAAACACCTGTTTGTGAAATGCCCCAAGAGACAAACTCACCTAAAGGACCTATGCTAATAGGTATGCCCCCTAGACAAAGACAAATACCAATTCCAAACCAAGGCAACAAGGTCAAGGCATGATGGAGAATGGCTAAGTGTCGAGGACACATGCTAAAAGACAAGGGTGCAAAGGCCTCAAGTAGTGCCTGTTTCCAGGTTTTCACCACTTGGAGATTTTTTCATTTTTTTCAATTTTTTTGTATTTTTTGCTACCAAGGTGCCTGTTTCCAGGTTTTCACCAAGGCACTTTTTCTATTTTTTTGAATTTTTTGCATTTTTTTTTTTTTGTATTTTTTCAAGACTTTATATGCTTTTAAAGATTTTTTCAGCATCATATATGAATTTTTTTGGTATTTTTTCAGGATCCATAAATATGTACAAAGGATGCCCCTAGATAGAATAGGCATCATGGATAGAACTTCTTGAGGTGCAAAACATTAATAGGATCAGGGAGCTGTTCCCCCTATTCATCAAATAGCAAGTAAGCACCTGTCCCCAAAGCAACAGTAATAATGTATGGTCCAAGCCAATTAGGTTCAAATTTGCCCTTTTGTTCTCGATGTTGTTGGTTCTTAGGATTCTCACGCAGGACAAGATCTCCTACTTGAAATTCTCTAGGGCGAACCTTCTTATTGAATGCTTTGGACATACACTTTTGGTAGACTCTCATGTGATCAAAAGATGTTCTTCATTTCTCATCAAGAAGTTCCAATTCTTGCAATCTCATGGCACGATAATCTTCATCTGTAATCAAACCTTTGAGAGAGACTCTAAGTGAGGGAATCTCAACTTCTAAAGGTAATACTGCTTCAGTACCATAAGTGAGGGCAAAAGGAGTAGCCCCTGTGGGAGTACGTATAGTCATTCTGTAAGCCCATAAGGTTGGATTGATCTATAAGTGCCAGTCTTTACCATTCTTGTGAACTGTTCTATGGAGAATCTTAAGAATGGTTTTATTAGAGGCCTCTGCTTGTCCATTTCCTTGTGAGAAGTAAATGGAGGACCAATGTTGCTTTATCTTGAATTTCTTGTAGAGGTGTGTAAGGTCCTTGTTTTTGAACTGACCTCCATTTTCAGTGATTATCTCAGAAGGTATCCCAAATCGACAAATGATGTGATTCAATATGAATAAAGAAATTGTCTTTCCTGAAGCAACAAAGAGTGGAACAGCTTCTACCCATTTGGTAAAGTAGTCAATAGCAGTAATTATCAACTTATGTCCACCTGATGAGTTGGGATGAATCTACCCAACAAGGTCAAAGGCCCAGTGCTGAAATGGCCAATGAGAAATAGAAGGAATAAGCTCCCTACCTGGAGCATGAATTAGGTTTTCATGTTTCTAACATTTTTCACAAGATTTGGAAAAAGCTATAGCATCCATCTGCATTGTGGGCCAATAGTACCCCAACCTAAACAACCTTCGGGCCATGGCAAGACCATTGGAATGTCCTCCATAAATGCCCTCATGGATGTCAACTAACGCTCAATCGAACTCATTCTTTTCCAAGCACCTAAGAAGTGTCCCATCTAAACCCCTCCTATATAGATCACCAGAGATAAGGGTATGGTGAGAGGCATTACGAACAAGGTTTCTTCATTCAGATCGGTTAAATGATTCAGGAATGATGCCATCATGAAGGTATGAATAGATAGCACCATATCGGGAAGAATCGTGAGTGACCAAGGTACAAATGACATGGCTTTCAGAGGAGTCAAAGATGGGATGGTGTAGCTCTTCCACCAGGAATTCAAATCTTGATTCATGTTGTTCCAATTGAAGGAGTGAAGCTAATGTAGCCATAGCATCTACAACCTTGTTTTTTGTTCTAGGGATCTGTTGAAATGTTACAAATGTGAAATAGCATCGCAATGAATCAACCATCTTTTTGTAAGGGATCAACTTATCATCCTTACTTTGGTACTCTTCATTTACTTGGTTGATAATTAATTGTGAATCCCCAAAGACATGCAACTCTATAATTCCCCATTCTATGGCCATCTTCAATCCATTGGTTTGGGCCTCATATTCAGCAATGTTGTTTGTGCAGGGAAATAATAACTTATAGGACTTAGGAATAGTACACCCATGAGGGGAAACAAACAACACTCTAGCTCCTGATCCATTTTGCATATTTGAACCATCAAAGAACATTTTCCATGTTCTTGTAGTCATGTACATTACGTTTTCATTTGGAAACTCAATTTTCATTGGTGCTTTGTCTCAAATTGGAAAATCAGCGAATTGGTCTGCAATGGCCTGTCCTTTTATAGCTTTACGCTCAACATACTCTATGTCAAATTCTGAAAGAATCATCATCCATTTAGCAAGTCTACCCATGAGAGCAGCCTTACCAAGCAAGTATTTTAGAGGATCAATTTTGGCTATGAGGTGTATTGTATATGCAAGCATGTAGTGACGCAACTTTTGGGAAGCAAACACCATCGCAAGGCAAGACTTCTCAATACTAGTATAATTGACCTCATAGGAAACAAGCATTCGGCTGATGTAGTAGATGGCTCTTTCCTTCCCCATATCATTAAGTTGAGCCAACAATGCCCCCAAGGAAGATTCTGTCACTGAGATGTACAAAATCAATGGTTTTCTTGGGATAGGAGGCATCAAAATTGGAGGATTAGCCAAGTATTGTTTTATTTGATCTAGGCTCTTTTGGCAATCCTCATTCCAATCACATGTGGCTCCCTTATGCAATGTCTTGTTGAATGGTTGTGCTCTATTTGCAAGCTGTGAAATAAACCTCCATATGGATTGGAGTCATCCTTGAAAAATTCTCATCTGACTAATGTTCTTAGGAGGCGGCATATCTAATATGGCTTGAACCTTCTTAGGATCCACCTCTATTCCTTTGGCTGAAATTATGAATCCTAGAAGTTTACCTAAGGTAACTCCAAATGCACACTTTTTCGGATTCAATCTTAACTGAAACTGCTCCGTTTGATCTAGAATTACTTCCAAATCTTGTAGGTGTGTACCCCTTTGCTTAGACTTGGCCAAGGTATCATCCACATAATCTTCCATGTTTTTATGCATCATATCATGAAATATTGTGGTCATAGCTCTTTGGTATGTGGCTCCTGCAATTTTTAATCCAAATGGCATGACATTCCAACAATAGGTTCCCCATGCACATGTGAAGGCTGTCTTTTCTTGATCCTCAGGAGCTATTTTTATTTGGTTATAACCGGAAAAACCATCCATTAAAGAATATATCTCATAGCCCACAGTCATATCCACTATCATGTCTATGTTAGGGAGTGGAAATTCATCCTTTGGGTAAGCTTTGTTAAGATCTCTAAAGTCTGTGCATACACAAATGGATCCATCATGTTTTGAAACTGAAACAATATTTGAGATCCACTCGGCATAGTTGATAGCTCTAATAAATCTTTCTCCTAAGAGATTTTCTAATTTAGCCTTAACAAGGAGAGCTATATGAGGGTGCATTTTCCTCAACTTCTATTTTACTGGTTTAATTCTTGGAGCTATAGATAAGTGATGCATAATAAGATTAGTGTCAAGTCCCGGCATGTCTGAATATGTCCAAGCAAAATTGATTTTCTTCTTTTGTAAGAACTTTGTGTATACCTCTTTTTCTTGCACTGACAGAGACTGAGCTAGATGAATCACTTGTGGAGCCTCTTCTGTATTCAAATTTACTAGTTGCGTAGGCTCAATAAGAACTAAGGACCTGTCTTAGAAATAACTCAGCAGGTTATTAAGTACCCCATCCTTAGGTGCCTCAAAGAGGTTTTCACCTTCGGATACATCCTTTCTTTTTACTTTTTTGGGTTTAGATGAATCACCTGTGGAGCCTCTTCTATATTCAAATTTACTGGTTGCGTAGGCTCAATAAGAACTGAGGACCTGTCTTGGAAATAACTCAGTAGGTTATTAAGTACCCCATCCTTAGGTGCCTCAAAGAGGTTTTCACCTTCGGATACATCCTTTCTTTTTACTCTTTTGAGTTTAGATGAATCACCTGTGGAGCCTCTTTTGTATTCAAATTTACTGGTTGTGTAGGCTCAATAAGAACTGAGGACCTGTCTTGGAAATAACTCAGCAGGTTATTAAGTACCCCATCCTTAGGTGCCTCAAAGAGGTTTTCCCCTTTGCTAGAGCTATTAAGCTAATGACCTTGCTAGTCAACCACACAATGAGAGATTCAAGTGAAGACAAGGGTAAGAATGCCAATATCTCTAAGAATCAAATGAAATGCAATGCAACTAGATTAAGATGAATATGCAAGCTAGAAATGAGAGATGCAGCTAAGCTAAATGATAACAATGCAATGCTTGAAAGGAAATCTAATCTATGAAAGGAAAGTACAAGCTAGACTATGAAAGGAAAGTACAAGTCTTACAATCCCTCCTAATTAAGTTATGTGAGACTACTCTATTACATAAAGGAAATCTATACTAAGAATGCCATGATTATGCAACTATGAAAGAAAACTAAATGAAATGCAACAAAAATGTCTTCAAAGCTTGGATGCAAGAATATCTTCAAAGAGCTCCAAATGACCTAGAAAACCTGTAGCATAGCATTAGCATAAAAAGATGATATATGAAAATGAGAAAGAGAGCTCTTCTTTTATAAGGAATGAAAACGAATGGACCATGGAGATTAAGAGGCAAAATACTTAATCAAGGGTGGAGCTTGAAAGAGGATCAATCCATGTGCACAAGTATCCTCCAATGAGAAAATAAGAGTTGACTTTTGTGTCCATATGAGACAAAAAGTGCTTTTTCCCTTTTTATAAAATAAGAATAATGCTTTATTTGTGCAACTTAGGATAAGAGGAAAAGTGGGGGCTTTTTATTTATTAAAAGGGGAGGAAATGTTCCTTTTAAATAAATAAAGACTTAGGATAAAATGGTTAGCCCAAGGAAAATAATCGAAAATGATAAAATAGTATTTGATCAAGGAAATTGATATAATTGATAAAATGCTGATTTTTGAAAATATTGATTTAGGAATTGATAAATTGTTGAATGGGGGCCCAAAGTCTAGGTGACCATTTTAGGGTGCATACAATCTAAACCCTGAAAAAATATGAGGATGTCATCATCATCCTCAAAAACTTGCCAATTACAAATGTTATTGGGCACAATAGGCCTGCTCTTAATTTCTAACATTGACACACCAGTAAGAGTGACATCATTATTTTTTAATGATATTAATCATAACATGCACCCTTAGTGTAACTATTATTTCAATAACATTAATGCAAAGTATAAACTTCAATTAAACTTGTCATAACCCAAACATTAAGTAACCTTAGATGTTATCCTTGATGAGAACCATAATAAGCATTAACTAAAACTCTAACTTTGACCCTAACCGTAATCCTAATTGCATTAATAAGTATGATCCTAATTATAACTCTAAAACTTACATCCTATCACTAACTACATCCATGAATCTAACTATCACAGTCACCAAAATATTAGCCCTAACCCTACCCTAACCCTAACCCTAATTCTAATTCTAAGCATAATATTAATCATAACATGCACCCTAAGTGTAACCATTATTTCAATAACATTAATGCAAATTATAAACTTCAATTAAACCTGTCATAAACCAAACATTAAGTAACCTTAGATGTTATCCTTGATGAGAACCGTAATAAGCATTAACTAAAACTCTAACTTTAACCCTAACTGTAATCCTAATTACATTACTAAGTATGATCCTAATTATAACTCTAAAACTTACATCCTATCACTAACTACATCCATGAATCTAACTATCATAGTCACTAAAACATTAGCCCTAACCCTACCCTAACCCTAACCCTAATTCTAATTCTAAACTTAATTCTAACTATAATCCTAACCCTAAACATAATTCAAACTATAACCCTAATCATTACTGTAATACTAAGTACAATATGAATCCTAACGCTAAACCCTACATGCCATAGCTAATCACATCACTATTGAAACCCTAATTCTTACCCTAATTTTAGTCCTAATTCTAAACCTAACCCTACTCAATATTATAAAACTATACCAAACTGTTACGCTAACCATTTACTCCAACTGTAGACCTAAATATAATAGTACCTATTATATTAATCCTAACTCTAAACATAACACTAACTATTATAATAATCCTAACCCTAATAATCATTAACTAAAACTCTAATTCTAAACCTACTCCTAACCCTAACTGTATTATCAAGTATGATACTAATCCTAACTTTGAAACCTACATTCCATCATTAATTACATCTATAACCTTACTCTTACACTTACCATAATATTAACCCTAATGCTAACACTATGTATGATTTAATCCTAATTGTACATTGTACATAATATAAACCTTTAATACTAATCTAAGCTCAACACTTTGTATCCCATCAGTAATCTTACTTCAACCTTGATCATATTACTTACCCTGACCCTAACCCCTTACCCTAATCCTAACTCTTAATGTTACACTAAATATGATACTAGTCCTAACTATAAACCTAACATCCTATCCCTAACCATGTACTTAATCTCACCCTACCCCTAATCATATTCTTGATGCCTCACTCTAACCCTAACCCTAACTCTAAAATTGTTATAATTAACATTATACTACTTGTAACTTTAAACCATTCAAATTAGCTATAACTATGTCTCTTCCATTGACATTAGGTAAAATGTAAGGTTAAATGTGATACTAACCCTAATTATAATCCTAACCATAACAATAACCTTAATAATAACCCTAACTCTAACAATAACCATTTTTCTTCCCTTAACCATTAACATATTAGTATTCCTAACTCTAAACAATACACCCTAACACTAAACCTAATTTGAACATTCACCTTATTCATCATTCTAACCTTAAACCATATTTTAAGTCTAATAATAATTGAAAGTGTAAACTCTACATGACATCACTAATGTTACTGTAACCCTAGCTATATTACTACTCCAAAGTCTAAACCGTTCACCCTAATGTAACCATAACCCTACCATTAACCCTAGGTGGAATGCTAAACTTAACTTTTATACTAACCTTAATTCTAACCATAACCATAACACTAAGCTTAACACTTATCCTAATTACAACATTGAACCTAATTGTTACCCTAACAATACCCTTAAAAGTAACCCAAACCCTAACACTAACCTTAAGACTAACTATAACTTTAACTGTGGCCATTAACATACTACTACTACTTGTAATACCCCAAAAATGGGCTATAAGTTCATTAACCTCCTATATCATCAAATCATATGAAATCGACATCAAAGTCCTAATCTAAGGCACATCTAAACATCATCGAATCATAATTGATTATCTTAAATTTTGCATCGGGGAATATTCCTAGTAATATTCCTAATTATCTTAATTATCTTTAATTTTATAATTATTTGGCAATAAATCACATTTATCCTAAAATTTGATTAATTGAATATTTTCATATTTAATTAATTAGATTTAATATTTGCCACTTAATTATGTAATTAAATTTAATTCTATCTATTATTAATTGTATTATTTAATTTTGACAATAAATCAAAATTCCTATCTTTAATTGATTAAATTCTTATTTAATTAATTAAAGCATGTTGTCATTATTTAATAATATAATTTTTAATAAAAGTTTGAATAAATAGTTAATTAACCCATAAATTAATTAATTATTTTCAAAAATCAGTTGAGTTGAGGATAAATCACTTTATTTATTTATTTAATTCTTAATTATTATGCATATTCAAAAGAAACAGTTAAACTCCAAATCAGAAAATCAATGCAAGTTATTGACTTTTTGGAACTTAACATCCTTTTGGAGTTCAAAAAGCTGATCTAAACTCTAATTTGAGTTAAAAAGCTGTTTTTGCATGTTTTTGCATGATTTTGAGAATTAACTTTTTTTTTGAATATGCATAATAATTAAGAATTAAATAAATAAATAAAGTGATTTATCCTCAACTCAACTGATTTTTGAAAATAAATAATTAATTTATGGGTTAATTAACTATTTATTCAAACTTTTATTAAAAATTATATTATTAAATAATGACAACATGCTTTAATTAATTAAATAAGAATTTAATCAATTAAAGATAGGAATTTTGATTTATTGTCAAAATTAAATAATACAATTAATAATAGATAGAATTAAATTTAATTACATAATTAAGTGGCAAATATTAAATCTAATTAATTAAATATGAAAATATTCAATTAATCAAATTTTAGGATAAATGTGATTTATTGCCAAATAATTATAAAATTAAAGATAATTAAGATAATTAGGAATATTACTAGGAACATTCTCCGATGCAAAATTTAAGATAATCAATTAGATTTGATGATGTTTAGATGTGCCTTAGATTAGGACTTTGATGTCGATTTCATATGATTTGATGATATAGGAGGTTAATGAACTTATAGCCCATTTTTGGGGTATTACACTACTAATGTTAAACCATTCACCCTAATCATAACAATAAGTATACCATTGACCGTAACCCTACCCCAACTCTAACCCTAATTCTAATTCTAAATTTAATTATAACCATAATTGTAACCCTAAATCTAATTCTAACTTTAATCTCAATCTTAACTATAATACTAATTACAATACTAATCCTAACTCTAAGTTCCCTACATGACATTGCTAATCACATCCCTATTGAAATACTAGTTCTTGCCTTGATTCTAACCCTAATTCTAAAGCTAACCCTACTCAAGATTATAAAACTATACCAAACTCTTACCCTAACCAATTACTCGACAGTCGTAGACCTAAATTTTATAGTACCTATTATATTAATGCTAACTCTAAATGTAACACTAACTATTATAATAATCTTAACCTAAATAAGCATTAACTAAAATAAGATTAACTAACATTTTATCTATTTTTATGGATTTGTAAAGAATTTTGGGTCCCTTCAAAACCTTATTTTCACTTAATGAAAAAATTAAAACTCTAATTATAAACCTACACCTAACCCTAATTGTATTACCAAGTATAATACTAGTCCTAACTCTAAAACCTACATCCCATCACTAACTACATCCATAATCTTACTCTCACACTCACCCTAAAATAACCCTAATGCTAACACTATGTATGATTTAACCGTAACTATAAACTATACATATTCTAAACTTAATACTAATCCTAACACAAGTAGTGTAGGGCACCCCATGAGCACAAATAGGGTCACTTGGATGACCTAAAGACATGGGAAGGATAACATGACCTATGTTGGATTCAAGTGTGGAAAGGTCAGTATTGAGAGGGGAGGGGTGAATCAGTACTTTAAATCACTTTTAAACTTTTCTAAACTTCCTTCACATTCATTTACTGATTACTTAACTTTTGCATACATCACATGATTTAAATAAATAAAAACATACAATCATCACACATAACACAATGATTTTGGTATCATGAAAATCCTTGTTAGAGGATAAAAACTATGGTGGGGATGACACCCACAACACTTCATTACTACAGGAATAAATTTTCTCTGTTAGAGCTACAATGCTTAGCTATTTATGATAGCTTACCCTGTTAAAGGTATTAACCCTGTTATGAGTTCTAAGACTACTAAGTCTACTTTGTTAAGATATTTCACAACTCTAATCTAAGAATTGTACCTGGTTAAAGGGTTTATAAATAAGATCTGTTAAGATATGCTCGAGACTTATACAATTTTGATTAACTTTTAATTAGCAATACCAAATTTCTATCAAATGTGCATCAAAAAATGCTATTCAGACTCTATGTGCTCAATATCTCATTACCTCATACTGTGAACCTTCACAAAAGCAATTCAATACTTGGTAGATCTATTCCACAATACTCTTTTACTCAGTGAATTTCACTTCTTATTCACCTTCTACATTGTTCTACTTTATACATGTAATATTCTCAGTCATTCATATCACCATAGCCACATTCTCCATCATTCTCAACTTTACTTCTTTGGTCTATTTATACAACTCATGAAGCAGTGCTAGAAGTTCTAGAATCTTCATCTTCAAGTAGTGCTAGCATTGGGTACACTTCCAATGCATATTTCATCCTTAATTTCCATTGGCTTAACTCACCTTGTAATCATGTGTAATCATTAGATTTCAATCTCCAATGTTCTATTATATGATCTCCTAGAGATTTATTTCTAATCGGTGTCCAGGTTCAATGTACTTAGGTCTCATCTGGTGTTGGTCTTCTTTGCTTGGTAACATGTTTTATTTAACTTGGTAACTAAGTTCTCTTCTCGGTTTGGTGCACGGTAGAACATGGTTCTCAATGCTCGATGTCTATACTTTCTTTCTGTTTACTGAAATTCCTTGTTAGCTTATTCCTTTTACCGAATGCTTTTTCTTCCTTACTGACTCATCTTTCCTTCCTTACCGAATGACTTTGACAAACATAATGACTTCCATATAAATAATGACAAAAAAATTGACTCTTAGGAGTATTAATCTCCTCGTTTGGAATTAGTTTTCTATGTTTGTTAAAAACCATCAAAATCTTCTCAGTCATAAAATAAAATTCTCAAAATTTTGTCTTGGTTTATTTATCTTCCTTGGTAAAAATTATTACTCCCCCCGAAGTAATAATTTTCATACATCTTCGTACTATATACATAACCTTCTATATATTCCCTTTTCAACTATGTATATATTCCCTCTTATAATTAGCAGTAATTTCTTATATATTCCCCCTTTTTTAACAAAAATGCCAAAAATGCTTACTTACTTTGTATCCAGTTTGGGGATTTTATCAAAAATACCTTTATATTTGTCTTGTACATCCTTCAATAATTCCTTGTAGGTGTCCTTTAGTTTCTAAAATACTATTATCTGCTCACTTATATCTACAGTTAGACTTACCATGTTGTCCATGGCACTAAGATCCGGTGTGCTCATAAGATCTTTTGCTTTCTGAATTTGCCTTTGCAGTGATTCAATGTTTGGTAGAAAAATTATTTAAAGTTCTAAGAGTTCCATCCTTATCTGGTTCTCCTCCTTTCTTAGTTCAAATTGTACTCCCATCAAGTGCTTGATATTCTCATGATATTTTGTGATTATTTTTGGCTCGGTGGAAATCTTTGATAGTAGCTCGATGAGTTCTTTTTCCACATTCTCATCTTTATCCTTTATCTCCTTTGTAAAGTTTGAAAATAAAAAAAATATTTTGAAATATAGAAATAATGGATTGAAGCTCTATTTCTAATGTATTGATTAACTCAGATAGAGTTACCTTGTCCAATTCTACCGATTGAAGAAATTTTTCAATCACCTTAGTCTCCATATCCTTCTTGTGAACCTTCATTAGATATTCGATTGTGTTAGTTCCAGGCTGATTGATTTGACTGAAAAGTTCTTTTAACTGACTATATATGTCTTCCTGCTCATTTATTATATCCTTTGTAAGAATCTCATTTAAAATACTCTTTGTTTATTCCAATACACCAGTCTTCTTCTTTTTAGCTATAATCTTATCTTGTGCAGCTTTACTTTTCAATAAATCACCGAACTTAGAGAGTTCCTTTGGGCTCATAGTAGTATAGTCAACCTTTGGTATGACAATGACTTCATTTATATCTACCTCTTTTTCTATTTTTCTTTTCTTGGACTTTCTCTTTGAGCTAGATGCCATCTTTGCATCCGATTGTGTTGAAGTTATTTAAGTTTTATCTTCATTCTTCTTCTTTTCCTCTTGTTTCTTCTCTTTTATTTCTTCCTACTTTTCTTGTTTTTCCTCTTTCTTTTCTTCTACCTTTTTTTGTCTCTATTACCATTTCTTTTTCCTTTTCTTGTTCTTGCTAACCTGTAGTCTTGGTGGGGGTCACCGGCTCTGTATTTTGACCTTGAGCAGTCTCTATCTCTGTGGTCTTCTCTTCAGTTTCTTGAGGTTCATTTATTTTGCTAGCTTGGTAGGATTCTTAGCGATAGTAGGCTCTTCACTTTTAATCTCTAAGATAACCACTTCTATCTCAGGAAAATCCATTACTTGTATAATTATCGGCTCTTTTATTAATAAACTTGCATTAGTCAAGTCATCTATATCCATGGCCTCTGATTTTATGGCCTCTAATTCTATGGCCTCGGTAACCATGATAACCTCATCTTCTTTCTTTGTGTCATCGGGGTATTTCTTGGTAATGTCTTCTATGATGACCTCTCCTTGATTAGTTATCAATCCAACTAGTTTGGATTTATCCTCTTCAACTTGTACATCTTCAATTTTTGGTTGATCAATGAAAAATATCTTTCCCCAAAGATCATTAATATTCTTTTGAACTTCTTGCAACTGATCAACTATTATACTCATTTCTCTTCCCTTCACTATGAATATATTGGAGCACTCATTTAGAGTATTTCTTATCCCTCTCTTTGTTAAATCCAGGACTGTGATTGCAAGGGATCTTTCCCTCATTTCTTTTTTCTGCAACAATGGCATATTTCCATCTTGCATCAATTCTTTTATACAATTCCTTGTCAATATGTTCAACTACCTCAATTGGTAGAATTTTGAACTTATGCACTGTAGTAATGACTATTTCTTCTATTTTTTCTTTCTCTTCATCTGTCCTTGTGTCGAACTTCAATTGCTCCTTTCCTCTTGGTGTAGAGGTAGACCAAGTAGATGGTCATACACTGACAGGACTAGGTGTTTCCTTCTTGATTCTTATTTTCTTCCCCTTTATTGCTAAAGGCTCAAAAACATCTTCATCAACATCAAAAATAACAAATTTCTTTGTTAAATCACTAATCATTTTACATGTTTTCCTTATAGCTTTTGGTATTAGAATACATATCCTTATTTTCTCCTTTTCCTCTTCATAGGTGCCATACTGAGTTGAAGTTATATCCTTATGCTTCTTCAAAAGTCCTTTTATCTATATAGTAGCTGCATCAATATTCATTTCATAACCCATATGGGGTAGCCACTCAGTTATAGGCTTTACTTCCCTTATTACATACATCAATGTCCACTTCAAAACATAAATCATCTTTAAATTCTTCCATTAACTATGGTCGAATCCTATATCTCTTATGCATCCTAGCTTGAAATTTATTGAAATAGTCATCCACAATAACATTAAAGTTTTCATCCATACTTTGAATAAAATCACTGGTTTAATAAACTGTGGATTTATAAACACCATTTAACTTCATCGATTGTTGGAAATGAGTTTTGGAAGTAGAAAAAGACACATACTAATAGTGGACCAAACTTCAGTGTGTTTGACTTGGCCTTCTGAATGGTATTCATGTTGTCATCGATTTGTTTCAATAGAATTTTGCACAAGTCAATTTCCATATCCTCCTTCACCATCTTGTAATCAATATCCTCATCTCCACATGGTACACTGTCTAACCCGGATGATTGGAATATCCTATATGATATTATGTTCGATGGAAATTTATGTTCAAGGTCTTCAACTGTAGATAGCTTCAAGCCTCTTTTGTCCCATTTGTCTTTTGTCATCTCACAAAGTTTGTTCTTGTCTGTCTCTTTGTACGCCCTCAGTTTATCACTGACCAAAAATCTAGTAACAATATGTAACACATCATTTGTTATCTTTACTGGCCCATCCAACCACATATATGTGTCATGAACTCTTTTCAAGACAATTCTAATACACTCATGCTTGAATACCATTGGTACATGCATTGCATGAACCAAACCCATGGTCTGTAGGTGAATTTAGTCATTCTTCAATTTATCATTAACACACAACTTATGGTATGAAACATCAATCTTGGCTTGACAAATATCCTTAATTTTTCAATGAATGAAGGTGTGAATATCTTCAATCAAAATTACTCTTGGCGGGATTGAGGATAGGGCTCTGGTTTTGTCTATTTTAGTAGAAACTGGTGGAAGAAGTTTGTACTTCAGATTGACTAGGTCAATCTTCTCAACAACAATTAGCTTTTGCAACTTGGCTGTCATTGATCTCCGAAAATATCTCAACAAATTCTAGGGTTCAAATTAAATAGAAAGTAGAATCTCTTAATTCATCTCAGTAAACACTATAAATACCTCAAATGATCTTGAATGTGCTTAGAATTTTTGATTGAATTCTCAGAATTAGCTCTTTGATCTCATATCTTTCTCTGCTCAAATGTGCTCGCAAGAATGTAAAGTAGAAATGATGTATCTTTCCCTCTATTTATAGATTTTCCTTTAGGTTAGGGCTTCCAACAGCTATAAATGCATTTAATGCTTCTTTACCTAGCTTTATGTGATCATTTGACCGAACTATACTTTACTTCACTGAATGTAACAAAATAATTTAAAATCTTCACCAATCGACATATGAAATCATAACTTTACAATACCTATCCAAATGCATCTTAATATGATGATATGGATCTCATTGCTAAATCTAGGAACCAATTTAAGATAAACTTTAAGTTATCAGCTCCTATTCATACCTTGACCGATTAAGTGAAGATAGGTGCACCCAAACCAGAGGATGTGGTTGCATTCTTATTTCCTAATTTTGTTCCATCATCTTGTGTCTTTATTCTCCAAATCTTATTCATTTTTTTCTCTAATTTCATTAATGTTTACTGGAGTCTTTTCACTTGGTTTATCCTCAGTTGAGTCCTTATTTCGGTACCTGTAGTCCTTAGCTAGGTGATTGACTCTGTGGAAATGGAAACAAGCCATTCCATTATTTCTCCACGACTTCCTATTATTCACTCCATGCATCCTGAAGAAATTTTTAGCAATGTGACTGAATCTTCCACATGCAGTACAAGTAATCCTTGTATTATAATCCCATGGTATTGTAGGCCCTTGTCGGTTGTTGTCAACATTTTGTTGGTTAGGGACCCATTTCTCATTTTTCCTTTGTGACTTGCATTCTCCATATTTGTGACCATATCTCTTGTAGTTGTTATAGTAACCATCAAATCTTGGTTTCCTTGGAGTGTTAACAACTCTTGATCTACACTTAAATGTCTTATTGATGTAGAGGCTAGTGGTAACAGTCCAAACTTCATAGGGAATCTCACAAGTTTCCTTTGTTTTGTAACAACACTCTTCTTTTTCCTCCACATGGAATCAATACTAGTGACCCAACCCACATTCCTTAGAACTATCAAAGGTAAAATACATCATATCTTGGCCACTAGACTCCACACCTTAGGTTTCATTCAACAACTCCCTTTTCACCACATCAAACAAGTTTTTGGTTCATGCTTGCCTAAGCTTACCAATTGGTTCTACACACCAAATTCTTAATCACCTCTTTTAAGGGTGATACAAAACCCTCCAAGGACCTTAAAATATGTTATTTTTCCTATATCAACTCTCCATCCACTCCTATCATAGTATTTTTACTCCAAAATACAAACTCTCCACTCTAGGCCTTAAACACCAGTCCTTGTAGCCTTAACCAGTCAATAATTTGCATTTTTATTCAGATCTTCTCAAAGGACCTCAGAAAAAAATTGTGGATCCAAATACCCTTTTGAAAATTTTAAAACATATGTTAAAATCAAGCCACCTTGTTTTGAGGCAATCCAACTTAAAATTGCTGATTGTGTTTCCTCACCTAGGCCTAATAGGCTCACTTTAGAATGAAACCATATCAAGGGTATATCCCTTGACCCTATAACTTTCAACAGTCCTTATTTATGAATTAAAACAAATTATTTTTTCATCCTTTGGGCCATGGAACCTCTGGTTACAATCCAACACACAAATGCTCTCCAAAACAAGCCTATAACTAGGGCTTTCTAAAAAATGACCCTAAACTCACTTCTAGGATGTAAACTTTGATCCTACACCTTATCCTTAACATATCTCAACATATTCAAAAGGAAAAACATATCCTTATTCAGCACAAATGTTCACTGCTATACCCATGGCCCATGTTCCATGCACCTTTCAACCTGTCAACTTGCAAATTTTGTTAATCACCTTGCTTCATCAAAATCCTACATTATTAGAATAAATTACACATGTTACAGGGGTTGGATCCATCCCACAACCACAATAACCACAAAAAGTGGATGGATCCACCCAATCACATGCTTTTTCAATACAAAATAGTACTGTTACAGGACAACCACCTTAAAGGAACCAAAAGATGTTAATAAATGATTGCAAATGGTTAAAAAATAATTATTATATGTTCTCAACACTTATAAAATCTTAGGATACAAGAAACATAAGATGAAACACAAAGATCTGCAAGAAATTCAGATTTTATCGTCTAAAACTTGTGCCAGTTCATATATTTCTGATCCACAGATCATTCCTCACGCCTCACACACCTTTCTTTCTTTCAAACAAGGTTTAATATACCAAAAATAACTCCCCAAATGGATCCAAATCAGTTGGAATCCTTAACAAAGAAAGTAATCATGTTTTTAGTATTTTCCCACCTTTTTACACTTGACCGTTTGGATTAAAAAATTTAATTTTGCAAACTTAATCAAATAAACTCCTAACTTTGGTTTTTAATCTTTTAAGATCCAAATGAAATTATAAAACCCTCAAACTAACTCTAAGACCTATTTATAACCATCTAGGCCTATTATGCCAATATAGGCATTCAACTACCAATTACATCCATTTTGTCATTTTCAAGCCTTTATAATTTTAGGCCTTGTTTATTACATCAAATATATTTACATGCCATGTTACATCAAATCAAATGACCCTTGGTCATGTTCTTCACTCTATCCTCCTTAGGTCCTCCAGGTGAGCCTCTTGTGTTCTTAGGTGCCCCTGCACCACTTATGTCCATACTTATTGCAATTATAACAATGACCTTTGAATTTAGGATAATTTTGTTGATTACCTATCTTACTTCTGTAGATATTAGTTGTATGTCCTAGTTTCCCACAATGATAACATGTAGGCTTCTTGGGCATCGGTAGGGTAGCAGCTTTCTCTCGGTTGGTTGCTTGATTGGAGGACTCACCCTTCTCGGTAGTATTGTTTGCATTGAAACCGAATCTAGAGGTGTCATTAGGTTATATTTGATTTTTTAGTTGTTCATCCAGAATCTTCCATGCTTCTTCATTTATTTTCATGATTTCATTATCATCTTCTAAGCTTTCAGATCATTCTTAAAATGTTCATTCTTAGATCTCAATTCTTCAATTTCACCAACTTTCCTAGCAACATCTTGATTTTCCATAACAAGTTGATCTGTCAAGTTATAGTGCATTTGTGTCAACCTCGTGATTTCCCTATCTTTCTCATCTAGTCTAGAATTCATTTATCTTCTTTCTTCTTCTGTATTTATTTTTTCATCCTGAGCTTTTCCCTTTTGTTCCACAATCTCACACATACTTATCAACTATGCTTCTTGTTCTCTTTTTCAGTGTTTTGACCTGATCAACTAAATTCTTATTCTTTTGAGACAGTTTTGATATGAGTGCATTATATTCATCAAATATACTTCCCTCAGATTGTTCTTCAAGTTCCTCAACATGATATTCAGTGCCTTTCAATTGTAGTGCAAGCTCTTTCCTTCTGTTGATTGAGTGTTTCAGTTTTATTCTCAATTCTTCAATTTTCTCATTAGCCATCTTTAGCTTTGTTTCCATACTATCAATTATTCTTTTTTACTTGTAACTTTCCATCTTTCAAGATCTTTCTTCTTAAGTGACTAAAATCCTTAATAAGAGACTGAACTCTAATACCAATTAGGATTCAGGTGTGAAAAGGTAAGAACTGAGAGGGGAGGGGTGAATTAATACTTCAAATCACTTTTAAACTTTCATGAACTTCCTTCACATTCATTTACTGATTACTTACATGTGCATGCATCACATGAAAATAAATAAAACATATAATCATCACACATAACACAATAATTTTGGTATCGCATAAATCCTTGTTAGAGGATTAAAACCGTGGTGGGGATGACACCCACAACACTTCACTATTGCAAGGATAAAGTTGCTCGGTTAGAGCTACAGGGTGGCTGCAAGAAATTGGGTGCCAATTTTTTGAAAAAAGTGGAAGTGTTTTTCCTATTTTTCAAAATTTATCTGAATTGATCTCAAAATTTGAGGCACTTAGAGATTGAATCTCGGAAAAATTCACTAATAGAAATTATAGTACTTGGAGTCTACTTTTCAAATGTATAATTTATTTTAATACCCACATGGTATAAATTATATTTTGATAGGCATATTTGAAAAACACTTTTTCAAAATGCCTGTTTCAGGACCATACCACATCCGTGTATGGCCACCATATTTTGACACAAATAAATGAATTTTTTTAAATCCTTTTTAGGGAAGATACCTAAGACATAGAATATTGATGAGAATATTTTTTCTTATTTTTTTGTTTTGTAAATTATTTTTTATTAATTTTTAATTAACAATAAAGCTTATTTTTCAAACCTCTCGTGTACAGCCACCATAATTTAATATAATTTTTCTTTCTTTCAAAAAATCTTTTTTTTTAATTCAAAAGAATTGAATCTAGATTGATGACATATAATTTATTTTTTAAAATACTTAAAAATTAAAAAGTTATTAAAGTTTTAGTGAGTCTCACTATTTTACGTTTATGTACCACTATCAACTAATAAATAATGTAAAAATAGTAAAAATAACCATATTATTATGAAATTTATATTTTTAGAATCGTGATAGTGAGATCTTTAATGGGTTTTTGTTTTGTCAAAAAAATCGATCCAGAAGTGCTTCAAAAAATTACGGTAAGCCTTAAAATTTTTATTCCAATGCCTTAGCCAAAATTTTGGAGGCTAAGACATAGGCTTGGTCTCACCAAACCTATCCCAAACCAAAAATTGAGGCAGAGTGAAAACTCCCACATGCATATTTTAAGAAACGGGCACCCATTATTTAAATTCAAAAAACGGGCACCCGTTTCATAAATTTAAAAATATGTGTTTAAAAAAACATTTTAAATTAAAAAAAAAATTTAATTTTTTTTTTAGAAACGGGTACCCGTTTTTAAAAAAATGGGTGCCCGTTTCTGAAAAAATGGGTACCCGCTTTTGAATTTCGGATCAGATGTCCGAGCCTAAAATGGGCACCCATTTTTAAAAAATGGGTGCCCGTTTCAAGCGGCGCAAATTTTCAAGCTACGGACTTCCGCGGAATTGGCACCCAACTTTTTGCTTCTACCCTACAATACTTAATTATTTCTGATAGCTTATCTTGTTAAGAGTTCTAAGACTGCTAAGTCTACTCTATTAAGATATTTCACAACTCTAATCTAAGAATTGTAACCGGTTAAAGGATTTATACATAAGATCTATTAAGACCTGATCGGTTGAGAGACTTATATAGTTCTGATTAATTTTTAATTAGAAATATAAAATTTCTATCAAATTTGCATCAAAAAATTCTATTTAGACTTTATGTGCTCAATATCTCATTACCTCATACTGTGTAACCTTCACAAAAACAATTCAATCTCGGTAGATCTATTTTGCAATACTCTGTTACTCGGTGGCTTTCTTTTCTTATTCACCTTCTACTCTATTCTTCTTTATACATGAAATATTCTCATTCATTCATATCATCGTAGCCACATTATCCATCATTTTGAACTTTACTTCTCTAGTCTATTTATACAACTCTTGAAGCGGTGCTAGAAAATCTAGAATCTTCATCTTTAAGAAGTGCTAGCATTGGGTACACTTCCAATGCATATTTCATCCTTAATTTCCATTGGCTAAATTCACCTTGTAATCATGTGTAATCATTATATTTCAATCTCCAATGTTTTGTTATACGATTTCCTTGAGATTTGTGAACCATTTTCTAATCCGTGTCCAGATTCAATGTACTTAGATCTCATCTGGTGTCAGCCTGCTTTGCTCGGTAACACATTTTCTTTAACTTAGTAACTAAGTTCTCTTGTCGGTTTGGTGCTCGATAGAATATGGTTCTTGATGCTCGGTTCTTCCTCACTCGGTGTCTATACTTGCTTTCTCTTTACCAAAATTCCTTGTCAACTTATTCCTTTTACTAAATTCTTTCTGTTCCTTACCGACTCATCTTGTCTTCCTTACCTAATGAATTTGACAAGCATAATGAATTCCATATAACTAATGACAAAAAAATTGACTCTTAGGAGTAGCAGACCTATAAGGTCATTGTAATGATGTAACATGGCCTTTGAGCTATTTGATGTATTAGGCATATCATAAAGGATGCAAGACAATGAAATGTTGCAAATATGTAAAATGATGTAAAAGATGTGAAATTTTCAAATTTGGTATAATAGGCCTAGAGGGATAAGGATAGGTTAGTCAATTATTTTAGGAGGTTTAAAAGTGTGTTGAGGTCCTAAGAGGAAAAAATACAAGATTATAGGTTATTAGGAATTTATATAAATAAGTTTTAAATTTCAAAACTTTAAATAGTATCAATTATTTCCAAGATGGAGGGAAAATAACAAAACTCATGTAATTTATTTGGCTAATGAATACCAACCATCTAGAGTACTTACAAGGATAACTAGGGGCTATATGAATCCTTGAAGAGTCTTTGTACGGGAAGAAGGTAAGAGGATCTGGAAGATTGTACAAACCATTCCTAAAATGAAGCAATAAAACATTGAATTCTTGCAATATATCTTGTATAGTATATTTTTCTTTGACTTGCAGGAACTTATATAGTGGTAGGAAGTCATAATAGATTGTTTCAAATCAATTTAAATTCATTTGAAGTAAATCTAATGGGTTTGGACGTGACTATCCTTTAACTGTTTTATTATTTGCTTGGTTTGAGGGCATGGAGTAAGGATTCATCCCCTTTCTATTATTTTTGTGGCTTCAGATTAATCTAATTATTATATAATATGTTAATAACCTTGAATAAGCATTAACTAGTGATATTTGTAGGGTGATCACCTTCGATTTGTGAAGTTGTAGGGTGTAGGGTGCATGAAAGTAGGTGCACAAATGCAACAACAACACTTTGGCCTTAATAAGGGAATCTTATTTTGTTGGAAGTCAAGTGTGCATATTACATGTATGGTGTAATGACCTTTGGTTGGGTCAAATAAGGAGTTTAAAGTTGATTTGGAAAAAGCCCTAGGTTTTAAGCCATTTTAATGAGGGTTTTGAGGTTTACCTACTTTTAGGGTGTTTGTGCCATTAAGACCACAAAAATCATTTCATTTATAACTTATCTTAAGACTATCCAAAGTTGTGGAGCCAGGGGATTAAGGGATCGTATAGTTCCTTTGTAAAATGGGGCTATTAGGCCTAGGGATGAAACTTGAGACAACAATTTTAGGAGGAGATTTTCCAAAATAAGTATGCCTAGTTTCCACATATGTTTAATAACTTGGAAAAGTGTATCTGGATCCCTAATTGGTTTGGGAAGTCATTTGGAAGAATTTGAAGAAAACTATAAATTTTCCGCTGGATAGGGCTAGTAGGACGGGCCTAAGAAGAGCGGCTTGATTTTGGGTGGAAAACCTTTAAAAAGAATGACCTTGGAATTGGTAGATGAGAGGTTTGGGATGTTTTTAGAACCTTAGAAGGATTGGGAACCATTTATTGGTTTTGGGAATACCCATCAAGTTAGTTAAGGGTGTTAAGATGACTAGTTTGAGGGTAATCATGGAGCATGAACCATGATTGAGTAAATGGGTATGAAGATGTGGGTGAGAACCTAAAGATGTGGAATCTAGTGGGTTGAAATATGTTGAATCTAACCTTTGATAGGTCTAGTGTGTGGGTTGGGTCTTGGAGTTGATCCTTTGTTGAAGGAAGGATTGGAGTGTTGTTACAAAACAAGGAGAAATTGGATATTCTCCTAAGAATATTTTCTAACTACCACTAGCCTCTGCATCAAAAACACTCTACATCCCATCAGTTATGTTACTGTAACCCTGATCATATTACTCACCCTAACCCTAACCCCTTACCCTAATCTTAACCCTTAATGTTACACTAAATATGATACTAATCCTAATTGTAAACCTAACATCCTATTCGTAATCACGTCCTTAATCTCACCCTACCCCTAACCCAAACCTTGACCCCTCACTCTAAACCTAATCCTAACTCTAAATGTTACCGTTAATATTATACTACTTGTAACTTTAAACCATTCAAATTAATTGTAACCATGTCATTGCCATTGATCTTAGGTGAAATGGTAAGGTTAAATGTGATACTAACCCTAACCCTAACAATAACCTTAAGACTAACCCTAACTCTCCCTAACCCTAAATCTAACAATAAGCATTTTTCTGCCCTTAATCGTTAACATATTAGTATTCCTAACTCTAAATAACACACCCTAGCACCAAACCTAGATTGATTGTTTACCCTATTAATCATACTAACCTTAACTTGTATTCTATGCCTAATACTAATTGAAACTGTAAACTCTACATCCCATCACTAAATATCACTAATTATTTGTCATACTAACCTTAACCCGTATTCTAAGCCTAATACTAATTGAAACTGCAAACTCTACATCCCATCACTAATGTTACTATAACCATGACCATATTACTACTCCAAAGATTAAACCGTTCACCCTAATTGTAAGCATAACCCTACCATTAACCCTAGGTGAAATGCTAAAGTTAACTATTATACTAGAACTATAATTCTAACCATAATTGTATGTAATACTAACCTTAACACTAACCCTAATTACAAAATTGAACGTAATTGTTACCCTAACAATACCCTTAAAAGTAACTCAAATCCTAACACTAACCTTAAGACTAACTAGAACTTTAATTCTAACTGCTAACATAATACTACTACTAAGGTTAAACCGTTCACCCTGATTGTAACAATGAGTCTACCATTGACCCTAGGTGAAATGCTAAAGTTAAGTGTTCTACTAACCCTAATTCTATTAATTTTAATATTTTTTAACCATAACCCTACTACTACTAATTTTTTATTTGACATTACAACAATGAACCTAATTGTTACCCTAACACTAACCTTAACCATAACCCTAGCACTAACATTAACCGTAATAGTAGCACTAACCATAACCCTAACGATAATTGCAATAGTAACCCTTACTACCATATATTTAAAGATTAAAAATCATATAATACCTTCTATGTTGCGTCGTGATTGCTATATAATGCCGAGAGTAGTCCTTCTCAAGGCACCTATTTTCATCAACCCTAAACCTGACATAAACCTTACAATTTGATAAAAATAAGTGTCTATAAAAGATTTACTTTCGACGTATTATATATATTTATTAATTTTAACATATTCTTATGTATAAAAAATATAATACTAAATAACATAAAAAGTATAAATAAAAGAAACTCACGAAAAATAGAAAAAAAATTAAATGTTAAAAAAAAAAAGAAGTCCCAAAAAAGATCATGCTTAGAAGTACAGATTTATTCTTATTTAAAAAATAGTTACTATTACATGATCCTTTTCTTTTCTCTTCTTTTGTAAAAATTGTAAACTGAAACTTATTTTCTTGCCAGCTTTGCACTTGGGACGAACATGAAACCTAAACTGAAACTTATGATCAGTGAATATCACCTTCCTACTGAAACTGAAACTTATGATCGGTGAATATCACCTTCCTACCGAAACTGAAACTTATGATCGGTGAATATCACCTTCCTACTGAAACTGAAACTTAAACTGAAACTTATGAGCGGTGAATATCACCTTCCTACTGAAACTGAAACTTAAACTTAAACTTATGATCGGTGAATATCACCGATCATGCAAACCAAGATCAGTAAACATCATGCAAACAATGACATGCAAATGCGAACACCAACAAGACTGTTAATTACGGATCAGACTGAAAATGAAACTGTGAGTTGTAACTAACTAACACCAACAAAATGATCGGTAAACATCATGCGAACTTGAGTTGAAACTATATAAATGGTAAACAAATCCCTTTCTACTTGAATGCAGCAAACCCCCTTTCGGTAATTGTTTCTTGATGGATCGTGTTTTCTCTTGAGAAGAATATTGTGTCTGAAGGGCGGCAGCAGAGCACAGAAGAATTGATCCAACAATGACATTGTTTCGTTTGTTTCTGCAATAGAAAAGCTTGCAGAAATAAACGAGATCAATTCTTCTGTGCTCTGCTGCTACCCTTCTTATAAGCAAATGCAGGGGAAAGCAGGTATACTAGATTTTCAAAGTTTCAGACATATATAGTCTAATTGAATGTTTGTTTGTTGCAGGGTGCCCTGCCAGCTCAATGGAGGACTTCAATTCACCATTAATGGTCACTCCTAGGTTGCAGGGTGGCCTGCCTTGCTGTCCATAGGCTATGTTTAGCCTCGTAGACGTAAATTTTTTATCTATCTATCTACTTCAACCTGGTTGATTGGGGAGCAGGGGATATGCATGCGGTGTCAAAGATTGGATGGCAGGCAATGTCGCAACACTTTCTTGGACGGCCAGAGCCTCTCTTTCAAGGTCTCAGACAGAAGCCCTGTTTTTTTCTCAGCAGAGGTAGCGGGTTTTACTAGCCTCTTGACCTGATTGAGAACAAATTAAGGTTTGGGTCTAGTTGGGTGTGAGGGATATGTATGGATCTGTCTTAAGACAAATGAGCTTCTGAAAAGCAAAACATTCCCACCTTTCTCTTAATGGATTTTCTTGTGTTTTTGTTTTGTTTTTTCATTCCATTTTTTCTTGGTTGTGATGTTTTGGGTCTGTGGATAATTATAGATTGGAGCAAGAACCTCAACATGAATTACTTTGAGGATCAAGTGCAGGTAGGGGACAGCTCCACGCCCAGTTCTAAGTTCTCCTGTGCATAAACACGGTGGGCATAAAAATGCTCAAAAAAGAGTTTCATATGCAGAATTCTAATTGATTCCATGCAATTGTATGTGAAATATTATTTTTCCCCTTTTTTCAACAGAGAAGGGGTTCTGCTTCTTCATAGACCCGACTCCTGCAATGTTGTAATCAGAATCTCTGCTACAAATATACATATTTTGATATCCATGATCGGAACTGTGGTTGCAGTTCTATATCATTCTTTGATGGGAATTGTATTTTGATCATTGAAACAAGCAATGGAAAAATAAAGTAATGTTAATGATGGAAGTGACTTGTGTCAAGAAACCCATATCTTTTCCTAAACAAATTCTTTATATATATTTGCTTCTTCCTCAGCATCATAATTCAACAAATTTCTTCTCATAACAAGTGATTGAGGAAATTTTCCCTTAAAATAAGGTGGTTTATTGTGTTTCTCATCTGCAAAGGTAGTTGATCATCTACATATGCATTTCTGGCCACTCCATTTTGACATCTTGTTTGTGTTTTCTAGGCTTTACTAACAATTCAAATGCTCAATGTCATCCACACTTCAAACATGTCACTTTGAATGATCTTCTGTAATTTCTACGTCATCTTTCTCCGATCTCTTTGATATTATCATTATGGTAAATTATTGTCTTCTCTACTATTGCAGAAAGAATTAGCACAATCCCAGTAGTTGTAGAAATCACCACTTCTTTCGCTTTCATCATCATTATCATTGTTATCCAATGACCTTTCTTCTGATCCCCAAATATGCCCTTGTGAAGCTTAGGATTGGGAACCCTAAACCCTAATGAATTTTTAAAATAATTGAAGACAAACATTCTTGTCCAATGAAGACAAGCATGGATTGTATGTTGCCAACTTGCCCTGCATCTGGGGCATAATCCTCCACTTAATTTGTTTTCTGGTAAGGAGAGGTGGAACATTTGCCGACTTTTGCAAGAATACACAAAATATCTGTTGGTTATACAATAGAGAGTTTTGATTTATGTCTTCCTTTCTTATTATGTAGTTGTAATTGTTTCTTGATCGTATTCAAAAGCAGGCAAGATTAAGCAGCGCAGCGATGGATCGTGTTTTCTTCCTCAATATTGTCCAGCAATGAATTTAATGCTGATCTCCGTTGAGAAGAATATTATAAAATTGTATGAAATTGTTTCATTTATTGCTGCTCGTTTTTCTTCTATTGCTGGATCTTAATGTTGGCATTACAGAAGAAAAACTTGCAGCAATAAACAAAACAACTTCATTGTTGGATCAATTCTTCTGTGCTCTGCCGCCGCCCTTCTTATAAGCAAATGCAGGGGAAAGCAGGTATACTAGAAATAATTTCAATCATTTCATTTCATTTGAGAATGTGATCTTGAATTCATCTTTACCTGTGGTGATATAATTGCAACTTGTTTCTATAAAATACAGCTCTAAACCTACTTTCATTCCCAAAATGATGCTTTCTTGAACAGCTAATTTATCTTATCTTTGTATTTACTTGTAAAAGCTTTCAATTTTTAGTCAATGAGATAATCTTTTGTGATAGTTTTTCCTCACAGAATCCAAGAGTTTATGATTTTTGTAGACATAAGATTGTTGATGGTTATGGTTCAGCATTACCATCAGTCATTTTGCACTGAAATGTTTGCCAGATTTGATATCAAGAACTTGCAGAAATGTCTATCAGATTATGTTCTTGTTATAAGCATACTAGCATAAATACATTTGTTGTCAGTGCTGACAAAGGTATAGTTAGTGAAGCATTTAAATTTAAGAGAAGAATACCATTCCATTTACATAGCATTGACAAAGATTTTAAGGTTTTATGAGGGTTTTATGCCTCTTCTTGAATATGGCAGTTGATGAGTTCCCAATTAACTAATAGGCTGAATGTTTCGAACCATGATATTATTTTGCTTTGAACCAACAGAAACTGTCATTTTGCAGAGTTGTAAGCATCATTTCATATGCATCTCCATTGAAACTAGAGCATGGTCTGTATATTCTTTAGGCTTCTCACAATTTTTTTATCAACTTAAAAATTTCACATAAAACTTTTTTTATGTGAATGTGTACGCTCCTTTCAAACTGTTTGGGCATCCATGTCAGTGAAGATCTGCACAAATTTTGTGTTTGATTAACAATGTGCCATGTCTTCAAATATTGAATTATCCTTCTCATTCCCAATCAAGGGTTTTTAAGAAGTTGATCTGATCATGAAAATGACTACAAAATTGACCAGAGTCTTTTGCCTGGACACTTCAATTTTCTCATATCCTATGCAGCAAGCAATCCTATTAGAATCACTTTTCTTTGGTTGGTCATCTTTTCCTTGAACTCAGATGGACATAAGCTCTCTCTGAGAAGCATCTTACATTTATCTTCAGATAGAATATTAGTTCCAGATATGTCTCCAGTCACATTTTTTGATGTAGCATCCTAAATCCAAATAGAAAATTTAAAGGTTATATATATTTGTATTCATTGAGCTCCTTGAATAATGTGATTTTGAGTTTTCTCTACTTTTGTTGTAACGAGGAGAGAAATTTGTAAACTAATATGATGAAATTGTTCAGCAAGAGAGGAAACACCGACCAAGTCTTTTGATAGCTCACTCTAATTTAAACTAGCATGAACGCAAGCTTGAAGGGCTTTGTCCTCTCAATGTCATGGAAGTTGCCAGGTGATTGTCCATGCCCATTTAATCTCAGGAAATGGAAGCTTTTATGGTTTGTGAGTTATCTCTGATTCTTTTATAATAATCTAGGCTTCTCAAGGCCCTAGGACTGCCAAGCTGTTTAACCTCTTGTTGTTCTGATTATGTGACTAAAGATTTGTGCAAAGGAATTAAGTTGAACATGTTGCTAAATATTTAGAGAATACTGCTACCTGTAACAACCCATATGTTGGAGCTGTTTCCAAGAGGCTTCGTAATAAAATTCTGGATAATAAAACCAGATGCAAAATTTGAGGTTGTGACCAACATAATGCTCTTTCAATTCAAATGGGCACCATTTGTTAAAAAATGGGAGGTTTTTTTAATGGAATGTGTCTGTGGATTAGGTAAGCCACGGATGAGATCATTCCATACAACTGGGTCAAAAGTGCAATCAATTCAATCTTTAAGAGGAAACTTGGCAACTCTGAACCCTCAAAGAGTAAAGAGGTTCAAGAATCATAAGCACTAGTAGAGCTTATATGTCTATTTTGAATAGAAAGGTCTGGTTTATTATCATTTCTTTTGTAGTGCATCAACTATTTTATTTTGTTTGTATTGCTATTGCACACCTCTTAAATATCTATTTCAAATTTTGTCCTCAGCAAGCTTTGCATTTTACTGTTGCATTCCCAGAATGACAAAGTGGTAATATCAAACAATCACTTTTCTTTCAAACTCAAAAGATAGAATTTCATTTATCTTTATTTGTACATCTAAATCAATCTTTGCTATTTTTTTGCACTAGGCAGGGACTCCAGGTGCAACAAGGCAGCTCTTGTTTTTTTTGGTCTAATTTTTAATTTTTACCATATCTTTTTCTATAGAAATTGTTGCTTTAATATTGGGTATATAATTTTTTTTATATAATTATTAATTTATAATTGATTTTTTTTTGTCTTTTGGATGAGTTTGTAAGTGTTGACGATTAAATAATATGGTATTAATAGTATTCTATTAATTGTTAAATATTTTTTAAAGAATATTAGTAACTTCTGAGAAAATAATAAGTTTACAATGGTAGATAATTATATAATATAAAGCAAAGATATTTCTAATTATAGAATTTTTTTAATAAAATATTAGTAATTTAAAAAATAAAATAATATATATTGCTCTCTCTTTCATCCAATATTGTTCAATTAGTGATGGAAACATCAACATGGAGTTTTATTTAAGTGATCTCTTATACATCACAATTCTCTCTCTCTCTCTCTCTGTGGCATTCTCAATGATGAAAATCACATAAACTATAATATATTGGCACCTATAATGACTCTCATTTAATGTAATGTTTTCATGTTTGTAATGTCCTCAAAGGACTCAAAAGCTTGTTTGTAAATGGACCAATATTGTCCAAGCTTAAATTATGTTTTAAGAGTCTGGGATGGGTCATGGGATAGATACATGGCATTAGGAATCATTTAGAAAAGGTTAATTATACAATAAAGCCATTTTATAGTTTAAAAATTCAAATATTTAAAAGTAACGGCTATTTAGGAGTTTAGGGGGGAAAGTAGTATTTTAATATTTAAACATTCAACTAATCCCTATAACCAGTTGTAAGAGGTTAGGGAAGTTGATTTTTGATTTCTTATAATGTAGACAACTTCCATTGTACGGGTAGAAAAGCCTGGAGTGTACGGCAAGAACAATTTTTTCAATAAAATCAAAGTTTAGTCTGCAATCCTGATTTTTTATGCATTGTTATTAGGATCCATTACCTTTGTTTTGATTTGCAAGTTCAAGGTTGGAATAGGAATCAATCTAAATCATTCACGAACCCTGTTGAATGCATTTGGGAATGATTAAAATTCTGTTCCTTATGTTTTGACTGGTAAAACCAGTGACTGTTACAAATAAAGTCTTTAATCCTTTGAAGTTTCTCATGATCTTGATGTAATGTGATTGGATTAAGAAATTAGAGGAATCCATAAGACTTTAAAGAAGTTCAATATATGTTTTGAAAGGCTTGAAGGGTTTTTAGACATGACTGTTTCTTCAACAACAGCAAATTAGACTGATTTTGTTAAGTGTTACCTTTGTTTTGAAGAGTATTTTGTAATCTACACCTTTCCCATGGACCCAAAGGCCTAGAACCCATGGGAAGAGGATAATAACAGTGTATTATACAATGCTAATGTTCATTTCTTGCAGAGGTTTGAGAAAAGTAGAGTGATCACTGGCTAAAACAGTGTGTTCCTTAAGGAAATTGATGGCTAGGGAGCAGCAGTAGAAGATCGGGCTTCATAGCATGGTAATTTTATGATTTTTCTGGTAATATATTGGAAAATCCATGTTTAATCAACCACCAAGAGATTCTGAAAGTGTTTGGAGAAGGGAGATTGAAGAAACCCTCAAATCAAGGGCTTAAGAGGGCTATTTTGGAGTTTTTGGTGTTCCCAAGGTGTTAGGTTAAATTAATCTTGGATTTAGAGGTTTTGAAACATATTGAAACACCTCTAAAATTTTTGAGTCTTGGGGATATAAGGAACTAGGTGATGCTTTGTTAAATCACCCATTTTTAATGCATTTTTGGGTCACATAGTGAGGACAGTCATACTCGGTCCAAAACAACAATACCTAAGTTTGTGATATATTTTCATATGTACAAAAGGGTATCTAAATATATCATTTATTTTGTCCATCTTTTGGGAAAGTATAGATTTATGGTCCATTTTATTTCTGGACAGGGCTACTAGATAGGGCAATTAGGCCTCTAGGCTAGTTTGGAGTCATTTAGCCATTGGGAGTATTGGACAAGTCTAGAAACCTTAAAACCACTTAAATCTATCCTTATATACATCAAATATACCAAATCCATCATTAGAGTGCATTTGGAAGAGTCTTGGTTGGGTTGAGTCCATTTAAGCCATTGAGCACCTTTGGGAAAAGTGTGGGTTTATAAGCCAATTTGTGAATCTTATCTTGAGTATTAGGTCCACTACCCTTTCCTCTGCATCAAGTGGTATCAGAGCCTAGGGAAAGGTCTTGTGGAAGTTTTTTATTGGTCTTGAGAGATTTGGTTTGTTGGATCCTTAGATAAGCCCTTGAAGTTGAACCATCCTTTAAGATAGCCCTGAGTTGATTCATTTGCCAAGTTGATCAAGAAACCATGGCTGAAGGAGAGGATGGAGATCTATACCAAAGAATGACCAACATGGAGTTGGCAAAGATTTTGAAAGAACAATTGGCTGATAACAAAAAGCTTAAGGTAGCCCTTGAGCAAGAGAAGAAGGAGAAAGCTGAGAAAGACAAAGAGATGAAGATTATGATGGAGAGAATATTGGCCTTAGAGAAAAGGGACAAAAGCATCAGACAAGATGAAGAAGTTTCTGATGAAAATGAAGAAGAAGAAGAGGAACTCCAATGGGAAGAACCATTAGATCCTGATGAGTTAAAGATGGCTAAGTTTGCTAAAGTCATCAAGAGTGGTGATACAAGGGCAAGAGCTGATTTGCCTACTTATGGTGGAAAGATGGATGATGAAGAGCTGATTGATTGGTTTAGTGCAATGGAAAATTTCTTTGAATGTGAGGATGTGGAAGAGAATCAGAAGTTGAAGATAGCAAAGTCCAAGTTGAAAGGACATGCATTGCTATGGTGGGATTGTGTGCAAGTGGAGAGGTGGAAGAATGGTAAACCCAAGATCACTTCTTGGTACACTATGATGGATAAGATGAAGGAAATTTTTTTTCCAAATGACTATAGAGTTCAATTGTATAAGAAGATGCAAAATTTGAAACAAAAAGACATGGAGGTGCAAAGGTACACTGAGGAGTTTCATAAACTTGATATAAGAGTTAGTCATGATGAAGACATGGATGAAAAGATTGCAAGGTATATGGGGGGACTGAGGTTCAATGTACAAGATGAACTTAGTCTTGCTACCCCAAGGTCTATTGAGGAATGCTACAAGCTAGCCATCAAGGCTGAGGAAAAGATCAAGAGGAGACAAGAGAGACAAGGCGGCACTAGAGGTGGATCGTCCATGCGAGGAAGAGGAGGAAGAGGTACTACTGATTTTCAAAATCAGGATGAGAAAGACAAGGACAAGCCCTACTCATCTGATACAAGAGGGGGTTATAGAGGTGGAAGGAGTGGAGGAAGAGACAATAGAGTGTTCACAGGTAGATGCTTCCATTGTAATGAAGTGGGCCATCAATCTTTTAGGTGTCCCAAGTGGATTGAAGACAAAGGTAAGGAAAGAAGAGTACATTTGGTGGAAGAAGAAACAAGCAAAGAGGACAAACAAGAACCTATCATGGCATTACCAGAGGAGGGAGAATACCTATTCATGGGCAATAATCAAACACCATATCATCCAAGCATATTTAGGTCAAATTGTTTGATCCAAGGTAAAGTTTGTAGACTTATCATAGATTCAGATGCAAGTCACAATGTGGTGTCTAATGAGGTTGTTAGAATGTTGAATTTGCAAACATTTGTGCATCCTAATCCATATTATGCTACATGGGTCAATGTGAATCAAAATTTGTTGGTTAGTACTCAAGTCTTGATTGAGTTTTCAGTTGGCAAGTATAGGGATAAGGTATTATGTGATGTTATGGATATGAGTTGTGGACATTTGATATTAGGCAAGTCTTGACAATGGTCAAGGAAGGTAATCCATGATCGATTCACTAATAAGTATTTAGTTCACCATGAAGGCAAGAAGTTTGAGTTGTAACCTTTAGTAAGGGATCAAGAAGCACCTATACTTATGTGTTTTGGGCAGGAGATAACAAAGCAAGTTCAGTATGATACTAGATGGTATAATGGGGGAAAATTACAGTCCAAAGGCAGCTATGACAGCCCTAGAAGAGGAGAGCTTTGGGACTTAGCCTTTGTGCAAGTTGGGACAGTCAAGTGTCTTATAATGTAGCCAGAAAATAGCAAGGGGACAGAGATGTTAGACCAGAGGTTTAACCCATGCAAGGAATCAGGGAAGAGAGAGGCCTTACAACCTTCTCACTGTCCTTCCCAAGGACAGTCAGAAAACTATTGTTTTTCTTTTGACAATTGGTGTGTGAATGCAGGTTGGCAAGGTGGGAGAAAGAAGATTATATTGGGGGATTACTTCATCCCTATTTTACATAGATCCTTCACACTGTTGGTGCTCAAAAATGCTGGACCATTTTTGGGGCCAACTGACAAGCACAATAAATGCCTCTACAATTATGGTTCGATCGAACCAAGGCTGGTAGGCCTAAATTCACTTTAAACTATCAAATTCTCTATGTTGCACAACTACGTACATAAATAAACAAAGTTCCTCTCAAGGTGGTGAATGATCCTTGGAGGAAAGAAACAAATCCTCTAATAATCTCTATTCTATAAATCTTGACTAAAGTGGATTAAACTAAGGACTCAAAAGTAATATTTTTGAAATAATGATTATATAATCTACAAACCACAAAGTATGAACCAAATAACAATTTCCAAATTATAGTTAGATCAGTGCCTTCTAAATACTTGGGCTATAGAGTCATAAAAATTTCAATCCTACGTACAGTCAAAGACAGTTTTAAGGTAACTCACTCCTGTAAAGTGAGACCATCACCCTACAAACTTCTATTGAAACAAAATTTAAAACAACTTATACAATAGGTCATATGATTTTTAACCCAACTTAAGAGCCCGAAAGGAAACAGTAACAGGTTCTCAGACCATGCTACCATTATTCAAATTGTACAAATTAGTCATAAATGAATACATCAAATAGAAAAACATAGTAGGATACCCTGGTTCATAGAGTAATCTGAAAGACTAATTGAAAACATATAACTTATAACCACAAATAAAAAGGAAGAGCACTTATCTTTATTAATGTTAAAAAAAATAGTACATTAGAGTTCATATTGTAGTTTTGATCGAATTATATCCTATGAAAGTATATCTTGTATTGTATTGTCTCTTTTTACATTTTACATTATGTATATATACATGTTTGAGTGGCTTTCACACCTCTTTAGGGTGAAAAGACACACCCTTATTACAAATTGTTTTGAAAAAATGATAAACTAACTAAAAAATAACTACCTAACTTTCAGATTTGGGCTTGGTTGAAAAACCAAAACACCTCGTGGAAAACTAAGATTTTTATTAGAGATAGGAAATTTGATTTTTCGAACTGGGGTTTTTTTAGATTTTTAAAATTCGACCATCTTCTACCTCTGTTGACATCATCTTTGTAGCAGGTCGAAATTTTAGCATTTTTTGAAGGCTTTGATCATAGAATTTTGATTGTTCTTGTCATAGAGCTTCCTTCCATAATATCTCAACTTTTTAATTAAAAATTAATGTAATATTTTATCACATTTCATGTACTTCATCATTAATTATTTGGCATGGAAATTAAGAGGCCATTTTTTAGGGTTTTATCACTATATAGGACTCCAAATTTTGCCCAAAATTTAGAGCTCCAATAGGCTCTTTCTGGGGACGTATGCTCCATGTGAGCATAGCGAGATTCCAGCTATCTCTGGAGAAGCAGACCAAGTATCCATACTAATCTAATGTGAAGTAAAATTGGGTGGCCCTAGGCCCCCCAAAATTGAACATTGATCATTTCCTCTATCAAACACTTGATTTTGATCACATAACACTTTTAACCTTGTTGCATTACACATGTCATCCTTATAGACAATTCTCACCGCTTCATTAATACGATCTTTGGCATCCAATCTATATTCAACCCTTGAGAAATCATTAGGTCCGTTGTAATCCTTGCTGAATAGAAGATTTTGGTTAATCATACAAACCTCTAGGTTAGTCTTCCTTTTTCAGATACCTTCTTGTTCACAATCTGTCCCATCTCTATATTTTGGATATTTTTTCTCCTCACCAAAAGGATTTAAGAATAGCTTATCTTCAAGAAGTACAAACTCTCTCTCACCAAGAGTTTGATCAGCTGGGACATTTCTAAAATTTTTAAAACTATGCTTCAACACATTCTCTTCACCATGTCTAGTTGATTCCATCTCATCTTCATATGTTTGGTGTACCTCTGGCTCAAAGGATGAACTCCAAGATATCTCACCCTCTAAATGCACTTCATGAGTTTCATCAAATTTAAAATTAGGCCTTTTATCTTCATTATGATGTTGATGGATTCCATTGCATAAAGGATCCTCTTCAAATAATGGATTCGATAACATAGAGAAATCAGACATATCTTCATCTACTTCCTCTTCAAACAACAGATTCAGGAACATAGAGAATTCAGGCATACATTCATGAGAATTTTCATTTGGATCATCAAGTTTTTCATCAACAAGACTAACATATTCATTGACATTATCTCCTGAAACTTCCTCCCGTTCATGCAGTTCTATTTCATCTCCACAATTTGATTTCTCTTGAATATGGGCTGATCCATCCACCTCCTTACCATGGTGGATTGAGAAAAAATTTGGACCATTCTTCTCAGTGTGTCTTTGGTATTCTATGTCTAATAAAGCTGAAATTTCTTTTGTATTGAGAAGGTTTTCTTCCTCATCATCATGGTCATTGATACATGTTTCCATACACATCTCATCATGTACAAATTCTTCTTCAATCTGATCCAAATTTTTATCCTCCATGTCATCACAAGTATTATTATGGTTCTCATGAATGTATGCTTCTTTATCTTCTATATGAGTAGTGCATTCATCTTCCTCACCAAGATAATCATCAAGCACAAGGCCTTGTTCAATCTGAGCAATAGCCTCCCTTTTTTTGTCTTCATCATCTTCTTCTAATATATGCACAAGGAGCTTTACAGAAGGATCATCTGATGTAATTCCCAATTTTTTGACCTTTCTCATGATTTCTTTTTGTGAAAGCCTAATGTTTGAAGGTATTTCTCGAAGAATGTCCACCATTCTTATCAGCAAATGTGCAGAAGACTTCTCTTCAAATCTCTCCAAGCTAAAAAAATGCATCAAGTGGAGACATGTAAGAGTCCTCTTCCATATTGTGATCCTGAATCTTGTCCTGTTCATAATGAAACATATCAAGAAACCATTGCTCAAACTCTCTCCATGATGATATACTTTGTTCAGGTGTCATACTAAAAAGTAAACCTACATGATCTATCAATGATCTTACAAATAGTTTCATAATCACATCTTCTGCATAGATATGACAATCTAGAATAAATTTACAAAATGCATGCAAATGCTCCATTGGTGATTCTGATCCATCTCCACAAAATTTTGGAACATATTTTTTTATTTTAAGAGGAATATCTTTCTGACCACCAGGGATGTTATCAAAACTTAATGGTCTATATACTTCAATAATAAATTTTGGTCTTGGGTCACAAAAGTTTGATACTTTATGTGAGTATGTGTTTTGGTACATACTAAATATTTAAATTTGTAGTAAATTTTTTCTTTATACATGAGGTTCTTTTCACTAGAGTCTCCACCTCTTAAAAAAGAAAACTTTACTTATCCCCTTTAGGCCTGCTCCCTCAGTAGAGTCACTAACTAAAATGTTTTGTTAAATAGAGTCACCACCTCATTTGAGGAATGTCTTTCTTCTAGGTTCTTTCTTCTGGTAGAGTGTGCTTCCAAACAAACTAATATAACTACTTTCTAATTCTGATTTGCGAAATCTAAAATTCTAGGTAACTTCACAATATATATTGTGAGCAACTCTCCCCAGTAGAGTCGCCAATTTGTTGGTGCTCAAAAATGCTGGACCATTTTTGGGGCCAACTGACAGGCAGAATAAATGCCTTTGTAATTCTGGTTCAATCGAACCAAGGTTGGTAGGCCTAAATTCACTTTAAACTATCAAATTCTCTATGTTGCACAACTGCGTACATAAATAAACAAAGTTCCTCCCAAGGTGGTGAATGATCCTTGGAGGAAAGAAACAAATCCTCTAATAATCTCTATTCTATAAATCTTGACTAAAGTGGATTAAACTAAGGACTCAAAAGTAATATTTTTGAAATAATGATTATATAATCTACAAACCACAAAGTATGAACCAAATGACAATTTCCAAATTATAGTTAGATCAGTGCCTTCTAAATACTTGGGCTATAGAGTCATAAAAATTTCAATCCTACGTACAATCAAAGACGATTTTAAGGTAACTCACTCCTGTAAAGCGAGACCATCACCCTACAAGCTTCTATTGAAACAAAATTTAAAACAACTTATACAATAGGTCCTATGGTTTTTAACCCAACTTAAGAGCCCGAAAGGAAACAGTAACAGGTTCTCAAACCATGCTACCATTATTCAAATTGTACAAATTAGTCATAAATGAATACATCAAATAGAAAAAAATAGTAGGATACCCTGGTTCATAGAGTAATCTGAAAGACTAATTGAAAACATATAACTTATAACCACAAATAAAAAGGAAGAGCACTTATCTTTATTAATGTTGAAAAAAATAGTACATTAGAGTTCATATTGTAGTTTTGATCGAATTATATCCTATGAAAGTATATCTTGTATTGTATTGTCTCTCTTTACATTTTACATTATGTATATATACATGTTTGAGTGGCTTTCACACCTCTTTAGGGTGAAAAGACACACCCTTATTAAAAATTGTTTTGAAAAAATGATAAACTAACTAAAAAATAACTACCTAACTTTCGGATTTGGGCTTGGTTGAAAAACCAAAACACCTCGTGGAAAACTAAGATTTTATTTGGAGATAGGAAATTTGATTTCCCCAACTGGGTCTTTTTTAGATTTTTAAAATTCAACCATCTTCTACCTCTGTTGACATCATCTTTGCAGCAGGTCGAAATTCTAGCATTTTCTGAAGGCTTTGATCATAGAATTTTGATTGTTCTTGTCACAGAGCTTCCTTCCATAATATCTCAACTTTTTAATTAAAAATTAATGTAATATTTTATCCCATTTCATGTACTTCATCATTAATTATTTGGCATGGAAATTAAGAGGCCATTTTTAAGGGTTTTATCACTATATAAGACTCCAAATTTTGCCCAAAATTTAGAGCTCCAACACACACCACACAACTTTTGGGACAAGAGTTTTCTTGCAAGTGGGGAGTATGGTGCAGGGGCACCAAGGATCAACAAGGCTAAGACTATGAAGACATTCAAGGCATGGAAGACATATAAAGAAGATCAAAGGTCAAAGGAGGTCAAAGGCATTCTCAATGATGAAAATCACATAAACTATAATATATTGGCACCTATAATCACTCTCATTTAATGTAATATTTTCATGTTTGTAATGTCCTCAAAGGACTCAAAAGCTTTTTTGTAAATGGACCAATATTGTCCAAGCTTAAATTATGTTTTAAGAGTCTAGGATGGGTCATGGGATAGATACAAGGCATTAGGAATCATTTAGAAAAGGTTAATTATACAATAAAGTCATTTTTATAGTTTAAAAATTCAAATATTTAAAAGTAACGACTATTTAGGAGTTTAGGGGGGAAAGTAGTATTTTAATATTTAAACATTCAACTAATCCCTATAACCGATTGGAAGAGGTTAGGGAAGTTGATTTTTGATTTCTTATAATGTAGACAACTTCCATTGTACAAGCAGAAAAGCCTGGAGTGTACAACAAGAACAATATTTTCAATAAAATCAAGTTTAGTTTGCAATCCTGGTTTTTTATGCATTGTTATTAGGATCCGTTACCTTTGTTTTGATTTGCAAGTTCAAGGATGGAATAGGAATCAATCTAAATCATTCACGAACCCTGTTGAATGCATTTGGGAATGATGAAAATTCTGTCCCTTACGTTTTGACTGGTAAAACCAGTGACTGATACAAATAAAGTCTTTAATCCTTTGAAGTTTCTCATGATCTTGATGTAATGTGATTGGATTAAGAAATTAGGGGAATCCATAAGACTCTAAAGAAGTTCAATATATGTTTTGAAAGGCTTGAAGGGTTTTTAGACATGACTGTTTCTTCAACAACATTGAATTAGACTGATTTTGTTAAGTGTTCCCTTTGTTTTGAAGAGTATTTTGTAATCTACACCTTTCCCATGGACCCAAAGGCCTAGGACCCATGGGAAGAGGATACTAACAGTTTATTATACAATTTTAATGTTCATTTCTTGCAGAGGTTTAAGAAAAGTAGAGTGATCACTGGCTGGAACAGTGTGTTCCTTAAGGAAATTGATGGCTAGGGAGCAGCAGTAGAAGATCAGGCTTCATAGCATGGTAATTTTATGATTTTTCTGGTAATATATTGGAAAATCCATGTTTAATCAACCACCAAGAGATTCTGAAAGTGTTTGGAGAAGGGAGATTGAAGAAACCCTCAAATCAAGGGCTTAAGAGGGCTATTTTGGAGTTTTTGGTGTTCCCAAGGTGTTAGGTTAAATTAATCTTGGATTTAGAGGTTTTGAAACATATTGAAACACCTCTAAAATTTTTGAGTCTTGGGGATATAAGGAACTAGGTGATGCTTTGTTAAATCACCCATTTTTTATGCATTTTTGGGTCACATAGTGAGGACAGTCATACTCGGTCCAAAACAACAATACCTAATTTTGTGATATGTTTTCATATGTCCAAAAGGGTATCTAAATATATAATTTATTTTTTCCATCCTTTGGTAAAGTATAGAGTTATGGTCCATTTTATCGCTGGACAGGGCTACTAGACAGGGCAATTAGGCCTCTAGGCTAGTTTGGAGTCATTTAGCCATTGGAATTATTGGGTGAGTCTAAAAACATTAAAAACACTTAAATCTATCCTTATATACATCAAATATACCAAATCCATCATTAGAGTGCATTTGGAAGAGTCTTGGTTGGGTTGAGTCCATTTAAGCCATTGAGCACCTTTGGGAAAAGTGTGGGTTTATAAGCCAATTTGTGAATCTTATCTTGAGTATTAGGTCCACTAAAATTTCCTCTACATCAGTGTGTGTGGTTTTGTGCGTGCATTTAAGCCATTGAGCACCTTTGGAAAAAGTGTGGGTTTCTAAGCCAATTTGTGAATCTTATCTTGAGTATTAGGTCCACTACCCTTTCCTCTGCATTAGTGTGTGTGTGTGTGCACGTGCACGCACATGTGCACACCCACATGCATGTGTGAAAATTACATATCCAACTACCATAAATGATAGAATTGTGCAAAGCATACTAAGACACAGTGTTAGAAGTTTAAATTTTTTTTGTGTAAGTCCCAAAAATATGAAACCTTAGTCATTGAAAACACCTTTAGGACTAAGGTGCCTATCTCCATAGAATAACATTTTCAACTCCAAATTTTACTGATAGGTTCTTCTCTACATCTCATTTTCAAACTCGAACTCTTGAGTTGACTAAATCAATTTTATATCTATTTGTCTATGCTAAATAATTAGCACAAATAAGCTTGAGTTGTAAGGTTAAATTGTACAACCAATCTCATGGTGTGTGTAAAAATTGGAACACATGGAGGAATGTATGGCCCCACCTTATAGTAAATGTGTATTCTACCTAGGACAAATTTCCTTAAGATAGTATATATTCAAAGATAGTAACATCAAAATAATGAATTGCTCTTGAACATAGGCAATTGAATATGTATCACATACAAACATATAAGAGAAGATAAGGGATTGGTATATCTAGGTTAGTATGTGCACACGATAAATAATATGTAAGTATTACTATTTTGAAGTAACCTCGTATGTCAAATGCAATGGAATAATGTGTACAAAAGAAGAATAGCACATGATAAGAGACAAAGTGTCTTTTTAGGTCAACATTGAAGAGACCATTTGAAGCCTCAATGCTTTACATAATCCCCAAAAGATAACATAAAATCAAATTTATGAAAAAAACATATTTATGACATAAAATATATTTTACAAATAGAAATATGAGGATACAAATAAAGGAATGTCACACCAAGATCAATCTATTTGTATTTTTGTGCCAATGGAACATCAAGGTTCATCCAAAGGGAACTTAACAAACAAAAGACATGTCAAGAATCACATCACAAGGAATCACATTACATGAAAGAAAACACAAAAATACAAAAAGTTACTACACTTATGAGCCAATAAATAGAAAAGTGTCCACCTCCCAATCTTGATTATCATTATAGATAGATGGTGTAAAATATGCTAAGTGAGCTATATTGAGTGCATTACAAGGAGCTACATGTCTAGTTCTAAGCATGGATAACATTATAAGGATCTAGAGTGTATGTATATGTACATGTGTGTGTATATATATGTGTACATATATATATGTATATATATGTATATATATGTATGTGTATATATATGTATATGTACATAAGTATGTATATATACATATATACATACATACATGCATACATACATAAATATAGTGATAAATAAGCATACGTGATTTCTTTCTATCTTTAATTTTTCTAACAAGTTCTATTGAATCAAGCAATGTAGGTGTTTGATTAAGAACATGATATTTTCTCGGAAAGCTCTTCACAATTACTTATTTATGAGGCACAATTTGGACTTGCATTGATTTTTTGGTGTAAAATCAACCTAGAGATTAAAATAATGAATTGCTTGGTTTAGGAGGATTCATCTAGTAGATATCAATCTCTTGACACTAAGAAAATAATTTAATAACATCTATCATATTTATATAGGATCAAAACTAGAGCTAATTAACATTATTTTGTTTATTTAAATTCAAAAATTTATCACACATATTTATCACTTCCACTCAACAATAAATGTGCATATAAAAAATATTTATTATAATAATTTTGGGAAAGTGCATCAAGACCAGATACAAAAAGGGGGTCTTGAGATGCCACATTTTTTTTTCTAAATTTAACAAAGTCTAATCTTCAACAAAAAATGAAGATAATTACATTCAAAATTTGAAGATACCATAAGAACAAGAGTTGTAATGCTCAAAATAGGCTTTCTTAATTACTATTTATTTTTTGAAAATGGTGAAGGGTTCCAAAAATGAGTAGCACACAAATTGGTCCTATTTTTTCCAAAAACATAACATAGTGTATTGGTTGCTTCCAATAACATGTTAATTTTTTTTACAATTTAAAAAAAAAATAGCAAGAAATTAGATAACAACATGTGTTTTATGGTAGATTTTTTGGCTGATTTATTAATAAACATGAATTTTTACTATTTTTTGAAGTGGACACATCCCGAAAATCAAAAAATTGAGTGTGATCCCCACTGAACATTTTGAAAACCAATTTTTTTGATACATGTAGAATGGAATCTAGTTTCTAAAAAATTAATTTACTTCAAAATTTGATGAAATGGTAAACAAATATAATCAAAATTCCACATCTTCATTTTTTATGAAAAAGAGACACTAATAAAAGAAAATGAAGATGGAGACATTAACATAATCAAAACATGAAGAACATTATATGGTTAGGTAGCTAAGAGAGAGCTTAATGCCATCTTGCCATTTTTAAAAATATGCATTGAATCATGTACAAATCTAATGGAGAACACAACCAAAAATGTGTGATTCTTTTACCTTTTCAAAAAACACATATTTGGCATGCAATGGTTGTCCAACCCTTTGGGTTGTATTCCCAAGGAAAATCTAACTAAAAGGATTAGAATTCTCCAATGCAAATCATGTAGCAAGCCACAAATGAAAATGCATTTTTAGAATGGTAGTGTCAGATCATGAGGGTTTCACTAATTGACAATACCATATCACATGTGTTCATATTGGGAGGGGCGATTAAGAGGGTTTATAGATGCAAAGGGGTCTATGGGGTATTGGGATGGTATTGGAAAGGGTTGAAAAAAAAGGAGTTCTAGGCAATAATTTTGAAAATAGGAGTATTCTTTAGTATGCCATTGATGCCCATGATATGACCCAAGCTCACTAAGTGAAGCCCCTATGCATCAAATTTGGAAAGTGGAAATTGTGTCTATGGGATCAAACCTCTCTCTCTCTCTCTCTCTCTCTCTTTCTCTCTCTCTCTCTCTCTCTCTCTGTATATATATAATCTCACCCTATCTAAGGTCTCTACCTCCCTCAATATTTACTTCTCTACCACTCCCTCCCTATCTCATAACCCACCTCTCTATCCCTTTAATCCTTCTCACCACTATCACCCCCCTAAGTCTCTCACTCCTCTCTCCTTAGGCTTCAGATTTATCACCTCTATATCTCTCCCCTCTCTAGTTATTTCTCACCATATCCACCTCTCTCCTTTCTTCCTTGCTCCTATTTCTATCTTTGTTAACTTATCTCTTTAATTTTGTTCTCTCTTTCTCTCCCCATCACCTATTTGCGTCTAATCTCTATAATCTCCCTGTCATTCCATGTCTACCTCTCTCTTTCTCACTCCTTACCCATCTTTATATATTTTTTTATCTCTCTCCTCCTTTATGTCTCTCCCCTATCTAGTTAATCATCTCTCCCTTCCTTATATAGGGCTTAGCTAATAGGTTTTAGGATATAGCCTATTTAGGGTAAAGGATTGATGATATAGACTTTAGGGTACAATATTGATAGCATAGGGTTTAGGGTATTTCTCATATTGGTACTCACTATCTCCCCATCTCATTTTGATTTGGTGCTCACTGAATTCTCATTAGGGGACCAAAAAAGCTTGATATATTTATTGTGTCACATCTTTGTGCACCCACCCTTTAATTAAATTAAGCTTTTAGTAAATTTTAAGGGTTATTTTCTCCTTCAATCAAAGATAAAATTATTCGAACCTTTCTAAAATGGTTTTGACAATGTCATAAAATATTTATTATCACTTGCACTATTTAGAAAGCGTAGTAGGAGAATAAATATATAGTCAAGTGGATGTTTCTATTAAATGAAAATTTTCACGAGAATAATTGTTAAGAATAATTAATTTTTAAAAGAGTATTTAGAATTCTAATTAAATCTCAAGTTCGTGATGTTTATGGGCCATGTGTAGAGATTAAGTGCCAAGAGAGCATAATGATAGTAAATAGTGCCAAAAAATGATTAATATAAGAGAATTGATGCAATTTGAAAATATTCTGGCATTTGTTGAAACCACAGGCCAAAATAATTACCGCGTATAGTAACACAATTATAGTTATTACATTGTAATGATTTATTTCATTAACCTTATGATAAATAAAAAGAAAGCATTTTTGGAGTTAATTCACAAAGGATGTCACTTGGGACTATTACCCTTATGTGATATATCCCATGAGATGAGAACAACCCTTAATATGTCAATATCACTGCTTCCAATAAATTCAACCCAAAACTTGTTCTTATTTGATTAAATAAAAAAAATTCAACCTACAACTTAACCTTTACTTTTTATTAAATATTTTTATTTTCCTTGTGTTGCATAATATTCATTCATTATAATTGTTTAATTGAATAGATCTATTTATAAAACAACCTACCTCTTACATTTTTTAAAAAGATAATGTATAATATTATCTTGTTATCTTTATAAAGTCTAAATATTAGTGTATTATAAGTTTGAATATCAATTATCATGTGTCATATACATATAATTTCTCTTTGGATGTCCCAAATCTATGGTTGCATTTTTTTGACAAATTTTTTAAAATAAAATTAATCTATATGTGACATATATTATAAATGGGACTCAATTCCATGATAACACCTCCATCCTATCTCCAACATTAGAACAAATCAATTACATTCTAAAAACATTGGTGTGTTTAGTTATTTAATGATGAAAAAAATTGAAACAATGAATAAGATTCAAATGAAAGTCCAACCCAAAAAAGGAAATTCCTAAACATTATCTCATTCAAAAGGTGTGTTATTTCTCTTCTTTTACATTTCGATATTTTCCTAAGAATTGTAATGTTTGGAGAAATGGGTGTTCACTACTTTATTCATGCAAACTAGGAATCGAGCCTATTTCCCTTTTGATTATATTAAGGAGAGTGGATCCACTTGGCTCAACCTAAAATTAGATTGAAAAAGGATTAGCACAAGGTGAATCCATTTACTCTCTATTCGAGTTAAAAATTATCTATTGAAATATGTGTATTAAGTGCAAGATTCAGAGCCAAAAGTGTGAAATTTCAGTAGCAATAAACGAACATGAAAGTATCATATCAAATATGCAGATGTGGAGTACAGATCTAGAAATAGGAGGAAAGAGAAGAATCTATGTATGCAATCTGGGCTTGAAAGTGGTAGAAAATTTTAGTTTTGGGTGACCTTTTCCAAGGAGTGTTGGAAGTAGAGAAAAACCATGTTTCCTAAATCCAGATACTATTCATAACCTTCCTAAAATGTTTCATCAAAAAAATGTTGGACAATGTTGGTTTAACTTGACATTGTCCCTTGTTTTTAACCTTTGTAAAATTTGTTTCTATAGGCCTATGTTTGATCTCCCCAAATCTAAAATTGTGTCCTTAGATCTTATTGTCAGCACATGCAAAAGAGAGAAAATGTTGTTGGGTTGATAGGGGTTTTCCTAGGTCAAGCCCTAGGCTTGGGATTAACCCTGTAATTAAAATTAAAATTGATAAGTAATTTAATTTAAAGTTTTCCTTGGAATGGTAGAGGATAGATCTAATATTGAAATATTGAAATGAAAATTTATACCTTCATTGACCTCATTTTTGTTGAGGTTTTCTTGGAAAGGTTGAGGTTGTCACACATGTTTAACTTCATAATAGCTTGATCATGTATGCTATCTTGAATGCTTGAGATCTAAACTTTACTTCTCCTTCACAACCTTTATAATGCCTACTTTCTTGCATAATGATGTGATATTAGATGGTTGATAATTGATATATGTCTTGTATGATGATGTCTTAAGTGAGGGGGTAAGGATTTTGCCAATTTGTGACGACACTACCATTTGTGTATGATTTTTTTTTTTTTTGCAAGTGCCCTCAATGCTATCGTAATAGAGATGGTTTTGTCATAGTTTTGACACCCGCACGACTATAAACCAAAAAAAAAGAGAAAAAGAAAGGCTCATTTCTAATTTTTGTAGATTGAGTTGTGTGCGTGAAGAGGGCCCTAAATGTGGTAAAATTGGAAAGTTCCCACTTTGCACTGCTCTTGATCTGTTGTGAAGGTTGAGATCGATTTGGAAGCTTGGCATATGGCAGCCATGACTTGAGGTAGGCATTCGATCTTTGTCTTCTCATCTTCTCAATTTTATTTTGAGTGCATTTGTTGATTTAATGGCACAATACGAATGTCAATACTGGCATCATTGCTATTAACTTCAAGGCATTGAGTATGTGAAGTGTTTGATCTCTCTTTATTTGTTTTGTTTGTGATATTCACTATGTGGGAAATGTCTTGATGGCTCGCAGGCTGCAAGCTAGGGCATCATGCATTTTTTATGAGCTTATTGTTTATGCATTTGATTTATGTTGATATTGATGCTCATTGATTTTGCCATGCCTGTGAGCTCTTTGCATCATGCATTGACGTTTATGGCTCACAGGTTGCAAGCTAGGGCATCATGCATTGTTTATGAGCTTATTGTTTATGCATTTGATTTATGTTTTTATTGATGCTCACTGATTTTACCATGCCCGTGGGTTATTTTCATCATTGATTGGCATTATTTTATTACTGATGTCCCTATTTGATTGATGTCATATTCATGTTGTTTTGATGTTTTCTAAATCTTAAACTAGGGCATCATATATGATTTAGGGATTCATTTAGCATGATCATTAGGGCCTCTCTTACAATCTACTACAAGAAAATATACATAAAAAATAATATATATTTTTACCCCTTCAAAGTCCATACTCTCTATATAAAATTTAGGATCATATTTCACGACTATTGATGAGCTTGAAAATCTACATCTTTTGAAGTATTTTGGGTTAGTTTTATGTTATTTTATAAGATTTTATTAAGACTAAATATATGATGTAAACTCATAATGATACTTGATATATATAATACAATGGTATGTAGTATAATCTATACATTTGTGAGATGTGATTAATTCTAGTTATATGATGTTTTGGGAATAAATTGGTGTGTTTGTATACTTTCTCCATTTTAAACTAACATATGACTTCAAAGGAGGAATTATGAAATATAGTTGTAGGTAGTTATCTCTTCTATAATGATGGAGAAGTCAAAGTTAATGATCAATGAAGTTTCTCTCACAAAAATGACTATGCCTTTGCTACTTCTAATGCACACAGAGATGGAGACTTTATGCATTTACAATGGTCATCCGTTGGGTGACAATTTTGTTCCTATAAAATTAAAAGATCTATGATGGCATGTTTGAGTTCTACTTGGACTCCATGTGTGTAGCTCTCTTAAGTAGTTGTTTAATTTTTATAACAAGTCATATATTGTTAAAGAATGACATGTGGGCAATAGAGATTCAATGACATCTATGATCACTGCTTCTAAGATTTCCTATAAAATCCAAGAAAGTCTTAATAGTTTTGGTTCAAATGTTCTCAAATATTTTTTTAGATTATAATAATTAATATATACTATTTCTATTTCAATGTCTAGTACTATTATTGCAAGGGTACAATTATCTTCAATTGATTAAAGTTCTGAATTGATTCAAGATTATGAATCCTTATGCAAGGGCTTATTGAGGTGAAGTATTCCTCTAGTTAGATTAGATTAATTAGTAGTTTCATTTATTACATTTCTTCATAGTGGTAATATTTTTAATTGATTATTAGTTACTTTAGATGATAGTTTTACTCACTTAATAATAAGAAGTTAAACTAGTTTAGCATAGATTTAGGTAGTCTCAATATAAAAAGATTTTTATTATAGGTTTATTTATTATTATTTCACCAGTTTATTCAATTGCAACCATCCTTGTGTGGTCACACTCACAACCACTACCATATGACTAGAACCAATGTTAGATTTTGTTTATCATTGTTGTTTCCTTTATAAATTATTACTATTTTATGAATTAAAGTAGAAGCTAAAGATAATCTACTGCACATACAATGGTAGTGTCATCTAAGTATATACATCCCTGGTCAATAATTAAATGAGTTTCCCCTAAGATAAAAGGTTACTTAATTGAGGAATAGTTTCCTTGTTAGGAGCATGCATATATTTTTATACACCAACTAATTATCCATAATCGAAACCAATCATTGCTAGGGATGGTATTAAGACTTAGGATTTATCTAGCATAGATTTGATTCCTTATTACTTTCTTTCATAGTATAATTCTTATATTTTCTAATTCTACAATTTAGTTAGTATAATCTTTGTTTAAAACAATCTACGAACAAGTCGATGAAGATAATTATAAGTTCAAGATACATATGGAATGAAATGGGAGAGAGATGCATTAGCAACATGTCTTCCCTATTCTAAGTGAAAAGATATACTAGAAACACATTAAATTAGTGGACCCATTAAGTAAGATAAGAGAACACGAGGAAGATCATACATTAATACATTAACTAAGTGGACTTGGTGCTCTATTTTTTATATTGCCACTATTAGATCATACATTAATACACTTACTATTTTGAATTTGAGCTCGGGCATCATGTAATGTTGTTGTTGTCATTGCATGCTTGCTTCTAGTGTGCACCATATATTGTTTTATACACTATTTATTTCATTAAGACCATGAGCTTGGCATTTGTAATGTATTTTCTATTATTGGATCAATGTTTCCATCTTGTTGAGGCTGTAGATGCATTGAATCACCAATGCCATTCTATTTTGATAGCATGCTAGTTTGAAGATCTTGTGAGGTTCGAGATGTGAACCGTTGTATCACTGTCATCTAGGCTTAATGATCTTGCCTACTATTTTATCAAGATGTCCTTTTACTGATCTTGTATAAACAACATACCATGTTGACTCATAGCCCATGAGCTGTTTCTTGATAACACATTTGACATCATACTTTTTGCTCCATTTTGGTCTTGATTTACTCACTGCATGCACATGTTTCCTGAGTGCACATGTTCTATAACATAGTTCCTTTTAGAATTGTATGGCTTGACTATGCACATGCATAATTGTAGATGAGGATCAGTAATAGAGTGCTAGGCATTGCTTAGATCCTTTGGATCTAACCCCATCTTTTCCTTCCTTGCAGGTTCTGGATCATATAGGAGCATATTGGATTCAACCTTGAGTCAACACTTCATTACTTCAGGTAATGTCTGGTACCTTCATTATTTATGTTCATCCACATATGTATGTTTGCATTCATTCATATTCTTCTAAAATTTGGCTATGCTCACGGCCTATGTAAGCCCAGATGATCTTATCTTTCACTTCCTTTCTTTGTACAATACATATAATATATTTGGTATATATATACATGTAAGCTTTAGATGCAAAAATTTCTTTTCCCTTACGTGTATCTTTTCTCATGAAATGAACACAAATTTAAACAAGATCATCTAATAATGCAAACTAGGGTATTGTAGTCTCTCATCTAGTAATTAGGTTACCAATCTAAAATGAATATGAAAATTATGGTAACAATATTACCATGAATCCCTACTAGACTAATTGTTAGATGTGTTGAGGTATTATACTCTCCCATCCCTATTGTTTTTGTGTATTAGTGACTTATCCAATCACATACCCATGCCTTAACTCCAACATGGCTTGATTCAAAGACTTTTTCTTTTGTACTTGTCTTGAATTAATTTTAGAATCTTTGAACACATGGTATTTGTCTTTTCCAAATGACATAGGGAAAGGTTTGTGATGCAATCAAATGACAAGGGAACAACTTGGTGCAAGGGCACTCTTGTTCCTATGAGATACATTTTTGGGGTTTTTTTATTGTTTTGAGTTATGTTATATAAATAAGGCCAGTTTTGACCATTAGTGACCATATATGACCATTCTTGATGTTTTTAGGTCATTTGATGAAAATATGTAAAAGTTTCTTAAAAGTTGTCATGTTGTTTTGACAACATTTTCATTTGTAATGAAATTTTTTTGCAAGTTGGTTGCAAGTTGGTTTTGGTCATTTTGGAGGTTGAGGAATGATTATACATCCATAAATTTCCCTATGTAGAAGACTTCAATTGACAATAAATTGGAAGAAATCACCTTATAGAAGACAAATAAAGGTTGATCCATTTTATGTGTGGTGGTAGAGGGATTTGTAGGGTCTTTAAGAGTCCAAATAAAATTATTGGAAGCCATTTTAGTAAGGGTCATTAATTATTTTTTTGATTGTCCTAAAAGGAAAAATTGTAATAGTCATAGCTCGCAAAGTATTTTTATTCAAAGATGATGTCTTGATGGGATGTTTGGATGATAAATCCTTAGTAGACAAGTGATAATTTTTGGGAATATTACCCATGTCATATTCCTCGTGTCCTTAGTAACTTAATTTTCTAGTTGTACTTTGTTCCATATTTTCTAATTGTAGGTGCATTTACTACAACTTATTTCCCTCCTGGATCCCAAACTTTATTTTTTCGTTGTTCATTTTCCTTTCTATTCTAAACATGTTTGATAAATTTCATTATGGCGTCGAACCTTTTTATTAAAATTTTCTTCTTCACCTCTTGATATGTTTATGCTCTCCTCAATCTTCCACATTTCCATACTCTACTTTGCAATACTCCACTTTCCCTACCAATGTATTCTCTTGAGATCAATTGATTTCTATATTGGATTGTCTTCTTCACTTTAGTATGTCTCCTCTTCGGAAATTTGTTCATTAGTATACATAAATTCTCAATCTCATTACCTATCATACTCCTTCATTGGTCCATGCTTATGATATTCTCCATTGCATCTCTTTTTCAATATTTAAAACTTTTATGGCCTCCATTGCCATTTCATTATTCAACTTCCATTCTTCATCACCATACATTAACCGGCTCTTATTTGAGTGGATCACCAGAATACTTTGTTGCCTCCTCCATGACTGTTTTATGAAAAATTGACTTTCATATTCCAAAGTATCATTTTTACTTGCATCTACACATGAAATAAATTTATTATAATAATGACTAATTATCCAAAAATTACCATCCAATATAAGAATGATTGCTTCCTTATTTTCACTAACATCTACAAATATGTAGTTTATTATCCCTCCATATACAATTGTCTCTCTTTGAACCTTTGATTCCTCTTTTATAGTTTGTTGATGCCATTTATTTATTTCTTCTTGGAATTCCACATCTCTTTCATCTTGCATATGAATTTCATCTACAATTCCATTAATTAGAATTCCCTTGGTATTGCCTTCATGAGGAAAATCTTCATAAAAACAAGTTTACAAAAGAGAACAAGAAAATAGGCTACAAACAAGGCTATATAGTCATGGCTGAACGATTCATATCAATGAGTGTGGAAGGTTCTTCTGCTGGATCTGTCGATCAGGTAAATAAGTCAATTTATTTTTATTTCAAGTTGAATACTTTACCAATTACTGTATTTGATGTTAAGTTCCAACATAAAGTGAATATATTTGTTTTAAGGAAACAATGATTATATATTTGTTTAAAACTTTCAAGTGAATATATTTATATGTATTAAACTGAATGATTAACATTTCTTAGTATTTGTCTTGTATTTATATGTATATATTGTCGATAAATACACTAATTATTTACATTGGAATGCAGCCTGCCAATCCTGATACACCATTCGAGCATGATGGAGGCGTCAATTCAAATGTGCATTGTAGTACTCAAGGTATACATTTTCTATTCGAATTTTGATTATAGAATTATTAATACAAGTAAACATTTTAAATTGAATTTGGCGTAGTAATAAAAATTTAATTATAATGTGTTGGGATTAATAAATGATGCAGTCAAGGTTGGGGAATCCAATGAAGGATTGACCAACCTTGCAGCCAAACCAATACGCAGCGAAAATACACCACAACAACAATAGATCTGATATAGAACAAAAATCTTTATTCATAAAATCACTGATTGCATGCAATGTGCTGGGTTGTAAGGCCTTCCCAGTTACGGCCAAATACAAAGAAAGTAACAATCTACAAGATCTCACAAGATCCAAATCTTTTTCACAACATCAGTACTTAGCTAGACCAGGTCTGCAACACACAACACACTGGTAGGAACCCATGAAAGATCTAAACTTGTATTCCAATTTCCAAGCAATCTTCCTATTCCTAAGCTCGCAAGCTACTAACTCTTCTAAATGATCCCCCTCTCTCTCTTCTAAACAATGACCAAGACACCCTATAAATATTGATTCCTAGCCACAAGTCAACTAATGAAAAAATTAACCCTTACAAACAAATATTAAATTCCAACACATCAGTCGGCTCTCAAATAGCCTTAAAAATAAATATATTCTCCAAGATGACCCCCAAACGGTCATTAGATCCGCATAGAAGAATGCAAAATGCTAGATCTAGGTCCCCACATGTCTAATGGTCAATCCATAACTCGAGGAGTGTGACCCAAATCAACGGAACTAGTCGGCCAAGCCAATCCATCCAAACAAACCAAGTCGGTAAGCAAGAACACTGAGCAATAGAGAAATAACTGAGTGCCAGTCAACCGAGCATGCCAAGCATGACCAAGCAATGCAGTTATCACCAACCACCAATAAACCCATGCCTTTAGTTACCAAGAGTTCTTCAGAGACCGAGCACCCCGATAACCATAGAAATCGAGCAACCAGTCTCCCAAACTAAGCAAATACTCTACCAAACCATGATCAAAACTAACAATCTACCTTCAAGACAAACATATTTTTGGTTGATACAAGATTTCCAAGAATCCTAGGATGCTCCTACATCAGACACCCCATGTAAGAAATATTTTCTCATAAGGAAATCAGGAACTCCTCAAGGGAATCAAAACATGTATGCCAAATCTATTCTTAACCCATATCTCCTCTTGTCCTTCATCCCAAGTTGTCTTCACTTCATCCACTATCTCCTACATCAAATCTTCTTGCTTCCCATTTCTCTTATCTTTCTGGTCAGCAACTAATAGCAAATGACTCTGACCACTACCGACCACATCAATGCCTCAGTAAGGTTCATCCTTCTCAATCAACTAAGTATTATTCACATCTCTTGGTGTCATAAGTGTCACCATCTATTGTACTATCTCTATCAGAAAGAACATTTTCTCTTGATCTCCACAAACTCTTCATATATATCATTCTCCTTCTCCTTCAAACTAGACTATGTAGGAATAGGTTCACCAACCTTGTGTTCTTCAGGTTTATCACTGTCACATGGACAACACCAGATAACTCCACATTCCTTAGTCCTTGTCTCTTGTAAAGGTATCAAATTATGCCAAGATCCTTCATGCCTAACCACATAGGTATTTGCACAACCATCAAACAATACATTTCTATCAAACTACCAAGGTCTACGGAGCAACAGATGACAAGCATCCATTGGTAATACATCACATAATATCTCATCCTGGTAAGATCCAATCTCAAAATTATCCAAGCATTGTTCTTCAACTCTAACCTTAGAAATATCTTGTATCCAACTAACCAGATAAGGGTTAGGGTGTTTCCTCCTTTCCAAACTCAATTTACTAACCATCTCTTCTGAAACAAAGTTCTCAGAACTGCCACCATCAACTATGATATTACATACCTTATTTTTGCACTTACATCTGGTTTTGAAATTTTTTTGTCTTTGTACCGGTTCATGGATGCATGCAGCTAATCTCGTAGTAATAAGAGTCTCACCTTTTTCTGCAAAATTCACAATGTCTTCTTTAGCAGTCAGTGCCACCCTCTTCTTAGGACAATGAAAACTTCTATGACCAGCTTCACCACAGTTATAGAAAGTACCGGTGAACTCATTCTTCCACCTTTCTCTCTGTCCACTGTTGTAATTCTTACTGCTAGATCCTACATCAGGCTTAGGATTCTCTGTCACATTACCTTCAGCAACTGTCTCACTAGTTTTACCACCTTGGTTCCTACTGTTATGTCTACCTTCATACTTCTTATTCAGCTTCTCTTCAATCTTCAATGCCATCTAATAAGCATCTCCTCTTGTTTCCATTTGAACAGTAAGTAACTCTTCTTGAATACTAGGTCTCAAACTATAGAGATACCTAGCAACCTTCTCTTTATTAGCTTCAGAATGACCAGTCCTAATCAGGATTCTGTAAAACTCCTCGGTATACTCTTGTATCGATTTGTTAGTCTTCTTCAAAGCTTGCATCTTCTTAAACATGTCCAATTCATAATCCACTGGAATGAATTGCTTCTTCAACTTATCAACCATTTGGTTCCACTTGGTGATCTTTTCTTTTCCTCTTCTACATTTTTCCAACTGAAGTTCTCTCCACCAAATATTTGCATGACCCTTCAGCTTAGTGTTTGCAAAACTAACCCTATCAGGATCTTCTATTTCTTCATACTCAAAGTACTCATCAATCCAATCAATTAATTATTCTGACCTAAGGCTTCCAACAAATGAAGAAACTTCAATCTTAGGTCTCTTTCCAATCTTAGACATAGCTTTCAGAATTTGATTCTCCTCTGGATCTCTAGCTTCTTCTACAGCTTCTTCAAAATGATCTTCCTGGGATTCATCATCACTATCCTCTTTCAAGGTAGGCTTCTTCTTTCTCAATTCCTCTTGTAGGTCTTGCGCTTGTTTTTGCAAAGCCCTAAAATCATCAAGACTAAATTCTCTAGCAGCTTCTTCCTCTGAGATCTCATAATTTTTCCTTGGAGGTATCTTTAAATCAAGATCCAGGTGCAAACACACAAGATCTACTCGGCTCCAATAGGAACAAAATTCACTCAAATAGGAACAAACTTCACTCAAACAGGAACAAACTTCACTCTAATACCACTTGATGCAGTCAATGTTGGGGAATTCAATGAAGGAATGATCGACCTTGCAGCCAAACCAATACGCAACGAAAATACACCACAACAACAATAGATCTGATATAGAATAAAAGTCTTTATTCATCAAATCACTGATTACATGCAATGTGTCGAGTTGTAAGGCCTTCCCGGTTATGACCAAATACAAAGAAGGTAATAGTCTACAAGATCTCACAGGATCCAAATCTTTTCCACAACATCAGTACTCAGCTAGTCCAGGTCTGCAACACACATCACACTGGTAGGCACCCAGGAAAGATCTAAACTTGTACTCTAATTTCCAAGCAATCTTCATGTTCCTAAGCTTGCAAGCTACTAACTCTTCTGAATGATCCCGCTCTCTCTCTAAAAAATGACCAAGACACCCTATAAATACTGATTCCTAGCCACAAGTCGACTGATGAAATAATTAACCCTTACAAACAAATATTAAATGCCAAAACATTAGTCGGCTCTCAAATAGCCTTACAAATAAATATATTCTCCAAGATGGCCCCCAAACAGTCATTGGATCTGCATAGAAGAATGCAACATGCCAGATTTAGGTCCCCATATGTCCAACAATCAATCCATAACTCAAGGAGTGCAACGCAAATCAGCGGAACCAGTCGACCAAGCCGATCCATCCAAACAAACCAAGTTGGTAAGCAAGAACACCAAGCAACAGAGAAATAACTAAGTGCAAATCAACCGACCACGCCAAGCATGACCGAGCAACGCAGTTATCACCAACCGCTAGTAAACCGACACCTTTAGTTACTGAGTGTTCTTCAGAGACCGAGAACCCCAGTAACCACAAAAACTGAGCAACCAGTCTCTCAAACCGAGAAAATACTCCACCAAACCATGATCAAAGCTAACAATCTACCTTTAGAGACAAACATATTTTTGGTTGATATAGGATTGCCAAGAATCCTAGGATGCTCCTACATCAATAAAATATTTTGTATTGTAGTTGCAAGGGATGTAGAGGTTGTTCCCGATGAGCGTGTTGAGGTTCAAGCCGTTGGGCAAGATGATTTGGTTGGACAAGGTAAAGAGCGTCACATTTATGTTTTTTTAAAGTACTGAAATGCTTATAACAATAATGATAATATGTTTTTAAATTAACCCCAATAATGATAATATGTTTTTAAATTAACCCCAATTATGATAATATGTTTTTAATTTAACCCTTTTATTTGTTATTGTAGAGGACCTGCCTTTGCAAAGGATAGTGAGATCACGTGCATAGGCGAGAATAAATGACAATGATGACATGTATATGCCCCTGCAACAATTTAGGGAAGCAAAAAAAAAGGAAAAAGTCAAAAGAAATGATTCTCATTTATGCAGCTTATTTGATAATGACTAATGTTTGTCTCGATGTTTTAATCTTATGTGTTAATGAATGTTATGATGTGTTAACGAATGCTAACGAGTCTTATGAATGCTAATGAATGCATGTTAATGAATGCTAATTAATCTTATGTGTTAATGAATTTTGTTTGGAAATAATTTGATATTATAGGTTTTTGAGTTATTAATCATTTCCATACAAAGTTTTATGGTTTTTGTGAAGATTTGATCAAGGAAAGTCATTACTTTGTTGACTGTTCTAGGCATATTGGTGTATGCAATTAGAAATGGAATACTAAATGGAATACTTTGTTCCTGACATACTTAAATGGAATACACCAAGAAGTACCAAATGATGAATTCTCAATTGTCGTAATGGAAAAGCATCAAAACTGTCCATTTCTAGAATTTGGTTTTCTAGTCTTAATGATTTTTCTGTAGTCCTAATGATTTTTCTTTTTTCTTGTCATTTGTCCCTTTTTTATTTCCTATATCTGTGCCTTGAATTTGACAAGTTTCCCATGTTTGAGTTTGTGCCAATTGTGGAATTCACCTTCTTTTGATGGTATATTTCATTCACTCTACGTGGAATACTATTTTATTCAATGTTTTATTTCAGCTTGATATTTCATTCATTTTTCATATACACAAAGAAATGGACAGTTCTGAGATAGGTTTTTATGGCTATGATAAATTCCTCTATGTGTTGAAAAAAATAGAGTTGACAAAATGGTTGTTCAGCGATTGTATCTACCATTAGAGCCACTTCATATGTACGGGTGATGAACATGCAGATTTGCCTAAGTAGTTCTGGGAGTTGACCCAGCAACACGTACTATTGTGAAAATTATCACAAGTCCATTTTCTGTTGGGTCTAGTTCCCATATTCTTTTGGTCAAATCTACATATTTTTCACCTGTTCATATACCACAAGCACGGGATGTGAACCCATGATGAGCAACGAGAATGAATGGAGTACCAAATCAAACTTATGATGCCCTAGTTTAAGATTCAGAAAACATCAAAACAACATGAATATGACACCAATCAAATAGGGACATCAGTAATAAAATAATGCCAATCAATGATGCAAAGAGCTCACGGGCATGGAAAAATCAATGAGCATCAATATCAGCATAAATCAAATACATAAACATTAAGCTCATAAACAATGCATGATGCCCTAGCTTGCAACCTGCGAGCCATCAAGACATTTCCTCTTAAAATGATCATAAACGGGGAGTACCACATAGTGAATATGAACAAAAAAACAAATAAAGAGAGATCAAACACTTCACACAATGCCTTGAAGGTAATAGAAATGATGTCCTAGCTCTCAATTGTTGTAATGGCAAAGCATCAGAACCGTCCATTTCTAGAACTTGATTTTCTATAGTCTTGATGATTTTTCTATAGTCCTAATGATATTTCTATAGTCCTAATGTTTGTTGCTCTTGATAAATTAGGCCTTGAATTTGAATTTTTGTTCACTATTTTATTTCAGCTTGATATTTCATTCATTTTTCATATACATAGAGACTACACATGCTGATAAAAAAATGAGCTATTTGATTTAGGTTTACTATTCATGATTGTAAATGGTCAATATTTCTGATGGTACTCCTTGGTGTATTCCATTTAAAAATAATCATGTTTCTATGACTATGATAAATGTCCCTTTGTGTTGAGAAAATTAGAGTTGAGAAAATGGTTGTTCAGTGTCTATATATGCAGGTTGCAAACAAATCATCCTTCTTCCACCAACATTCTAGTCAATGTACAAGTAACAAGTCATTCCATTTAAGAAAGACCATGCCTGACAATACCAACCCAAAACAAAATAAGGAGTATGCAGAATTTAGTGTATGTAGAATTAGTTTTGCAAAATTGGCCACATTGATGATGATTATGAAGAAGATTTAAAAATGTTGCACCAATCTGAATTGGATCAATCATCATTTTCAATTCTTCTTCATCAATCACCATTAGCCATTTGGTGATTCACTTGGTTTAGAATTATATAGTAAGTATTAATGTAGTTTTTTAATTATAACAAAAGTTCAATAATGGTTTTAGATGTTAAATGTGACAATATCTTGGTTTTAGGCAATGCAAAAGGAGGTGTCTAGCTCAATATGCAGTCTCAATTCATATGCATAGGATACTAGGTGGACCTGAAAATTGCAACAGGTTTGCATTTTTTATAGAGGTTTTTAATTAGGTATTTTAAGTTATAGACCATCGTGAACATTGTAATTTTGACTCTTATAGGTGAGGGTAATGTCCTCAGCATGCAAGCAAATCAAGATGTTTTATTTGCTAGCTAGTTAAGGACATTCTCTCACCCATAGCTGCCAGAGTTGTAACCTTCACAATGGTCTATAAATTAAAAAAAATTATAGACCTATTAAGAAAATGTAAACGTGGTGCATTTTTTCAGCTCCACCTGTTATCCATGCATATTCTACGCAGTTGCACGTGCATTCTTGATTCAGGGTGGGAAAGTCTTATTTTGGATGCAAGGGAGAGAAGACAAACACATAAAGATCATGCAAATAAACATGATAGCTGAGAAACATAAATGTAGATATCATGGTCACAATTGTTTAGAGACTCAACATAATTGAATGGTATACCCAGACGATGCAACACAACCACTACTCCTCTAGTTCCAAGTTGACACTGCGGGATCCAAAAACCATAGATAAGGAATAAATTTAGAGAGCGGAGGAGGGCCATAATGACCAAAATAATATAGGGTCCCTATATTATTTCAGTCGTTATGGCCTTCCTCCTCCGCTCTCTAAATTTACTCCTTATCTATGGTTTTTGGATCTTGCAATGTCAACTTGGAATTGGAGGAGTAGTGGTTGCATTGCATCGTCTAGGTATACCACTCAATTATGTTGTGTCTCCAAAAAATTGTGACCACGTGATGCCTACATTTATGTTTCTCTTATGTTGTGTCTCAGGACCCCTTATGACCCTTTATGACCCTTTACGATCCCTAAGAATACATCTTAGAGGTCTTAAAGTGTCATAAAGGGTCATAAGAGGCTCCTAGGAGGGGCCAGGTAAGCTTCCACCTTCAAGTGGTTGGCCCTGTTAAGTAGAGAATGTTAAACTATTCTCAAAACAAAGAGAAGCTCAATATTTTAAGGTCTCACTCCATGCACAATTTATTTTTTTAAATACAACATACCGTCACAATTACGATGGTCAATAGTGAACAACCGACAACAAAGAACTATACACTACGGCTATCTGTCACAAATATCTGGCAGGTAGACATCACATGTACATCATAGTTGTCATCTATGCAGCATCTCCGTCGTAATTGCGACAACAATAAATAGTTCTGACGACATGTTCACCATCTCTGACCATGTTGGCAAGCCCTCTTCCCATGCATATTTCGATAGTCAGATGCGTCGTAATTACGACGCACATCCTAGCCGTCATTGATTCCAACACCAAAAGTGCAACACCGATTAGGGTCACTTGATTGATAGGGTAGTGTTAGAATTGAGATGTATAGCCATCGAAAAAAGGTCTCAAATGTACTAGTGATTTTATACCTCACCTCATGAAATGCATTTTAATTTTCAAATTAGGGATAACATAAACGAAGAATTAATTCCCACATGTTCTAACCATTAGATGATCCAAATTTGGACCTCTTTAAATAGGACAATGCTTCCCTAAAATTCCATTTTCTAGGACAAGGGCACCATTTTGTAGCCTATTAGTGTCAACCAAAGGACCAACCTCCTAAAGACATATAAAGTTATAAATTTGAGGCCACCGTGAGTAGAATCTAACATGATTAAAGAACAAAAGGCCAAAGTGCTAAAATGAGGCCTAAGTGAGTATGATCTTGTATAAGGATATAATTTACAATGCTAAAAGAATAAATTTCTTAATTCCAATAGTGTCAATATATAAAAATATCAAATAGATTTTATTTTGGCATGCATATGTTTGTAATATATTAATTTTCTAGAGTCTATAAATTTTTTAAAAAAATCACAACTCAATCAAACACATGAGGTTTCTTGAAAGAATTAAAAATGATTTTCTATAGAATAATTGGTTGTAAATAATTATCTTTGAACATGTAGTGTTTCCATTTAAACACTTTGTTGATGAAGAGGGAATGGAGGTTCAAATCCCTACTAGGCCATTATGTGCATAGGCCTTGAGCCTTTGCTAGGTTGTTGAGCTCATGAGTTTGAACAAGTGAAGTATGGGGATGATATCCTCCATCTATGGCCTCACTAGTTCATAGCTTCAGGTCAAACTTATTTCACATAAAGCTAGAGGTCGTGTCATGCCAGTTTCACTAGTCACTTAAAAAAAACTATTATACATCAATTCAAAGAAATTGGTTGTAAATAATCAATTTGTTTAATTGTTCCTTTTGCTAAAATCATTATTTCCTTCTCGATGATATGGTTTCCAATTTTTTCATTTCCTTATTTTCCTATGCTCAACATTTGTCAATGTCAATTTTAAATCATGGGTGACTAGTTGATAAATATCTTCTTAAAAAATCTATTGTCAAACTAAATATCCTACAGAAATGGATCGTAAAGCTGAAAAACAAATACTAAAAAAATTCTAAATTTATGTGTTTATTTTAGGAAAAATTACCTTTGATTCTATTGTGATGCAAAATGAGAACTTCAAAAAAACATTGTGAAAGAACAACTTAATATTCTTTGTTATACAAGCTTTGAGGTACAATCCTTATGCATGATGTTAATAACCCACCAACCTACCCTTGCCTTTAAGGTACCAATAGATTTTGTAAGCCCATTCAAAAAATCACATGGAACAATTATTGAAACCTCATACCATAGAGTGAATAATTTATCTAATTTGGCATAGATAGGAAAATGGTAACCAATAATTAGTATAATACCTGGTGGCACATACCATGCTTGAAAATAAATAAAACTTAGAGACAAGTACAATGGATTATTAGTAAAAAATACTTAATACCTTAATCTATCAAAACTATTAAAAATAATTAAAAAATAAAGTATATTGTAATTCTTATGCAGTTTCATGGAATTTCAGTCTAAAATAGGTAAATATGATAATGAAGTAGGTCAACTATTTATATTGTGAGTAAAACATGGATTTGGGTGCCCATAATTCAAGTGGAAAATATTTATGTGTAAAACATAGATTTATGTCTTATATTTTCTTGAATCATTGAGTATTTTCTTCTATGTTTGAAATTAAGGCAAAAATAGGTTTTTATAGGGACCCAAAACCCAATAGTTATAGTAACAAATAAGACATTAAGCTCACCAAAAAAGAGAAACCAAAACAGAAAGGGGGAACAAACACCCCAGACCAACAACACAGAAAACAAAAAGAGAAATAGAAAAACAAACTAGTTACTGCCACCCTTTCAGAATCTGGATGGAGTCTTCCATATTTTTCTCCAGCTCTATCATGTTTTTTAGATTCTCCTTGAGCCCCAAAATCACCTTACTGGAAGAGGTATTATGACTCATCTTCGCTCTGGTTCTAGATCCTGGGCCTTTCCCCTTAGAATTATGGTTCTACATAGCTTCCCATTCCTTCTTCTCGAACATGTCAACCAGTGAATGAAAATTACTAGTAGTGGACTTCATGCCCTCCATAGAATGCTCAAGAAGGTTTTCCAAAAAAAATTCAACAGATTCAATTATGGCCAGTAATTTAACAGCCCGACACAAAAATACTGAGAGTGGTCATAGTCCTTACCCCTATTCTTAACTGTCTTCAAAAGATTCTGATACTTAGCCTCAAGGTCAGTATTTTGTGCCTTAAGCTTCTCAATCTCCTTTTAGCACCATTTGTTCTGAAAGAAAAGAGAGATTTAGCTTTAGCTGTATGTAAGAAGCCCAAATACAAATCCTCCTTATCAGTTAGATCTTGTATTATCATCGACACCGAATCCTCTCTCTTAGCCGCCTCCTGTCTAATATCCTTCCCTTTATTTTCCTTAGCCAACATCTCAGCAGAGTAGAGAATGTTGTAATCCTCCCCTTCTATGTTATACTTGGACGATTAGGAAAAAAATTTAAAAGGTGTGATAGAAATATAAAATCTTAGGGGCTTTCCATTGTAATATTTTAGCTTGTACATTCTTGACCCGATCAATATTTTTGATAAAATTTGTTAAACAATGTTGATCAATATTTTTCTTGTCTTGAATTCTTTTAAAATATTTTTCTTTTGAGATATTTCCTTCTTTTTCAGAAGCGTATAACAATTGGCAACTATATAAATGGTTAGTTGTGGTCATTTTTAGAAGAGCGTGTGAGAGTAGTTAGTCTATTTTGATCATAGTTTTATCAATGGTTAGAGCACCTCTAACTTCAAATTTAGGTAAATCTATGTACTAGTGCAAAAATGGATAAACATCCTCTAACAGGAAATGGAAGAGGATCATATTTTGTTCCTCATCTTCCTCACTTTTGTGTAGCAATGGATCAAATTTTTAACTTTCTTGAGAGGAATATTCCGAGGATGAAATTTCCCTTCATGTAATTATGATCAAAATCTTCAAAAAAAATTGTGTGAAAGGAAAGTTCATCCTCTTTGAAACAATATATGATGTTGTTTCACTCAATTCTTGGAGCTCTTCTCCTATTTTTGAATCTTTTAAGCATTATAGAAGAAGAGATCAAAGAAATAAGAAAAAAACTCCTCTACATCACTTATATATTGACAACATTTTTGTTTATCAATTCTTCTTTGTTGTGTCACTGTCCTTCTCTACATCTTTTATTTGATCTTTCCATTGGTGAATTTCTATTGGTAACATTAATATCTGATTTTTCATTTTCTCCAACTATTTATTCTTGTAAAAACTAATTGTTGTTACTTACATTTTAACTTTCTACTTACCAACAATCTAAAAAATTGCAAAAATTAACAAAACTAATTGCCCCTTTAAGATATCTACAACGAGCTATGGGAATACCTAATTTAATTCTCATATGACTTCATTAATCTCTTCAATATTAGGAGTCTTCATGTATTTTAATTTTTCCTCATATTTTTTCTTGAATGTTCTAAACTTTTTTTTTAATCTTCAAACTACAGTAACTCTTTCTTCATATTTTGCACTTTGTATTTTTCTCCTACCATCTAGTCTATAGAATCTTTGTTTAATTCACCTTGTAGGACATATTTAAACTCCCATACTATATCATCTATACTCTACATTTTTTCTTTAACCTCCCAAAATATGCATGAGGTTGACTTAACAAAACCCCCAGCATGTTGAAGTAATGTATTCATAGCTTCTTTGCTTTTGATGATCGTATCCTTAATTTTATTATATGTTTTGATCACCAAATTCATTTCTCACATCCATTCAAGTCAGTAATCCCTAAATATTCTAGCTCAAAAATTACTACCTTAAGGAATTTATTAGGACAATGTACGTACTTCATAATGCACAGAATTGGGAGACAACCATCTTACATGTAAAAATTGTGTACCCAATGCTCATACCCACCTCTTAGATTCAAATATCATATTATATAAAATATTTAGTTGATTGGCTATAGTGATACAAGGTCGTCATATTTCTAATTACTTCATCTTCAAAAACCTATATATCTTTCATCTATTCCAAAGAAGGTGATATAAAAGTGTCACAACCTAAACATTTAATCCCTAAGGTGAGTGTTCTTGAAAACTTAAAGGGGCCAAGTAGTCCAATGGTCCTATAAAGTGACCAATATATTTCTTAAGCCCATTTACTTGGGTTAACAAATCCTCCTTGGTATTATCATTCTTTCGCATTCATTTGAAAATGGTGACAACCTCCTACTAAAGGTTCTTCTCATGTTCCCTTATAGGCACCTTGAGGACAACCTCTTTCAATTGATAGTCCTCTCTTGTAAATCTTCTTCATACTTTTCAATAGTGGTAATGCTTCCAGTGACCTTTTTTGTCTATAGTTACCTAAGATATCTTCCTTTCCTTTTTCCTAGGCTTGGTAGGTTTGAATATTTCACCCAAAATTGTTGAGTCTTTGACTTCGACTTTTGGATAACTCCCTTTTTCTTTCATGCACTATTTGATATAGTCACATCAATGTGGTGCTTGTAGTGGTGTTTTAAGTCCCCATGACTAGTACATTATCTTTTTCTTCTTCTTGAGGAGTAACTTTGAGCTAGTTTGAGGAACTTCATCAAATAAATAGATACCCATATCCAATTTCAAAGCTCTCATTTTTCTCTAGGATGGTAGGGCGGTCAGTGATAGGGATTTATTTTTTCGTTGAGAGTGTTTAACTTCAGCTAAGAAACAAGAGCTATAATTTTTAGGCTTGATACATGGACTCGATACCTTATTTTCAATACATTAAAGTACTATAATTTTCATGCTTGATGCATTTCCATGTCCTATTTCCAAAGCTTTCTTTCTAATCACACCATTAGGAAGGATGCTGACAAAGGTTATAGAAATCAGTTTTCACCTGCCAGTGGCTTTTCCCTAAAACTTCTGGAAACCCCTTTTGACTAATGTAAGATGCAGAAGAATTCAGGCAATCATGAGTTGGACTCGTCATTGAAACAAAATCTCAGTGATCAAATGCAAATGGAATGGAATTCCCTGAAAACCACTCTCATTTTTACTTCTTACCTATAGCGATTTATCTGTGTATACCTACCTAACTTGTAAGCTTAAATTTGAGTACTTGGCATCCTTTCTTGAGCTGTTGTTTTAGCTTAATATAGTCTTAAGGCATTCAATTTTATTTGTTTGTTACTATCACATTAACGGAAGCTTAGTGAGTTGCCACTAGTGACTCCATTGAATACAACTGCGGTAGGATATATTTGGATTCTTGTTTGAGATCTTGTTCATGTCTCCCACTCTTGGTTGAGGGTCTCAGATTGTTAGCATCCTACAGAAGTGCATCGGTATGATAGAACCTTAGCACATGATAGAACCTTAGCACCTTCCATATCTTGAAACTCTGTGGACACATACTTCACTATAAATACTACTTTTTGTTGGGTAGGTGAAGCCCAATCTTGACCGTCACTGTTGCAGTAAGTCCTCCTGACTTGTAACGCTTGCCTACTGCAGATTCTTCTTTGTGTAAAGGCTCTTGTAATGAGTGTTGGTCTTTTCATCTCCTTTCTTTTGGTTGAGACTGTATTAAAGAACTTTCGTACAGCCATAAGATTATGGTGTGGTAGTCTTGTAAATCATATAGAGTACAGAGATAATAAAATAGAGAATCCTATTGCTGAGAGTAGACATAGCCTGTTTACAGGTGAACCATTATAAATTTCTGTCTTCTGTATGTGTGTTTATTTATGTTTTAGTTTAGTTGTTTTTTATCATGTTTTTCTATTTGTTTTGAATCAACAATTGGTATCAGAGCCAGTTTGGCTTGAGCAGAGATGGAGGAAGAAGGTGAAGTTGATTTTATCATCAATGAATTTCTTGAAAATTGGGCTTGGTAGAGATTGAGGTTGTACCTGTAAAGAGCAAAAGGATCCGCCATGTGCACTGGTGGGATGGCTGGGAAAATAAGCTTGAAGCTGAACCAGAGGATTTAAAAGTTCTTAAATCTGAGCTAAATGCAGTTCTTGAGTGCACAGGTGATGCACAATATAAGAAAGTTGTAATGGAAGAATTGCAAAAAATGGTAAAAGAGGACAAGACTGAAAAGACTGTAAAGGACCTAGTGTTGGTCATTTATGAAATGGCTTCTCTTAGTTCTGGCTTCAGCCTCAATGATCCAAATAATTTTGCTTGCAGAGTTCATAGGATGCTGCAGCTGGAGTACTCCACAGAGCATGGGAAGTTCCCGGTGGAAAAAGATGAACGGACATATGAGAAGTTCGGTGTGGAAGAAGGTGAAGGGGCCAACTAAGGGGAAAAAAATTCGCTGAAGTGGCAGACGAGTAATATGCAGTGCGTTGGAGATTTAATCTCTGATCACGATGGGCCATGGTTCAACACACGGTTTACAGCAAACACATTTGCTGACAGTGGTTTAGCCAACGCACTTCCTGCCACACCATTGCAAACAACCATGGGTCATGGTATATCAATGCAGCCTGGGCATGACTTGGCATCCACCGATGTGGATAGCCTGCCTCATTCTTCCGTGTTTGGGAGGAAAAATGGTTCTCCTCTACGCATAGGACAAAGCTCACATCACAGCCTGCTGGGAGATTTTGATACGCAGCAGCAAGGGACATGGATAAATTTGCCTCAAGTTAACGCTTCCAATGAAGTGGCATGCAACATGGACAGGGTAGAAACGCCTGTGCAGCAGTCAAATGCAAACAGTTTTGAAAACATAAATAAATCTCAATCTTTTGTTTTCTTACCTGCGCCAACACAATCCAAGGAAGGGGACCACAATTTAATGTCAAGTGAGAACGCAAGCCATTTGCAGCTTCCTCAACAAAATGAAGGAATGCCTGTGGATACCGCAGGGAACAACATTGTTCCTCGTTCTCAGCATACGCAGGGAATAGAAGAGAATTTTATGGATAGGACCAAATCTGATGATTTTGGTAAAAATAATTCAGGGAATGATAATTTTGGTGTCCACTTGCAAGAGCAGTCTGAGGATTTGTTGCCTGTGGCTAATGTTTCCTGTTCTTCCGGGTCTGATGTGCCGCCCCTGTTTTCTAAAGGCGAAGAGAGGTTGATTGTGACAAACCTTACAAGGGCTAAATTCCAAGAGTTGTGTTCAGATCTACTTGACCGGCTAAAGACACCCATGGAGAATTCATTGCGAGATGCAAAATTGTTCTACAAAGACACAGATGAAATTATCTTGGTTGGTGGGTTCACCAGAATTCCTGCCGTTCAGGAACTTATCAAGAAAATGACTGTCAAAGAACCAAATGTTATTGTAAATCCAGATGAAGTTCTTGCTCTAGGAGAAGCTGTTCAGGCTGAAGTGTTGGCCGGTGATGTCAGTGATATTGTGCTTCTGGATGTCACCCCGCTATCAATTGGGTTGGAAACTCTTGGTGGTGTAATGACAAAAATCATTCCACAGAATACCGCTCTACCCACTTCGAATCAAGCTGAGTCTGTTATCTATCATACAGAAAAACAATTGAAGGCACTTGGTGATAATGGTCCTCTTGTGGATGAAGCAGAAGTATGCTTTGAATCTGCAGCAAGTAGTAGTTTTCATCATGGACTGATGGGCAAACTAGTGTATGGTAAAATAGGAGGAGAAGATATTTTTGATTCAGATTTGATTTGGAGAAGATTCATTAGGAGCGTGCTGGAACAGAGTCTGGCAGTGTTGAGATCTTCTCAAAAACCTTTTTGTTTATGTGATCGATAAATCTGAAGCATGGGATATCTCAGTGTGATTCTTCTTTGATGGTGATTGGTCTTCAAGTGGGAGATTGTTAGGTAGGTGAAGCCCAATCTTAACCGTCACTGCTGCAGTCAGTCCTTCTGACTTGTAACGCTTGCCTACTGCAGATTCTTCTTTGTGTAACGGCTCTTGTAATGAGTGTTGGTCTTTTCATCTCCCTTCTTTTGATTGAGACTGTATTAAAGAACTTTTGTACAGCCATAAGATTATGGTGTGGTAGTCTTATAAATCATATAGAGCACAGAAATAATAAAATAGAGAATTCCATTGCTGAGAGTGGACGTAGCCTGTTTACAATTGAACCACTATAAATTTCTGTCTTCTGTCTGTGTGTTTATTTATGTTTTAGTTTAGTTGTTTTTTTTATCATGTTTCTCTGTTCGTTTTGAATCAACACTTTTCTGGTGGAGGCTAGAATGCAATGAAACGATATTCGCATTACCCTTAAAATTATCTCTAGCCGATCGAATATCACTATCACCAATAATATACCAAAACACATTTGATTGTAAGTTCTAAAACCCTTCAACAAATATATTCCATGCACATCTTGCAAAATCTCAGTTAAATATTATCATGTATGATCCAGAGAGTTATGCTGGATCAATATTTCAAGATTTTCATTGCAAATTTTGTTCTGTACTGCACTTTGAAGCTTAGCAAAGTACTTAACTATATACGTATAACATCAAATACTTACACCCAAAGTTCAACAGGTCTGAAAAACAAGAGCATTCCCAAATTCAAAGGCCAATGACAATATAATCTTGCCTATCAGAAGCAGTATTTAGTGACTACCTGTCAGAACAATAGGCAATTATCATTCAAGTTTTCTATTTTACATGTAAGGACCTTGTTTTTACTATATAAAAAAGTATAAGAAGATTTCCATTTTTAAAATTCTTGCTGGTGTTATTTTTTCAAAAAGATATCATTCAATTTATGTTACATATTAGACCACAAATGTTTGAGATTTGGATAGACCATTCAAATACATAGTTTGTCATGTTATATCATTTTGATATTGGATTTTATGGTGATATTTTGAGGCCATATAATTGATAACTTCATCATGAGTTTGGAATATTCATCATCATGATTACATTAAAAACTATTTTAGATTTTGTTTTTCTTGATACTTAAAATATCAATAATATGTTGAGCTGTAGTAATATCACCTCCTTAAATTTTTTATCTCTATTATGATTTCCCTATGAGTTCCTTTCTGTTAGTATGTACGTACATAAGGGATTAATGAATAATGAGGGATAGGAAAAATATCTTGATACATTAGAGGGGAATATAGAATAACATACCGAATTTGAGAACAAAAAGTTGTGGTCAAGATTCCATTAGTTGTATACCAACTTAAACTCTTCCTACCTTATTGATCTAAGCATCTTAGAAGAATGATATGATAGAATCTTTGATTAATTTCCTTAACTTTACTTCTTATGAACATGAATGATGAAAGATGAATTCCCTTACTTAGTTTTCCTATTTTCGATCATGCGAATGTTAGCCAAGGAGGCTTCAATAATCAATCATCAGATTGGTAACTCAATAATGATTAGTATAGTTGATATCTTGGAAGTATAAAAGGAACAGTACACTATTTGTATTTCAAATTAAATTACTTTCATGTTTAGAAGAGTAGAGAAAAGAGAACATGATTTATTGTGAACTAAAGATGTGTTAATGCCAAGATTAATGATCTAATTAAGGAGGTATTGATCTATTTAGCTATAGAATTTTCTATGAATCACAATGCGTGTATATAGTATTCTTGACTTCATGAATAACTGTTTTAGAGAATTGCAATGCTCGTTTGATTTAATTATCTTTTCTATGTTCTCCATGTGTTGAGATGGAATCACCTTCTCTAAGATGTTATCAAAAAGTAAGAATTGTTGCTTCTATTGTATTATTTTGAGATATGCAATTTGAGTTACCACAATAAGGTCATATTAAAATTCAGATTGTGGATGTATCATGTCATACAATTCCATCACCCATGTTAATTTTACATTGTTAGGCCACCTCAAGCTAGACTAGGAATCTTTCATGCTAGGAAAGATTTCAAAGAAGCATAACTGCTTCATGGTAGGGTGGAAACACACTCTCACAATATTCTCGCCCTTAGTGTACTTGACTGATGCAGGTATCAAGAGTTCATGTCGAGATGGTCACCATGTTTTGCACAATATCTATTATATGTATTTGACCCAATGGTCTATTGTAAAGATATATGTATACTTATACTAGTCTAGTTGATGGCTCTTGTGTTTTTCTTTATGTCAAATATGATATAAGGTTCTTGTGGATCTATTTATTACTTTGAATGTATTCAACAAATTGGTCATTTAAAAAAAAAATGTTAACTATTGTATTTTGACAATTTGGTCGAAATTGTTGTATGATTATGATGTAATATATCTTGTTAGAAGAGAATTTTTATTATTGATTTAATTTAATTGCATATTTATTGTTGACTTGTGACTTACCAAGTGACTTTGCATCTATTTCAAGTTTTAAATCCTATGTGGTACGGTAGCCTTTACACCCATTCAAACCTTTTGTGAGAAAATAAATTACTAAAAATAGTAATTATACATAAATGCAAGGTTGAGACACATTTTCCTAATATTCAATCTCAACTCTAGAGAAGATTTCCTATCTACACAAAGGGGCTTCATCTTGTGTACAAACAAGAATGCTAACAATTATGGATGATTCCTTAAACAAATACCACTAGCTGCATTCAAATATATGTAAACAAATAATATATAGAAAACAAAACATATGTTCAAGAGAGATTTTATTTAGACATTTAATATACATAATATTAATACAATAATGATTGGTCTTGTCCAACATCGGGATCAACTTAAATGTTTTCATAGCATCCACCTTGATACATTTAATATGGTGGAAGAATGGAATGGTAAGTATATCAAACTTCGAATGAAATCACATCTTTATAGAAAAGAATAAATATAGTCAAATATATATATGAAAACATCATATAGAATGCATTTTGTAGATGTAGATAAACATAATCGATCTATTGACTTTTAACCCACTTTATCTTGGCGTTCACACTTTCCTTTGACTTGAAAATAACAAAAATAATAATTTGAATACCCTATTGTAGGAGAGTATGTCAAATATTGGGATCAATTAATGTTTTCATAGTATCCATAGAATATGACTATATTGAAATAAAGCCATGTTTTCATAGCAAAGAATACATGTATTAAAATTAAATATGAAAATGTCCTATAGAATTTTGTATCTAACTATATTAATGTATCCAAGGGGGGCATCCAACATAAATTTTAGAGTTCATCTAACTTCGTGTGTAGTGTAATGTCCTTTTCTTATTAAATAATATTGAAATAATGTAGTATACCTCATTGTCAAACAAAGTAATATAATTGTATCGATGTTTAAACCTCCTCATACATGTTAGGTTATTCAATTGCTTGCACTTGATAAACTTTAAATAACAACTATTTGATAGAGTTCAAACACATGACAATGAAGTATTAATATACATAGTGGAATGAAATTATATAAATAGCATGTCCAATGGAATATCAAAGCTTGTGCCTTTACATGGATTTTGATAAACATAAACTATCTATTGAAGAGAATTGAGTTCTTCAAGTTAGAGTGATTTGTCTACTTCTTCAACCTCCATGATGTGCATGCAATTAATCATGACGATGAAATCAAAGCTTGGGCCTTTAGATGAATTTTGACAATTGATTAGTATCTATTGAAGAGAATGAGTTCTTCAAGTCTCAACAATTTGTCTATTCAATTAACCTCTAACAAATATACATAATTAATCACGAAAATGAAATCAAAACAGAAAAATAACCTATATATCTCACATATTTTACATATTTATATAGATATTAGATTGATTATGACTGTAAAAAAAGTATATATCAATGAGATCTGAATTAACTATGATGAAAAGAATATGCTCAAGCCAAACTATGTTAAAAAAGAACTCAAAAACATTATTTTCCCATCATTGTTGTATTAAACCTCACAAAACAGTTCAAATAAGATTATTATTCATTATATTGTGTCCAATAGTGTATTGGAGGAAGTAGAAATATAACATTTCTTGTATGTCAATTTACTTGTTAGTGTGCCACTGAACAGTTAAAGTAGCAAAAACATGCAAATCCATGTCTGCTCCACTTACACTTTCCACGAATCGCCATTTCATTTTCTACGCAGATGAGGTTACATGCAGAATTAAAAATGCATTGATGTTTAAAATATCTGCTCCATCTCCGACATTCCTTCGCTTCTCCCACTTGTAATTAATCATCAAACAACAAATAACACTGATCAGATACATTCATTTCAAAAGTTTTTGTTAAAAAATTATAGATCATATGATTAAATTAAGATATAGTTAGAGAAAAAGAATGAATATAAATATATAATACCAGAAATGAAGAGGATGAGGACTATGAACACCATGTAAACATTCATGGGCTTTCCCATTCTCTTTCTGCAATTCCAAATTTACAAATTTGTCATGTTTTTCAATGGCCAGATAATCAGTATTTATGGGCAAATAAAAGTTATTAAATAAGGAATGTGCAGTTATCAAAATGCAAAGGGACGCCACAGTTTCCTGTTTGAACTGCCGTTTCTGGGAAAAAAATTCATGTTTGCTGACATCCGTTCAGTTTTGGTTAAAGATTTTTCATCAGATATTGATTTTGGAAACTGTCAGTGCTGTTTCTGTATGATGTTATCTGATTGATGTTGATTTTTAAGTTGAGTGTCATTTAATGTCAATGTGTAATTAATAATTATTATTATTGTAAATGTTGATTATAATTTATTTTCACTCCATTGATATCTATATATTTTTCTAATATTTATGATAAATATATAATTTTGGTATGTATATATTGTGAAGAATTTATGTTAGTGTTGATATGGGTTAAAATAGCAATGTGCTAAGTATCGTAATAGCAATGTGTTATGTTGTTTGCTTAAGATATTTTGGTTTGTTATTTTTGAAAAGAACCATATTAGATACTCTTTTTTCTCCTTGCTTAGTGCTAATGAACTGCTTTATGACTAGTGCTATTAATATGTTGTTAATGTGCTTCTATCAAAAACAATGTGTTATGTTAAAATAAAAGTGTAAATTTTTAAAACAAAAGTGCAATTTTTTTGGAATGTGAAGAAATATTTGACTTGAACTAGGAGAATCGATTCACAAACAAATTCCTATAATTATTATAGGTGTTAGGAATTATGTTAGTTCAAATGTATTAGATTTCCACAATTCATTTGAATTCAAATTCAGTAGCTTCTACTTTTGATTGTAAAATTAGGTTAGTGTTCACATGAATTAGATTAATAATTAATAGTTAAGCCGATAGGCTTTATGTGGGAGCTTTGCTCCCGGAAATGACTTTTTCCTCCCGAAAAGTTGTCAACCCTCTTCCTGGAAGATTCTTTTCCGGCAATGAAAACACTTTCGATTTTATAACAACTTACCTTTTTTTTCCTCAAAATTCTCTAGCCTTTTTTACTTACTTTCAACTGCACTTTCTATTTTTTATTTTATTTTTTTAACATAGTTTATTTTAAGGATTAATTGTACTTGTTTATTTTTTATGTATGTATTTTTTAAGTCATTTTTAATGTAGTTTTCAAGAATCAACAATTATATAGTCAATTGTATATAAACATCATGCAATTTCCTAATATTCACCTACAACAAATTTATCTACATAAAAATTAAATAAAAAATTAATGTGAAAACATATTCATTTTAGAATTTCCTATTTTAAATTGAAAAAAGAAAACCTATCGGCTTATCATTGCATGCACAAAAGCATACAATTGCTAGTACTATTGTTTCTCATAATATAATTATTATCATCAAGTTTTACACTTTTCATTTCTAATAATATAGATTTTTAGATTGATTGTTGATAGCTACCATATATCTATTACATATATTTTATGAATATTAAGTACTAAACTAATATTTTTTTATATTTATAAATAAGAGACAAGAAGGAAATGTCCTTATAAATAAGATTATTATTGTTAATTAATTTTTTTTAAAATTATAATATATTAATGATAAATAGATTAATAAGTAAATGCAATTTGTTAAAAGTTTAAGAAGTTTTTTTTTTTAATTTTAAAGATGTAAAACAAATTATTGTAAATTATGATTTATCTTTCTTTTTCATATATATATATATATATATATATATATATATATATATATATATATATATATATATATATATATATTAGTTTGATTTAATTGTCATTACATAATAATATATAAATTTAAATTAAATTTATTCTTTATTAAGTTAAAAATATTTTATTTATATGTAATGTCTTGATATCCATTTGCATATGATAAAATATTATTTTTTAGGTTTTTTTATTTAATGATAAATTTTATGCATAATTCATTTGTGAAATTGTTCAAATATCATTTGAATTCATTTATATACAATTTATTATTGAACCACGATAACTAGAACATGAGAAGTGACAAGAAATAATTTTTGAATGTCAAGAGGGAAATGTTGCTTTGAAGGGGGTGAGAGGGAGACAACTCTGAGTTTGGAGATGGTAAGGATTATTCATTAGGCAAAGATGTTGTGGAGGAATGACATAGTATTCTATATGAGGATGAGGAAGAATGTTTGTTGTATATGTGGCTAGAGGCTCAATAGTTAGCCCATGATTATCATGTTTAAAACTTGTTGTTGGGAATATTACTAATTGTCCATATATTCTTCTTATTGGGAAGCATAGAGGAAATTTTGGCCTATATGCTTTGGGTTAAGGATTATGGAAGGTACTTTTCTTCTCTCTTGCTTTGCGAGTTCTACTTGAAGAAGTGCTAATGTAGTGAGTGGATCTAGCACAATTTGGATGGGGTCAAGAAATTTTCTCCTTGAGTTTGAGGTAAGAAATGATCCATGTGGGGTTGGATATGGGTCTCGCCTTACCCCTTGTATAGATAAAGGGTGATATGATTCCCCCTCTCTTTGGCACAGATTATGATAGTTTTGGATTCCTCTATCTAGTAGTTGGGAATATTTTAGACAGTTGTGGATCTATGGTTCCTCCAAATGTTATATATTTTATAATTTTCAAATCAACTATTTGACCTTGGTGTTAGTAAGAGATCACATTCTGCTCTAATGAGTGGTAAGTCTACCAATTGTGATTGGCAGGTGCATTCCTATTGGAATCCTCAATTTGGTTATGAAAACATCTCTCAAGCACTATGCGGAGAAGGGAAAATTCACCAGCCTCAAGACTAGTTAAATTCCCAAGGGATGAACTACCCCTTGCACCACCTCGCTTCAACTATAACTCCAGGGTTAGATAGGGTATCAACAGAACTAAATGATAAAGAATTTAATTAACTAAGACAAGGAAATGTGAGAAACTAAATGTGATGCCCAAAAGTTGGGTCAAAACACAACCAAATTTTTTTTTTTTAAAGGTGAAAATACCCCTAACCCATGGGTATAAGGAATGGGTTAACAAATTTAGCATAAAACTATCTCCTAAGGCCATTATTAACCCTCTAAACTCATGTCGAGGAATAAGATCGGAAATGGGGAATGGGTACTGCATCATGGTTCCTATGGCAAAAAGGTGTGCTAAGATTTCCCTAAAACTCCTAGCAAGTGCTCTCACACAACACACGACGTACCTTGATAACATTTAACATTAGTGTCAAGCGACACTTTACAAAATAACATTTCACAAAAGGTACATCCAATGTCACAACATTAAAACACACAATCATTCAAATTACTGTTACGAATATAAATACTTAACAACGAGGCCTCAGGTCTCTTAATAGACAGGGCCTTGGTTTAACTGGTTACCCTACGTTCAATGTGATTTCCCCGAATGTGTTTCCATGGTCCTTCCACCTGCAATACCTAAATGCAGCATCAGTAATTCAAGAAAGAAAACCATTAAAATAACCATATATGATATAGCGAAAATTAATCATTCAATTGCATAATTCAACTCATACTTCAATTGCATGTAATATTCATGATTTGATTGCATAATTCAAATGAAATTCCATAACGTAATTTAAATATCATCAATATCATCAGGTTCACAAAACATCATATAAAAACATAAACCAAATCTACACATCATGGATCCCATATGCAGAATCATCAAAAGAACAGTCCAACGAGTCAAACATAATATAACAGTAGTCGACAGAGTCCAAGTATCTCTGAAAGAAACATAATAAAAAAGATAGGCTGATATGCATAACACAGGATCACTATGTGGGCCGAAGGTGGGCCTCACATCCACCCCCTCTAGGTATGAACATCCTCCTGGAGTTCATCAAAGAGGTGTGGATACTGGGCCCTCATCTGAGCTACATCCTCCCATGAGGCTGTGACCTCATCATAGCAATCCCACTGGACCCTAACCTGGTCCAGCGTTCTGCCTCGAAGTACCAATGTCCGACGAGCCAAAATGCGAATGGGCTCTAGTGCCAGCTGGCCATCTGACTCCACCTACAAGGCATCCCAGTCAATAATATGAGACACATCATAGATATACTTTCGCAAAACCGATACATGGAACACATCGTGGATGCGTGACAGGCTAGGTGGCAAGGCTAGACGATAAGCAACGGGCCCTATCCTCTCTAGGATCTCAAACGGACCAACAAAATGAGGTGCGAGCTTAGAGCCCTTTCCAAAATGGATTGGACTCTTGTGCGGTCGCACTCTCAAGAAGACTCTATCTCCCACAAGGTATGCTCGGTCAATCCTCTTCGCATCTGCATACTTCTTCTGTCTATCCTGAGCCTCTAAGAGACGCTGCCTAATCAGGGTGACCTGCTGCTCCATATCTCGAACTAACTCAGGACCAATAGAAACTCTGTCCTCAATCCTATCCCAACTCAGTGGGGTCCTGCAAGGTCTACCATATAATGCTTGGAAAGGAGGCATTCCCAATGATGTATGATGCCCATTGTTATAGGCAAACTCCACAAGATGAAGGTACTCCTCCCACCTGGTCGGATGATCCATAACATACATGCGAAGCATGTCCTCTAAAACCTGATTGACCCTCTCGGTCTGCCCATCTGTCTCAGGGTGATAGGCTATACTGAAATTGAGCCTAGTGCCCAATGCTGCCTGAAGCTCTCTCCAAAAGGATGAGGTGAAAAGAGAGTCTCTATCGGAGATGATCTTATGAGGTATGCCATGAAGTCTGACAATATCTCGTAAGAACACCTGGGCGACTGCGGGTGCTGTGAAGGTAGTACGAACTGGAGAAAAGTGGGCTACCTTAGTCAACCGGTCCACCGTCACCATAATAGCATCATGGCGTCGGGAAGACATCGGAAGACCAACTATAAAATCCATGGATATAACCTCCCACTTCCATACTTGAATCTCATGCGGCTGCAGGAGTCCACCAGGATGGCGGTGCTCTGCCTTAACCCACTGACACTCAAGACACCTGGCCACTATCTCAGCAATCTGCAATCTCATGCCAGGCCAATGATACAGTTGTCTCAAATCTGCATGTAGCTTCTTAACCCCGGGATGTGCTGCATAAGGTGCTCTGTGAGCCTCTAGTATAATGAAAGCTCATAAATCTCCGGTAGAAGGTACATAGATACGGTCTCGATGACGTAAAAGTCCATCAGACTCTAAGGTATAACCAACATACTTCCCCTCCAAGGGTCTCTGGGATCGAATCATCTCACAAACCGCAGAATACCACGCATCTTCCTGAAGAGGATGGAGGATTCGACCTCTCAAATCTGTGCCTGCAGTCATAGAATAGATATCATGTCGTCTCCTGCTCAAGGCATCTGCAACAACGTTCTCCTTCCCCTTGATGTAGTAGACATCAAAGTCATACTCACACAAGAACTCCATCCATCGCCTCTGCCGAGCATTAAGGTTCGGCTGGGTGAATACATACTGAAGACTCTGATGGTCTGAATGAAGTTCAAAATGGTGACCTAAGAGGAAGTGACGCCATCGTACTAAGGCATGTACCACTGCTGCAAGCTCTAAATCGTGCGTGGGATAATTGAGCTCATGAGTCTTAAGCTTCCTAGACTCGTAAGCAATGGCTCACCCTTCCTGCATCAGGACTGCCCCTAATCCATCAAGTGAAGCATCTGTACACACCACAAATTCTACTGAAGGATCTGGCACTGCAAGAATCGGTGCACTGGTGAGTGCTCGCTTGAGCTCCTGAAAAGCCCTCTCACACTTCTCTGTCCACTCGAACTTCTTCCCCTTTCGCTGAAGGGAAGTGATAGGATGTGCCACTCTAGAAAATCCTTCAACAAAACGTCTGTAATAATCAGCAAGTCCCATGAAACTTCTGACCTCAGTCACTGTGGTAGGTGCTGGCCAATTCATAATGGCCTCAATCTTTGATGGGTCTACTGAGATCCCATCACCAGATATGACATGCCCCAAATACTTAACCTCTCTTCTGAAGAAGGAACACTTCAACAAGCTGCCAAACAACTGATTATCTCTCAAACACTGCAAAACCTATCTCAGGTGCTCTTCGTGCTCCTTCTCATCCTTAGAATAAATCAGGATGTCATCTAGGAAGATAATAACAAACTTATCTAAGAAGGTTCGGAATACACCATTCATAAGGCTCATGAATACAGCTGGGGCATTCGTAAGACCGAAAGTTACCACGGTAAACTCATAGTGGCCGTACCTAGTGCGAAATGCGGTCTTATGAATGTCACTGTCAACTATCCTCAACTGATGGTACCCTGACTTAAGATCTATCTTGGAGAATACTCGGGCACCCTGCAACTGATCAAATAAGTCATCAATCCTAGGAAGTGGATACTGATTCTTAATGGTAACCTTGTTCAACTGTCGGTAATCCATGCACAACCTAAGTGACCCATCCTTCTTCTTAACGAAGATCACTGGCGCACCCCAAGGAGAAACACTAGGATGAATGTGTCCCTTCTCTAGCAACTCCTCAAGCTGAATCTTGAGCTCATTAAGCTCATTCGTGGTCATCCTATAGGGCGCTCTAGATACTGGCTCAGCTCTTGGTACAAGGTCTATGTGAAAGTCTACTGCTCTTCGAGGAGGCATACCAGGTAACTCTGATGGAAAAACATCTGCAAATTCCTGGAGGATGGGATGGTCATCAAGAGAAGTCTCACTCTCGTCCTCATCCCCTCTATCATTGATAGAGATAGCAAACAACTGACAACCCTTCCGCATACACCGCTTAAGTTGCATAGCGGATATCATGCGAAGAGATACTGGTCTCGGAACCCCAAAAATAACTGTAGCAAAGCCGTCATCATCTAAACATTCTATCTTCTTCTGGCGGCAATCTAGCTTGGCTCTGTGGGCATATAGCCAATCCATGCCAAGTACTAAATCATATGATCCCAAAGGGGTAATCCTAAGGTCTGTGGAAGTGGTCAACTCCCCAATCTGAATCTGGCAATCTCTAACCAAGGAGGTGACTGAAACCCTAGAACCGGAAGCCAACTCAACTTCCCAGCTATCTTTCTGCCTAGATGCCACTAGCCCGCAACGCTCCACTACAAATGGAGATATAAAGGAGTCGGTGGCTCCTGAGTCAAACAAAATAGAAATACTGCATCCTCGAATCATACCTATTGACTCAATCATAGTGGCTTGGTGCTCAGCCTGGCGGTTATCCACCGCTGCAAATACTCTATGGGACCTACCTAAGTCGCCCACAGTGGGCTCTGATCTGGCTGCTCTCTGTCTGCTGCCCTGTGGACAATCTCTAGCAATATGACCCATGCCTCCATAATTGTAGCAAGGTCCTCGCACAAATACCTGTGTCCCCTGTGGCTTGCTGAACTATGATCCACCTCCTCTGGTAGATCCGGTAACTACTAAGGGATGAACTACCCCTTGCACCACCTCACTTCAACTATAACTCCAGGGTTAGATAGGGTATCAAGAGAACTAAATGATAAAGGATTTAATTAACTAAGACAAGGAAATGTGAGAAACTAAAGTAACTACTAACTAATAATAGATAAAAATATTTTGTCTGGGTGAACCCACAAGAGTGGGTTACACTTGTTTGCCTGAACGGACACTGAACTCTACATTTTGAAAAAAAAACTTTCAGATTCGGATGCATATTGTTGTTGAACCATTTGAAATCGGAGGATGAAGTAAATTAGAGTCTTTTACAATTTTCTGTCTAGATTCTAAATATATTTTATTATTATTTTTTGAATTGATTTGAATAGGTTTTTCTTTCTCCCATGAAAACTAGTATGGTGCTGAAAATGTCATTTTAGAGTAACTTTATTTTCATAGAGCATAACTTTTTTCTAAAATAGATATGAATGTTCTTCTTTCAAATTTAGTTTCGTAGCATCCATACATAGGGCATGCAATTGGTTTGATGACATTATCACGATTATTGCATATTTTATTAACCTTTGAAATTGAGTAAACTGTAATTTTGACATACCTTCACTACATAGCTTATAACTTATTGTGTATTTATCTAATTTCAATTTTTTTTTAATAGAAAGTACACTCGAAGATGGATGGAACTATTATTTTTCAATTTATTTTTTCTCTTTTCTACTTATTTTCATTGAACATCAAACTCAGAGGTTTATATTTGATAAAAAACCTACATTCGATTAACGTCAAAAACCATATACATAATAAATTTTAAAATTGTTGAATACATAATCGTTAGAAAGCTCATTTCGATTAATTTTTCTTTGCAAAAGAATGTATCTTTATTTTTCCATTTGATCCTTGTGCTTAAGCCTTGAAGCCATGAAATTCTTATAATTCCTTTAAACTTTGCAAACAAGACCTAATCAGGTACTTTTGATCGAAAGTACCTAGTTTCGATATAAAGCACTTTCTATCAAAAGTACTTTACATAAAACTATACAAATTCCTATGAAAATTAACCATACTCAGGGAATTTTTATATAAAGTACTTTTGATAGAAAGTACTTTTTATCAAAATTATTTGAGTACATCCACGCTTTTGTGATTTTTGGGATGAATTCCTTCCTCTGAAAAATTGTAACCCACTATTGTGGGCTCACTCATCTATGAAAAATGGTAAAGAACGATACAGAGGTCAAATGCCAATGTCTACAAGCTCATTGCCTTAGACAACAATGTGCATAAAGGACAACAAGGTTCTCATGTAGGACATCAGTATGTTGCACATTTTCCCTATATGGATAGGTCACAAAATTTGAGGCACAAATCTCAAATTCATAACTAAAATCACAACAATAACTAATACTGATAAATGTAAATAAAAACACACAAATTATGCTATGAAATAAGAGAGAGAAGTAAAAAACATATGCTCACAACCAACATGCTATTTGAATCCCATGAGCTTCTCCTTCTCCTCCACCAAGAAACTTGCACACGTAGGAACAAGGAAAATAGTTGTGGGTTGCATAGGATCTTGTCATAGTTAACCCTCAATTTTTTTCCACCTTCATGGATAGCTAGATATAAAATTGATGATAGATAACTGGGAATGATAACATACCACAATAGATAATGACCAATAACAAGATTATGATAAAGATAATATGAAATGATAAACAAAATGAAAAATGAGAAGCTGATAATGACCCCCCTTCACAATTACAAAGCTCAATCTTAATGGAATGAAGGTGAGGTGACATAGATAATGAATCTTTAATGCAATGAATTCTAAGATACAAGAACAAGTTGCAAAGATGATATAGAGGTTGTAGAATGAGATACCAAGTGTGTAGATAGCCAAGAAGAAGTGTCAAGAGGACCAAATGAGGGCCAAGGAATGATATATTAAGTTGTTAGGCATATTCTTGATGTAGGTCAATGGTGGTAGGAGGTGTCACACTACAAGGGTGATAATTGTAATATTTAAACAACTTACTACGGGTCTATAGATTGTAGGATGAGTGTACACCGCGTGTAAATATCCATGGCACACATGCATCATAAACTAACCAAGCTATGTGGAAAATAATTTAAATGGATGGTGACAAAGAAAAATAGAGGGATGTAAAAGATGATGTGGAATTTCATGTTTTTAGTGAAGATAGAAATATTATGTAATGGTAAATTACACAAGGGTGAAAATATATGTGACATTACATTTTTTTCCCACTTTAGTGAGCATATCATAATAGAGAATGTAAGATAAAGTAAAAAAAATTTACCTAGCTTATCTAGAGGTTTTTTCATCTGCATAGGGTTTCACCCTGGTGAGAAAGGTCTAAATTTTTGTTGAGTTGCATCAGACACGCAAGTTGTAGATAAGAATGCTAGATGATAAAAACAACCTATTAGATAAAGAGTGTCGATCATATGTCGATATGGGTAGCAAGTTGTATTATTCTAGATAGCCATATGATAGGCCAATTTTGATAGTGCATCAATACAAGTAGCAAAAGATAGACAATCACATGATAGGTAATATTTAGACATGTGCCAATGAAGGTAACAAGAAGCTAGATAGTCACATTATAGGGAGGATTTATACATACAACAACATGAGTAGAAAAAGCTAGATAGTCATGTGATAGGATGACTTTGATCCCACTAGTATGAGTAGTGAATGCTAGACAGTTTATAAGATAGGGTTAGAGATTTGATAAGATACTGGATTAGCCCCCACAAAGGTAGACAACCCCTAGAAAGACTAGTCTTTCTTAGAGGGGGAACATGAGACATTCTAAGGAGAGATAAAGGAATTATGGTAAGTTACAATTTGAGATGTTTCTATGGGATTTCACTTCCTCATGAGTAACACATGATATCCACAACATCCTACAAAAGATAGGGATATTTGATGAGTTGGTGTCAAAACCCAAAAGAGGGACAAAGATGTATGAAATAAATCCTCTTAAGGGTATTTCATTAGGGAGGACTTGGCTCGAATTTGAAGAAAAATACATGAAGATAAAGAAAAATAAAAACTTGATTCATTGTACAAGGGAATCCTAAATGCTCCTAACACTTTTCATCATCCCCAAATTTTGGAAATCAATGCATGGAAAATAGAAGAATAAGACAACAAATAGAAGGTACATAATAGATAAACCTCTTTTTTAGGTGCCAATAGAGTATAAGGGTCTTTCAAAGGGGAACAATATTAATAAACAAGAAAATGGGGGACACAAAAAAGTGCACTCTAATCTATAGGTCTAGAACTAGGTACTTCTTTAATAGATCATCCACCAATAGATCATTGTCCTTCCAATCTTAATCATATGGGGAGGGAGGTCAAGACTATAGTGGTATGGCCACTATAGAAACCCTAGATGCCTCACCAACAATAAAAGCCAAGTTTGAGGTTGCTTCAAAATCCTTATTCAAGAGCTCAACTAAGGAAAGTGAGAAGGATTGGGTGAATATCACTATCAACACTAGAATCTCTGCAAAAGAACAAAATATACAAGCCTCATAGCTTGTAAGTGACCCATTTTTTTGAAAAGATGAAGAAGGAAACCTTTTAACCTTTACAAAATGGGTAGAGATCAACTCAGGAGAATTTGAAGTTATTGGTTCCTCAAACCGGACTTTATGCTTTTAGAAGGAACCAATACATCTATAGGGTTTTAGGATGGGTTAGATCCAAATATAGGATTCTAAGATGATTCTACCAACTATAGGGACACGACTTCCCTCTGCACTTCTGGCTCTGCAAAACCAAAGAGGGTACTCCTAATCCAGTGATCAACTAACCTTATTTCAACAATAACAGACTGGATTCAATAACAATAGATAAATGATAAGAAAATAATAAATGATAACCATTCATTTATTGATTCTCCATTATCATTAGATGGAATAATACTTTGCAAGTCATTGTACTTATAGAATTTTGGAAAGATTTATATCAATATTAGGAATACACATAGAACCATCTAAACACTAATTTCTGCAGAAACAACTCCACTGCTGGCTAGTGCCTTATCCATTGGGCAACACCTTCACTACAAGTTTGTTATACATAAATAAATATATTGAAATCTTAATATCCCTATCCTTTGAAAATGCTATCACCCTATGGTGTATTTTATCAAAGGAATCCTAGATTCATACTGCTTACTCATATCCTTATGTAAAACTTTAAAGAATTTATGCCATGTCTAAAGCTTATTTAATCTGATCTTGAATCAGAGCTGAAGAACACAAACATACACATAGAGAAAATCTATGCAATGAATTTCAATAATTCATAAATCAAAGAGAAATACACATAGGAGAGATTTGAACTTTGGATTTTATTCAAATGCTATATCAATATCATGTATACAAAATTCTTTAAAATGCAAACTGTCTGGATTTAACTTGAACCAACAATACTGCTTTTCTACAGAAATATGCCTAATATAGTCTACTGTACCCTAGACTCAAAACTTGTCAAAAAATATGCTCAAGTTTCGATCCTTCTACAATGATCCTAGTAATCCTTTTATAGATACAAGGATTGCATACAAGCTTCAGATCTTTCCTACAAGAGACAAAAGAGTTTATCATATGAGACAAAGAAGGTAAATATAACACCTTCTTGTTACAATTTTACAAAATATTTGCAAAGGTGAGCACCAAAATTTTGCAACAAGTCCCAAGGTCAGTTCAACATCTGACAGGTGTATCATCCATGCATCTTTCATTTGTTTGATGCTTCTAGCACTATTTGCAATAAATTTTCAGGAGCTTGGGGCCTCGCCACCTGTTGCTTCTTCTACAAATGTTTCTTCTTCTTTCTCACTCTCCACAAGATATGTTGCTTTCCGAGCAGTAAAAGTATCTTCACTTGGCCATTTAAAAGCCAAAATCTCATCCCTCTTTGGTAGGATTTTATCCCAACCAGAAACTACTTGGTGAACCTCAGTCATTACTTTTGTGAAGTGTGTTCTAGTGTCCTGTAGCATCTCAATTACTTGTATAAAAGGGGTATTATCCTTTGTACCTAAAACAACATCAATTTTAGACAACACCCAATTGTCAATCTACTCCAACCATTGTTCCTTTTCTTTTATGGTCCCATCTGCTTTAACAAGACCAGGGATTAATTGGAAATTATCTTGAAGATATCTAACTCTTAAGAGTTCTGCTATCCTTTTTAATCCTTCCTTGTTTACTTCAAAATCAAATAGGCTCTTTACAATTTTATAAGTGTCTGCCAATTGAACATTTACAACACCCTGATCTTTAATTGAATCAAAAAATGATTTCAACATGTTCTCCCTAGGAACCCAATTGTCCAAAAAATTTCCTACAGTGTTTGCCTCTTTCTTAAAAGAAACCAAAATGTTAGCCAATTGCTTAGCACTCTTATAAATCTCCTTTGGCTTTACATTAGCAGCAAAGTGTAAAATAGTATCTTTTACTTTTTTCTCATACTTTTGCTTTTCTCTCTGCTCTATTTTTTCAATGTTTATGGAAGGAGGAAAAGGGGATAGGGGCTACTCAACAATAGGACTTGAAGAAGAAGGCCCAACAGGGGAAGAGGAAATTTGCAGTTGTCCTGATGCTTGAATTGGTCCTCCTTCTCCCAACCTTTTCTTCAAGTCTGCAATCAATTTATCCTTTTCAAACATTCCCTATTTCAAATCCCCATAAGCCTTTAGCATTGTTTCAAACCTTGTGGTGAGCTCTTCTTTTTCCTTCGCTTCCTCTTCTTCTACCTTTTCTACAAGTTGGGCTATGGCAACCACCATACCTGATGCTTCAATCATAGAAGTGTCAACAGCCCTTTTCACTATAATACCATGAGAGAGATCACTCCTAGTAATCTATTTTCCTTTATCCTTTTCATCTCTTCTTAGAGACCACATGACCAAGGCCTGATGGTCATTACTGAATGCAACTCCTTTAATGGCCTATTCTGCCTCCTCCTTGGTCTTGTGCATAGGAGTAATTTGTTTCCTAACTACATCAAGGACCAATGCATCTGCTGTATCCCATTTTGGGAGGATAAGTACTCTTGCACTTCTTACTAGTTCTCTCCCCTGTTCTGGAGTGGTTTTCTCAAAAAATTTAGTCATCTCCTTCCTAACCTCATCCTCTATGATCTTGAGATCTTTATCAAGATTTTCCTTATGCCTTGCTTCACATGTTTGCTCAAATTGATTCATATTTGATTTCCAAAGAAATTTCATAAAGGCCCTAGTCTTCACAAAGTCATAATCAGCCAAGAATTCACCACATGATTTCTTGACTATAAGGTCAAGCTTTGTACCTTCCATTTTCCCTATTGTTAAGCCTAGCTCAGGCTCTCTTGGTTTCTCTAGCACTCCTTCATTAATCTCTTCATAGGTCATTAAAATTTGACCATGGGAGCCAATTTGTTGTGCCTGCTCTGTAATCTCCTGATCATCTTTGATAACTAAAGGTGATTGAGAAGGAGAATATTCCTCTTCTATATCCTAGGGCCTCTCTTCTAATTTTTTCTTCTTGGTGGGAGGTGAGAGATTAGGAACGTTCTCATTTGATTGATCCTAAGGTGTGTCTATAATATCTACAACCTCCTTGTGCTTCTTCCCCTATCGTGATGTGGAGGGGATATCCTCCCCTTTCTTTATTTGTTTCCTCCTATCAGATTCTGGGATCACCACCTTATAGCTAGTCTTTTTCTATACTATATACCTACCTGGAGGCAACACCTTTGTGAAAGTAGTCTGGCTCAATAATGTTTGAGCCTTCCCTGGGTCTTCACTCATGACCTTCTCTTTCTTCTCATTTAAGGTCTGATAGATTTCTTTAAAATTGTCCATGAGAGTATCTATTTTCTTTCCCGTAGGATTGATACTCTTTAAGGGATCATACCCTGGATCAAATTGTCTGACAAAGTCCAATGTTTTCTTGTCTACCAGCCATTTTTCTTTCCTAACTTCTTGATCCTGCAATCTTGGGACATTCCTAATAATATCTTCAAGGAAATTGAAAATGTGGTTTATGGATGAGCACCTGACCCTCTTCTTGAACATTTCATTATAGAACCCCTCCGGGTCTGTTGTCCTAATAACTATGGTAGCCATATGATATGGTTCTAGTAATTTATCCATATGAGCCCATCCACCCTTTGTAATTATAAATTGGTGGGCAATTGTAATGTTCAGGAATAGAGTTCCTCTTCCTTTCCCTGTGAGAGTTTTATTCTCAATATCTCCTAGTTGTAGGAAGAATTCAACTATACCCACCTTAAGGGGAACTTGATATGGTAATATAAAAGGAGACCCTCTAAAACCATATAATCTAATCACAATAGAATATGGATAAAAAATAACATCACCCCAATTGTGAACTATATTAAGGTCTCTGGCAAATTGTTGTGGCCTAACAAGTTCGGCCAAGGTAGTTGGGACCCTAGGGTTCTCATTTACAAATAGTAGCCTTAGTCTAGCTGTAAAAAGCTTATCAAATTGAATGAAGCTACTATCCTTTCTATCCCATGTCATGCTAAGGTTCCACAACTAGACTGGCATGTCCTCACCACCTATTTGTTTCAATAAATCTATTTATGCCTCAAAATAGCTAGCACCTTTAAACAAGAACGTGTACATCATGAAAGAGTACCAGCAGAATGGTTTGTCAACTTTTCTCTTTTGGATTCCTATTAATCCATCATGGATCAATTCAACAATGAAAGGGGAAAAATCAAATGTAATTGATAGATGGGGGTGCCAAATTTGGACCATCATGCACATTAAATGTACTAACATTTTCTCTTCAGCATCCTCCCCAAAGATCTGACATAATGACCCGTATGCACCTTTTTCTCTCACATCAAAATAATTTGTCTTGAAGGGTTCTTTTATGCTTGGCCCTATGAAAATCATCTTTCCAACCTTACCACATAACTCTTTTACAGGACCATTTCTGAGGTAAGTTCTCTATGCATTGTACACATCCCTCAATTCTTCAAAATTAATTTTCTCTAGGTCATTGGAGGGTTCACTTAACCTAAAAACTATTCTGATTTCTTCAGTTGAAACTATGATCAATAGTCATCCCCTAGCATCTCTGATTTCCCTAGTAATAGGGTCAAAATTCTTTGCAACCTGAAACATAAGGTCTGCATCTAGCAAGACACTAGGTACCACAAGCTTACCTAGGTCAAACTGCCATATGTTACTGGTAGGAACAGGGGCGTTTCTCTAGCTAAAACCTACTATAAATAAAGTCAGACCTGTGATATCAGAGGTGCCACTCACATTTAGTGTACCAATCTTGGCATCCCTAATATAATTTCCTGTGTCATACAAGCCATCATCAAATTTTACCCTAGGTTATCTTGGCGTTAATTGTTTCACCTTTACTATGTCAGTTGTCAAATTGGGCAATAACTATAGCAAATCTTCATGCAAACCCCTCTTACTATAATCAGTCTCGTCAAACAATTCTTTCCTAGGTGGCATTTTTAGGGCTCTGGTTTTACACAGTTGACAAAAAGTAATACTACAGAATTGTAACAATTTTCTTTTAAATAAGAACAAAAAATGCAGAGAATCACTAACCTTTTCTTCAAATTTCTCAAGAAATGACAATCCATCTCTGCAAACTTTTCGCCCAACTCTCTACAAATCTTTATCTTTTTGTGTCTTTCTAAAAAGTGTAGATCTTCAAAATATTAGCAATCAGAAGCAATAATTTCATCAATTTACTCCACATAATTTCACCATTAATTCTCTTAGAAATCGAGCTGTTGTCGTCTAACGGGAAAAATTGAATTTTGCAACTCTCTGCATCAAGTTTGAATTTGGATCGTTGATCTTCTTTTAAAGAAAATCGAACGGTTGTCGCATGATCACAAAGCCTGAAAGAAACCTATGCGAACAAGTGACAACCATCGAATCAAACTACATCGACGACAATCCTCAAACACATCATTCAAGACCCACTTAGTACCTTGGATTCTTCACTACCGTTGGATGCTACATCTGACAGTCATTGTTATTTTGCCTTTATGACTAGACATAAAGTAAGCCATCATGTCCTTGATACTCAATCAACAGCTTTCGCATGATTGCATGGCTTGAAAAGATTCCATGTGAACAAGCGACGACCATTAGATCTTCCATTTGTTATTTATACCTTGAGTATCTGGCCCCACTTTGCTTTGAACATTCAAGAGTGTCCACATTTGCATCATCTAGCAAGAATATGTGTAACCTTTTCTTACTGAGCGCTAGTGCCACTAACATCCTCCACATCATCAAATACCTCAGACCAATTAGTAATGGCCATGTGTGTACACCTGGTAGTGGACCCTACCTTTCTCTTACGTTTGGGAATAAAGTTATATCTACAGCTGTCGCATGATCGCAAGGGCTCCAAAGATTCCATGCGAACATGCAACCACCATTGGATCTTCTGTGGAGTGTCAGGCCTATAGATTCTCCTGAGGTTGAGCCCATTTTCTTAACCAATGAGGAATTTCCATGTTGCACTATCTGGTAGGCAGACCTACAAATTTTCTTGCTTAAGTGGTAGCCTCGTCAACAATTTCCATGTCAGCAGATATTATAACCAATTAGAAAAGTCCACGTGTATATATCTGGCAGCGGTCCCACTTGCTGTAAGCGCTAAGGAATAAAAGGATCGATGATTGTCACATGATTGCATGGCTTGAAAAGATTCCATGCGAACAAGTGACAACCGTTAGATTTAGATTTCAGATTCCAAGTGAATTATAGTGCCGAAATATTAAGAAACAAGGCGGTTAAAACTTAGGATTATTTAGGAAAATCACCGGGCTTAGACTTAGGAAAAATTAAAGGGGTCGGGTCTAGGTGAATGGAAAGTGCTATTATCATGACCATGCGTGGTGATATTTTTTTAAAAGACACATGCGCTTTTAGGACTTAAGTGACTGGTAAAAAGTAACGCTAAAATAGAAACCTAAAATAAAACCTAGGGTTTTATTTAAGATAAAAGTATTTAGGGTTTTCTCAGGCTTGTTTTTGGATTAGGGCTTGATGGATTTTCAAAGAGTGCCTGGAAATTCTGCAAGATTTTTTTGGGTTTTTTGTAGCAGAATTTTATTAACCTCAGAATCACATATACAACTTCAATTTTGTAAGGAAAAAGCAAAATTTTATGTTTTGAAAATTGAAGTGCCAATAGTGGCTCTGTCTAGGGATGTATGCCTCTTGCAGGCATGACAAGAATTTAGAATCTCTGGGATAAGCAGACCATCTACTGAAATAAAATAGCTAACCTACTCACACAACTTGAAACAAACACACAATTGGAAGGGAAAACTAACTACTATTCATGGATAATGAAAGTACCTTAAGAAAAGTACAACTTGAGGAATTGTCCATGAACTGGAAATTCCATTTCATTTCCAATTAGGTCCTTTAAAATATATGAATTAGGTCCCCATTCTTGACTGATTAAATATGGTCCCAACCAAATAGGATCAAATTTGCTATGTTTTCCCTTGTCCTCAAGCCTAGCATTCCACATCAAGATCAAATCATCAGTTTTAAATCTCCTAACTGTGGTTTTCTTGTCATACAATTTTTTGTATTTCAACTGAGATTTTAAATTTGTATCATGTGCTTCCCTTCTTGATTCATCCAATTGTAACAAATCTTGTAATTTGATCTTCATTTCATCATCCTGATCTTTATCATATAACTAAATGAACTTGTACATCTGTAGTAAATTATTCTGTGGTAACCTGGCATGAACACCATATACCAAATCAAAATGAGCACATCCAATAGCTTTCTTAATTGTTACTCTGTCAGCCCATAGAGCCAATTGTAGTTTGGAGTCCTATGCCTTCTTGTTTGTATCTAGGACTCTTCAAAATTTTAATCAAGCTTTTGTTGCTTGATTCAACCTGACCATTACCTTGAGGATGATAGGGAGCAGCATAAGAAATCTTGATCCCATATTGTAGAAAAAAACTAACAAATTCTTCAGATCTGAAATACATAGCATTGTCTGCAATCATAACCTCAAGGCATTCAAACCTTGTCAAAAGATTTTGCATTAAAAAATCTATCACCACTTTACTAGTGGCTCTTTTAGTGGGAATAGCTTCAACCCACTTTGTGAAATAGTTAGTTGCAACTAGAACCCATGAGTGTCCTCCACTAGACTTATTTGGAATTTCTCCTATGAAGTCCATACCCCATTTCTGAAAAGGGGCCTCAACTATTATTGGGTTTAAAGGAAAATTTCCATCAAACTTTAGTTTTCCTAAGAATCTCTGGCAAGAATCACATTTTTTGACAAAAGTATGTGCATCTTTGAAAATACTAGGCCACCAAAAACCAGACCTTAGTATCTTATGGGTAGTAGTCTTGGCCATGTAATGGCCACCACACACACCTTCATGCATTGCTTGCAATAAACCTCGTGCCTTAGGAGAGTCAACACATTTCAACAAGACACCTTCATTGCTTCTCCACCATAATTCACCTTTAATAATCACATACTTCAAAGCATGTAATTTCACAATTCTCCTTTTGTGATCTTTCATGTCAGAAGGCAGTAACAATTTTTGCAAATAGCCAATGATGTCTTTATACCATTCACAACAGTCTAAATCACAAATGAAAGGTCTTTGTTCTTCTTCAAGAACATTGATGTGGTTAACATCTAAATTGCTCTGGGCCATGAGTTTTTCCAACCCTAGTCCTCTCACTAGCTTTGTGATTTTGATATCAATATTAAACTTTTGGATTCTATTTATCCATCTGCATCTTCTTCCCGAGACCTCTTGTTGAACCAAAATGTCCTTTACAACAGCACTAGGCGCATATGCAATTACAACTGCCCCAACCAAATAACATCTAAATTTTTTTACAGCCTTGACTAGTGCATAGGCTTGTTTTTAAATTATGTCATATTTCAACTCAGCTGCATGCAAAGATTTACTAAAAAATGATATGGGCTGTTCAAAACCCTCTGAATTTTTTTTTAGTAAGACTGCAGCAATAGTATGATATGAAGCAAAGGAGAAAATATGAATGGGCCTGCAAAAATCTGGTGACCTTAACACAGGAGCACTTTTAATGGCCTACTTGATGTCAAAAAAGGCTTTCTTGGCTTCCTCACTCCACTCAATTTTTGCATTTTTCTTGAGCATCTTTGAAATAGGGACACTGATTTCAGCAAAATTTGTGACAAACCTTCTGACAAAATTTATCTGGCCAAAGAAAGATTGGATACCTTTGACATTTCTTGGTAATGGTACCTTATCAATTGTTGCCACCCTCTCAAGATCAATCTTAACTCCATCTTTAGATACAATATGGCCTAAAAGTTTTCCCTTAGTCACCCCAAAAGCACACTTCCTTGGATTAAGGGAAACCCCATACTCTAGGGCTCTTACAAAAAAAATTTCCAAGTGGCCACAATGCTACTCTTTCTTTTCTGAATAAGCTGTCAAGTCATCCTGATAAACAACAAGAAATTTGTTTATAAAATCTGCAAACGCTACATCCATGGCCCTTTGAAAAGTTGCCTCAGCATTGGTCAAACCAAAAGCATCCTAACATACACATAGGTGCCCCATGGAGTAGTAAAGGCAGTTTTGAATTTCTCTATTTTATTGACAACTACCTGATTGTAACCAAAAAATCCATCCATCATAGACATCAACTCAGACCCAGTGACTCTTTGCAACATGGCTTCCATGTTTGGTAGACCATAATTATCTTTTAAAGAATTTATGTTCAGATTTCTAAAATCTATACAGAGTTTGATGTCTCCATTTTTCTTTCTTACTGGGACAAGGTTAGAGACCCATGTTGAATGTCTAATAGGCTGTATAATGCCTACATCACTCATCTTCTTTAGTTCATTTTGCATCTTGGGTGCTCGAGTAGGGTTGATAGGTCTGAGCTTTTGTCTGAAAGGCTTGGTGTTTTCCTTCAAGGGGATTTCATGTTGAAAAAGGTCCTCCCTATATGCTTTTAGATCATCATAAGACCAAGAAAAGACATGCCTATATTTTCTGAGAAGGTTTATCAATGATTTTCTGATTTCAGGAATTAAACTCCCCCAATGTATACATTTTTTGGGGCTTCCCCTGTCCCTAGGTTTATTTCTTCCACACCTTCAGGCTTACTCAAAGGCTTTGTTTGAAAATCACTATCATGGTTATCAAATGCTCTCTCTAGCACTACCAAACCCTTTGGGACCTTGTTAGTTTTGAGCTGCAAGATCTCTTTGCCAAGGATAGTATTCTAATTTTCTGAAGTGTCAACACAATATCCAAAGTCTATTTCTTTATTTCCAAAATTAGCATTAAAATGCAAGAATCTTAAAATATCTAAGTCATCATAAAAAATCTGCCAGTTTTCAAAATTTTCTAGTATGGATGACCTAGTCTGGATCTCCACCTTAGATATCCCTACAAAGGTAATATCTTTTGGCCTTAAAGCAATGTTAGCTAGCAAGTCTGCCATTCTATTATGACCTTTATCCATCCAATCAATACAAAAAGCATCAAAATGTTCTATTTCATCCCAAACAACATTTCTATATTGCTTTAATCTCTTACTTATTGAGGCATATTTAGACCTTACCTGAGATACAACTAATTCTGAATCTCCAATAACTCTGAGATTCTTGATCTTATGTTTTGAGGCCAATCCCAAACCTATCAATAGAGATTCATACTCTACAATGTTATTTGTACAAGTGAAAAATGGGCTGAAGGAAAACTTAAAAGTTTTTTTCAGTAGGGGAAATTAGTAACACACCTGCACTAGATCCCTCTTTAGAGCTTGCACCATCAAAATACATGGTCCAAATGTCATTCTAACTTGTAACATTTCCTTCCTCCTCAGCTAAGAGAGGATGTTCATCTTCATTTTTATTTTCACTGGTTTGTACTTGAAAGAAATTTATATCAATATCCAAGAAACAATTCATGTTATCATCATTAGTTTCTTCCTCAATCATATGAGGGGTTTTGACTTCCTTGAATACTTTAATGCTTTGACCAATGATATTAAATGTATCATAAGATAAATCACACTGGATGCTACCTCCCATTGCTACACTCCATTTTCTTGATAGCAGCATCCCATATTGAGGAGGTGTGTCTACAACTAAGACACTCATAGTCAGCAGTTTCTCTGGACAAGCTGCAAGCCTATAGGGCAGGGCCTTGATTGTTCCAATTAATGGCATTTCCCTGGAATCCATAGCTTGGCATCTTCCATGGGGAGTGTCAACCTTTAGTCCCATTGACCTCATGATTTCAACAGACATGACAGTATTTGAAGCCCCTGAATCAATCATGCAATTTTTTAACATTTTATCATTTATGACTAATGTCAAAAAGAAAGGGTCAACAGTTCCCATAGAAGTGCTCACAACATTAGTATCTAAGTAGATCTGAGGTATTTTTGAAACAATTTCCTCTGTGTCTCTCCTCTTAATTGGAATTTGACCCTTGATCTTAGTATTTATTAGTTCTTGGACATCTGTGGCTTGGACATCACTTATCCATGTGAGGGCCTTCTCCTTATGTTCACTTATCCTCATCATTTCCATTAAAGGAACTTTAACTGTGATTTGGGATAATAACCGGTTCATGTCAATAGGTGCATAATTTAGAGCAGACAAGTCTAACTTTCTTTGTGGGACATCATGTTTCTCAAATTATGTTACTGTACCCAATTTGTTTTCCCCTTTTGATTTAGCTTCAAGTTGGGGAATTTGAGTGGTGGCTATTGGATTTTTGGCCTTGATCTTGCACACATTAATTGGCTCGTTCAGTTTTTTAGTGTTTTTAAACCTAGATTTCTTGGCATCTTCAACAACCTTATTCTTTACAATAAACTGCTTTGTGTCTTCTTTACTTTTCTTAATAAATACACCTGTTGGCCTACCATCTATATTCCCAATAGTTCTATACCTAAGGACATAATTACTTTTTTTTGGTGTCACCATATCAGTAGTAATCTGGTCTATCTCTTCATCAGACAGTCTCCTTAATACAACAAGGTCCTCAACCCCCTGGGAGTTGCTATTTATGTCATTTACTTTCTCTTCTTCTTTATCAGAAAAAACCTACTGTTGGTAAGCTTCTCCTCTATTTTGAGAGTTATTCACATCTTGATTTTCACTTTCCTCATCAGAATTAACTTCTTCAACAAATTTGGCAAAAGTCATTCCACAACCTCTATCATCATATGATTCATCTTCATCCCGATCCTCTTCTTCATTTTCAGGTAAACTTTGAGAAACTAGATAATAATCAAGGTCATGTGGGGATTGGCAAACTATGCACCATGGAGCCTCATTAGTCATGTTGACTAAATGTTTTTGTAAGGGATTAGGGGTTTTATCACTTGGCTTTGAATCCTTCCTTTCTAGTATAGTAGGTTTTCCATCCTTCCATTGTGTGTGGTAAGGGTAGTTTTGCAACCTAGGCTGCCTATTGAAATTATTTGGTGGTGACCTATCATTCCCTTGAAACTTATTCTTATTTTCATTTGGCTTCAAATCCTTTAAGGCATTTAAGATTTTCTTGAGGTTATCATCCTCCCTAGGCTTAACATTGGCATATTTATCTGCTTCTTTCTTTCCAAACCTAGGGGGCTTAGGGTCTTCTCGTCTTCCCAGTTTGCCAGAGACTCTTCTATTGCTTTCAATATTTATAGGAAATCTTTGAGCTTCCCTAATAGTCCTAGGGTTTTTATTTCTGAGTAAGTATCCCATCTTGGCATCAAACGAATGTAAGTATGTTTCTAAACATACCTTTTCATCTAATCTCATAACCTGGAAGAGCTTTTGCATTGCCTTTTGAAATCTCACATTGAATTCTAGGACTTCTTCATTCTGGTTTTTCTTAATTTTGTTGAATTCATTCAACATGAAACCCTTGTTTGTCTTATCACCATATTGATCCTTAAAACAATTAATAAAGTCATCCCAAGAACCAATACAATCATAAGGAAGTCCTTTAAACCAATCCCTTGCATCCTCAGTCAAAGATTGAACAAGTAGTTTCATGATCACATCTTAATATTCTATTTCATAATCATCAATCATATCAATAAATTTCTTTAGATGTTCTTCACAAGTGACAACATTGTTACCAGTGAATTTAGGTAACTTTTCTCTAATCTTTGCAGGAATTAAATTGGGATAACCTGCAATGTTATTAAAGAGAAGTTGTATGTACCTTTCAACATGAACTGGTCCTCTTTGCAGTGATCCATTTGTTTGAGATGTAGAGGCCTTGTTATTTGCTACATTAGCAACATTCACAGAAGTCCCTGGTGTGATAGTAGCAGCTTGAGTAGCAGATATTCCAATATTAGCATTAGACATTGTCACATTGTTAGTTATGTTTGAGGGGCCATAAGTTTGTCTAAGAAAATCCACTTTCTTCTTCATCTCTAAAGTTGTGGCTTCAATTTTTGCTTTCTCTAGCTCCTTGGCTATAATCTCATTTTCCCTTTTAGCCTTTTCTACATCATTATCCAATTTGGATAATTGATCTAAAGGAGTTTTCTCACTAGTAGGTTCATTTATTTGAATCCCTATTGAAACCTACTTTCCTTTTTCCTTAAGTTTCCTAACCTTGGTATTTAGCTAGATAACAGGTTGTTCATCAACCTTCTTGGGGGCTCTAATAGTATTTATGGCTTCCAAGGTCAATAGTTTCCTTCTCAACTGATCAGCCCTAATTTGAGCCTACCTTACCTCAATTTCTTTTTCCACTTCCCTCTCCTTTCTAATAGCAATTTGTTCTTGGATCCTTTTCTCTAGATTTTAAACCTCTTCAAAAATATCTTCAAAATCTAGGAGAGTGGTGTCAGATCCTGAATTCTCAAATTGATAACCTCATTGCTGACCTCTAGGATTTTGAGGGCTTTCAGAATGGGAAGGTCCTTGAGTTGGGGAATCATTCCTTCCTTCTAAAACTCTACTCTTACTTCTTGACTTTCTATTTTTCCCTTGAGGTTCTGTTTCTAGGAACATTTTTCTCCCATGATGTACCTCATCATTTTATTTGGAATGATGAGAATAAAAACCCTCATAGGCCTCTAATCCTAGATCTATTGCCTCCTCATACTCAGAGGCATGTTCCTCTTGGTTATGGTTAGGTAAGCCTATTTCATCTTCATTTTTCTTCTGTCTCCACGCCTAAGACATATCTGTATTATTTTGATTCTTCCTTGGCTAACGGGCCCTAGAAGTACTTGGAAGCTCACTCTCTAACCTATCTTCTGGATGATCTTTCCTCCAAGCCCTAGTATTTCTTTGACTCGTGCTTAAAAATATGTGAAGTAATCCTTATTTTATTTTTCCTTTTTACTCAGCACTACTGTAGAGATATCAAAGTTGCCACCAACACAAGTTGGAAATTATTTTCACAAATATAGTAAGTCAGAAGATCAATACTTCAAAAGAAAATAGTGAAAGAGCTTGTAACAAGTAAATGCAAAGCTTGCAAAGATATTCAAGATTGTGTAAAATTTCAAAGCTTGCAAATATTTCTCTGTTCCTTAATGGTACTTACTGGTTATGACAAATAAGAAGGCTAGGAGTCTAACTCAACTTGCACCTACATTATTTGTATCAAATTTGCAATGCCAGAGATCTTAAATTCAGATTTATCATAATTATTTCATTTCTATTCCCTAGTAGAGTCACCATTTTGTTGGTTCTTCAAACTGAACTTTATGCTTTTAGAAGCAACCAATACATCTATAGGGTTTTAGGATTTGTTAGATCCAAATATGGGATTCTAAGATGATTGGACCAACTATAGGGACAAGACTACCCTCTGCACTTTTGGCTCTGCAAAACCAAGGAGGGTACTCCTAATCTAGTGATCAACTAACCTTATTTCAACAATAACATACTAGATTCAATAACAACAGATAAATGATAAGAAAATACTAAATGATAACCATTCATTTATTGATTCTCCATTATCATTAGATGGAATAATACTTTGCAAGTCACTGTACTCACATAATTTTAGATAGATTTATATCAATATTAGGAATACACATAGAACTCTCTAAACACTAATTTCTGTAGAAACAACTCCACTGTTGGTTAGTGCCTTATCCATTGGGCAACACCTTCACTACAAGTTTGTTATACATAAAAAAAAATATTGAACTCTTAATATCCCTATCCTTTGAAAATGCTATCATCCTATGGTGGATTTTATCAAAGGAATCCTAAATTCATATTGCTTACTCATATCCTTATGTAAAACTTTAAAAAATTTATGTCATGTCTAAATCTTATTTAATCTGATCCTGAATCAGAGCTGAAGAACACAAACATACACATAGAGAAAATCTATGCAATGAATTTCAATAATTCATAACTCAAAGAGAAATACACACAGGAGAGATTTGAACTTTGGATTTTATTCAAATGCTATATCAATATCATGTATACAAAATGCTTTAAAATGCAAATTGTCTCAATTTAACTTGAACCGACAATATTGCTTTTCTATAGAAATATGCCTAATATAGTCTACTATACCCTAGACTCAAAACTTTTCATAAAATATGCTCAAGTTTCGTTCCTTCTACAATGATCCTAGTAATCCTTTTATAGATACAAGGATTGCATACAAGCTTCAGATCTTTCCAACAAGAGACAAAAGAGTTTGTCATATGAGTAAAGAAGGTAAATATAACACCTTCTTGTTACAATTTTACAAAATATTTGCAAAGGTGAGTGCCAAAATGTTGCAACAAGTCCCAAGGTCAGTTCAGCATCTGACAGGTGTATCATTCATGCATCTTTCAATTGTTTGATGCTTCTAGCACTATTTGCAACAAATTTTCAAAAGCTTGGGGCCTTGACACCTGTTTCTTCTTCTACAGATGTTTCTTCTTCTTTCTCACTCTCCACAAGATATGTTGCTTCCCAAGCAGTAAAAGTATCTTCACTTGGCCATTTAAAAGCCAAAATCTCATCCCTCTTTTGCAGGATTTTATCCCAACCAGAAACTACTTGGTGAACCTCAGTCATTACTTTTGTGAAGTGTGTTCTGGTGTCTTGTAGCATCTCAATTACTTGTATAAAAGGGGTATTGTCCTTTATAACTAAACCAACATCAATTTTAGACAACATCCCATTGTCAATCTGCTCCAACCATTGTTCCTTGTCTTTTATGGTCCCATCTGCTTTAACAAGACCAAGGATTAATTGGAAATTATCTTGAAGATATCTAACTCTTAAGAGTTTTGCTTTCCTTTTTAATCCTTCCCTGTTTACTTCAAAATCAAATACGCTCTTTACAATTTTATAAGTGTCTGCCAATTGAACATTTACAACACCCTGATCTTTAATTGAATCAAAAAATGATTTCAACATGTTCTCCCTAGGAACCTAATTATCCAAAAAATTTCCTACAGTGGTTGCCTCTTTCTTAAAAGAAACCAAAATGTTAGCCAATTGCTTAGCACTCTTATAAATCTCCTTTGGCTTTACATTAGCAGAAAAGTGTAAAATAGTATCTTTTAATTTTTTCTCATACTTTTTATTTTATCTCTGCTCTATTTCTTCAATGTTTATGGAAGGAGGAAAAGGGGATAGGGGGTACTCAACAATAGGACTTGAAGAAGAAGACCTAGCAGGGGAAGATGATATTTGTAGTTGTCCTGATGCTTGAATTGGTCCTCCTTCTCCCAACCTTTTCTTCAAGTCTACAATCAATTTATCCTTTTCAAACATTCCCTGTTTCAAATCCCCATAAGCCTTTAGCATTGTTTCAAACCTTGTGGTGAGCTCTTCTTTTTCCTTCGCTTCCTTTTCTGCTACCTTTTCTGTAAGTTGGACTATGGTAACCACCATACCTAATACTTCAATCATAGAAGTGTCAGCAACCCTTTTCACTATAAGACCACTAGAGAGATCACTCCTAGTAATCTATTTTCCTTTATTCTTTTCATCTCTTCTGAGAGACCACATGACCAAGGCATGATGGTCATTACTGAATGCAACTCCCTTAATGGAATGTTCTACCTCCTGCTTGGTCTTGTGCATAGGATTAATTTGTTTCCTAACTACATCAAGGACCACTGCATCTTCTATATCCCATTCCAGGAGGATAAGGACTCTTGCACTTCTTACTAGTTCTCTCCCTTGTTTTGGAGTGATTTTCTCAAAATTTTCAGTCATCTCCTTCCTAACCTCATCCTCTATGATCTTGATATCTTTATCAATATTTTCCTGATGCCTTGCTTCACATGTTTCCTCAAACTAATTCATATTCGATTTCCAAAGAAATTGCATAAAGGCCCTAGCCTTCACAAAGTCATCATCATTTAAGAATTCATCACATGCTTGCTTGACTATAGGGTCAAGATTTGTACCTACCATTTTCCTTGTTGTTAAGCCTAGCTCAGGGTCTCTTGGTTTCTCTGGCACTCTTTCATTAATCTCTTCATAGGTCATAAAAACTCTACCCTAGGAGACCATTTGTTGTGCCTGCTCTATAATCTCCTGATCATTGTTGATAACTGAAGGTGATTGAGAAGGAGAATATTCCTATTCTATATCCTAGGGCCTCTCTTCTAATTTTTTCTTCTTGGTGGGAGATGAGAGATTAGGAATGTTCTTAGTTGATTGATCCTGAGGTGTGTCTATAATATCTACAACCTCCTTGTGCTTCTTCCCCTATTGTGATGTGGAGGGGATATCCTCCCCTTTCTTTATTTGTTTCCTCCTGTCAGATTTTGGGATCACCACATTAGAGCTAGTCTTTTTCTACACTATATACCTGCCTGGAGGCAACACGTTTGTAAAAGTAGTTTGGCTCAATAATGTTTGAGCCTTCCCTAGGTCTTCACTCATGACCTTCTCTTTCTTCTCATTTAAGGTATGATAGATTTCTTTAAAATTTTCCATGAGAGTATCTATTTTCTTTCCCATAGGATTGATACTCTTCAAGCGATCATACCCTGGATCAAATTGTCTAAAAAAGTCCAATATTTTCTTGTATACCAGCCATTTTTCCATTTTTCTTTCCTAACTTCTTGATCCTACAATCTTGGGACATTCCTGATAATATCTTCAGGGAAATTGAAAATGTGGTTTATGGCTGAGCACCTGACCCTCTTCTTGAACATTTCATTATAGAACCCCTCTGGGTCTATTATCCTAACAACTGTGGTAGCCATATGATATGGTTCTTTGAATTTATCCATATGAGCCCATCCACCCTTTGTAATTATAAATTGGTGGGCAATTTTAATGTTTGGGAACAAAGTTCCCCTTCCTTTCCCTATGAGAGTGTTCTTCTCAATATCTCCTAGTTGTCTAAAGAATTCAGCTATATCCACCTTAAGGGGAACTTGATATGGTAATATAAAAGGAGCCCCTCTAAAACCATATAATCTAATCATTGTAGAGTATGGACAAAAAATAACATCACCCCAATTATGAACTATATTAAGGTCTCTGGAAAATTGTTGTGGCCTAAAAAGTTCAGCCAATGCAGTTGGGACCCTAGGGTTCTCATTTACAAATAGTAGCCTTAGTCTAGCTGTAAAACACTTATCAAATTGAATGAAGCTACTATCCTTTCTATCCCATGTCATACTAAGGTTCCACAACTAGACTAGCATGTCCTCACCACCTCTCTATTTCAATAAATCCATTTCTACCTCAAAATAGCTAGCACCTTTAAACAAGAACATGTACATCATGAAAGAGTACCAGCATAATGGTTTGTCAACTTTTCTCTTTTGGATTCCTATTAATCCATCATGGATCAATTCAGCAATGAAAGGGGTAAAATCAAATGTAACTAATAGATGGGGGTGCCAAATTTGGACCAGCATGTACATCAAATGTACTGGCATTTTCTCTTCAGCATCCTCCCCAAAGATCTGACATAATGACCCGTATGCACCTTTTTCTCTCACATCAAAATAATCTATCTTGAAGGGTTCTTTTATGCTTGGCCCTATGACAATCATCTTTCCAACCTTACCACATAACTCTTTTACAGGACCATTTCTGAGGTAAGTTCTATGTGCATTCTACACCTCCCTCAATTCTTCAAAATTAATTTTCTCTAAGTCATTGGAGGGTTCACTTAACCTAAAAATTGTTTTGATTTCTTCAACTGAAACTGTCATCAATATTCATCCCCTAGCATCTTTGATCTCCCTAGTAATAGGGTCAAAATTCTTTGCAACCTGAAACATAGGGTCTACATTTAGGAAGACATCGGGTACCACAAGCTTACCTAGGTCAAACTGCCATATGTTATTGGTAGGAATAGAGGTATTTCTCTGGCTAAAACCTACTGTAAATAAAGTCAGACCTATGAAATTAGAGGTGCCACCCACATTTAGTGTACCAATCTTGGCATCCCTAATATAATTTCTTGTGTCATACAAGTCATCATCAAATTTTACCCTAGGTTCTCTTGGCATTAATTATTTCACCTTTACTAGGTCAGTTGTCGAAATAGGCAATAACTGTAGCAAATCTTCATGCAAACCCCTCTTACTATAATCAGTCTCGTCAGACAATTCTTTCCTAGGTGGCATTTTTAGGGCTCTGGTTTTACACAGTCGGTGTAAAAGAAATACTGCAAAATTGTAATGATTTTCTTTTAAACAAGAACAGAAAATGCAAAGAATCACCAACCTTTTCTTCAAATTTCTCAAGAAATGACAATCCGTCTCTGCAAACTTTTCACCCAATTCTCTGCAAATCTTTATCTTTTTGTGTCTTTCTAAAAAGCATAGATCTTTGAAATATTAGCAATCAAAAGCAATCATTTCAGCTATTTACTCCACATGATTTCACCATTAATTCTCTAAGAAATTGAACTATCATCGTCTAATGGGAAAAATTGAATTTTGCAACTCTCTGCATCAAGTTTGAATTTGGACCGTTGATCTTCTTTTAAAGAAAATCCAACTACTGTCGCATGATCGCAAAGCTTGAAAGAAACCTATGCGAACACGTGACAACCATCAGATCAAACAACATCGATGGCAATCCTCAAACACGTCATCCAAGACCCACTTAGTACCTTGGATTCTTCACTACCATTGGATGTGGCATCCGATGGTCATTGTTATTTCACCTTTATGACTGGGCATAAAGTAAGCCATCATGTCCTTGATACTCAATCAACGGCTATCACATGATCGCATGGCTTGAAAAGATTCCATGCGAACAAGTGACAACTATTAGTTCTTCCATCTATTATTTATACCTTGAGTATCTGGCCCCACTTTTCTTCGACCATTCAGGAGTGTCCACATTTGCATCATCTAGAAATTGGATGCATAACCTTTTCTTATTGAGCACCAGTGCCACTGACATCCTCTATATCATCAAATACCTTAGACCAATTAGTAGCGGCCATGTGTGTACACCTAGCAACGGACCCTATCTTTCTCTTATGTTTGGGAATAAAGTTATATCTATGGCTATCACATGATTGCAAGGGCTCCAAAGATTCCATGCAAACATGCGACCACCATTGGATCTTTTGTAGAGTGTCAGGCCTACAAATTCTCTTGAGGCTGGGCTATTTTCTTAACCAATGAGGAATTGCCATGTTGCACTATCTGGTAGGCGGACCTACAAATTTTCCTAGTTAAGTGATAGCCTCGTCAACAATTTCCATGTCAGCAGATATTATAACCAATTAGAAAATTCCATGTGTATATATCTGGCAGTGATCTCATCTACTGTAAGTGCTAAGGAATAAAAGGATCGACAGTTGTCGCATGATTGCATGGCTTGAAAAGATTCCATGCGAACAAGCGACAACCGTTAGATTTAGATTTCAGATTCCAAGCGGACTATAGTGCCAAAATATTAAGAAACAAGGTGGTTAAAACTTAGGATTATTTAGGAAAATCACCAGGCTTAGACTTAGGAAAAATTAAAGGGGTCAAGTCTAGGTGAATGAAAAGCACTATTATCATGAGCCCGCGTGGTGATATTTTTTTAAAAGACACATGCACTTTTAGGACTTAAGTGACTAGTAAAAAGTAATGCTGAAATAGAAACCTAAAATAAAACCTAGGGTTTTATTTAAGATAAAAGTATTTAGGGTTTTCTCAGGCTTGTTTTTGGATTAGGGCTTGATGGATTTTCAAAGAGAGCCTAGAAATTCTACAAGATTTTTTTTGGTTTTTTGCAATAGAATTTTCTTAACCTCAGAATCACATATACAACTTCAATTTTTTAAGAAAAAAGTAGAATTTTATGTTTTGAAAATTGAAGTGGCAATAGAAGCTTTCTGTAGTACAAGAACCAAAAAAACATAGATCCACCAAAGCATGCTTGTAGTGGAGAAACTCAAGCATAGGGCCATATTCAAACTTTCATTCAAAAGTTGGAGGGGAGACCCTATGGTCCATTGTAGCTAGCCTCAAGACCTTGGGAAAGCTAGGATGATGGTCGAGAGATAAAAATGGCATAAGATAGGTGGAAATAACTATACCAGACACTACCTATGTGTGTATGATTTTCATGGGTATAGAGAATGGTGGAGTATCTAGTAGGGAAGTGATCAACAATGACTCCTACAATAGAGAGATAAAAAGCTAGACCTTCTTAGCATGATACCTAATAGTCACTCCCATTGGAAGAAAAACAAAAATAGAAGAGGTGGTTGAACAAAAGGTTGGATAAAAAATAACATAAGTAGGAGAAGGGATAGGAGAAAGATAAGAAGTGGCAATAATAGCTGCTAAAGATTCACTCTATCCCTTCATGGTGAAATTGCATGCCAAGGCCCTCTCTTGTCACCGATGCTTATGTTCACATGAAAAATGGTTTTCACATAGTTTAAAGATGGGTTAAGAAACCTAAGAGGGCCTACTATCATCTTTCTCCATAATTTTAGTTATCAATGACATTATTGACAAAAAGGAAGGCCCCACCAATGTATTAGGAGGTGACATTGATATAGAAACTATTGGCTAAATCACAGGTGCTTTTCCTCTTTTTTCCTTACAGGTGATAGGAGGAATAGAGGATAGTCTCATGGGTTGATGAGAAGGTGCTAAAGGAGAAGGATATGTCTCAGGAAACCTCTTATCACTTCTATAGATGATAGGAAAAGTTATGTCTACAAGGATCAGAATGGGAAAAGTTAGACAAACTTTAGGCTTGGGAAACATGGGCATCTTTTCTTTTTCTACACTAGGTGCAGACATTAGACAAAAAGACACTATTGGAGGTTTCCAAGCTTTCAATAGACAAGGAGGGTTTCACTAAGGCACGTGCTTGGCCTAAGCCTAGAATGAAGAAGGGAGAGAAGGTGAAGAATGTTGAGCCACAAGAGAGGGGTAAGTGGGTGGAACGATATAAGGAGAGTGGATGGATGTTGTTGGTTTCCAAGTCAATAGATTGTAAATCTTTAATATTATGCCAACTTCTATGATCAAAATCTATAAATGATCTAGCCAATGAATGAGATTAACCAAGTGTGGTTAGGTTCCCCTGCACTTTAGGCCCTTCTATGCCTAGGTGGGTGTACCTATTGTTACTTTAAGAAGATTAACTCTTGAAATTAATTATTTATAATATTTTCTTTTTCTATCTCATAATGGCACAAACTTATGAAATAGATTGATCTAATTGCTAACTAGTTGCTTCTTCTTCATGTCTATTTATCCTAGTCTCTTATTTGCTTTTCTTCTACAAATGCTTTTGACTCCTAAATCTTCTATGTCTCTTATTCCTATATTTATTTAATCTAGTAAATGTATTTTATTTTTTCAAGACTAGTGATTTCTCATTCCTTGGGTAAAAAGGCACCTCCTCTAAAGATCTTAACATATAACTGTATAGTACAATGTTTAAACCTCTGCCTTGTAAAGGTCTATCAACTATTTAAATCTTGATACAAGATAAAATTACTTTTGTCACAAAAAACCTATCTACTTGAATTTAACTCCTCCTTGAGGAGACCAATTAGAGAAACCTTTATAAAGATCCTAAATCTTTGAATGATTTAATAATATCCTTGATATTTAAATCACTCTAACACAATAAATTCCTTGTAGAAGATTTTAAAACAACATCGAACTCCTTGAACTAAAAACTATAAAGAACTGAACTTCAAAAGAAAAGCATCCAAACCACAAATTTTAGAGAAAAATTACTAATTGTCTTCTATTTCATTTCATGATCATGAAAACTTTACATATAGTGTTATTTATATAGGAATATATGAAAGAGGACATGCCCCTTCAAAGATTTTTTTGGAAAATATAAAAAACTAGTTAACATAAAGACAAATGAGATTAGGCTCTAATGATTCATTAATGAGTTTTAGTAATATGTTTGGTGTATTCTTCACTAAGGTATGTATTAGTATCATGGATGACATTCCTTGCAATGATCTCAATATTTATCATTTACTACATATGCTTGTGGGTTTCCTCTAATGCAAACCCATCATCTTTGGCAACTTCCAAGACATCTTGGAGTATAAATTTGCACTCCTTAGTCCATTCACCCTTCTTTTTTAGTACTCCATTATCATTAAGAAATAAGGGAAATCCTATCTTTGAGGTGTAGTTAAATTCCCCGCTCTCTGATTTAATATCTCTATAATAACCTTTGTGTTTTTTATCAAATCCTTAGAAAATGTAATGGAACCATCATCAAAAGGTTCTCTATTGTGTATCTCCTAGAGTTTAGATTCCATCCTATCCCTTATCCTTTTGTGTTCCTGGATCTTACTAAGGTTTTTAGAATAGGAAACCCAAAATTTATCAACCCACACTATCATACTGGTGAACCTATGTTGTAGCATGTGGAAATTATTTACTAACTATAATTTCTCAACTATGAAAGCAATTGTTGATTTTCCATTTTCAATTTCTCAGATTTATCTTTCAACTGGGAGCTCTCTCCTTGAGTTACCAGACTTGCAGAGCTTTTAGGCATTCCATTGATGATATCCTTCAAGGAAGTGTTTTCCAATAGAAACCTTTCATTCTTCATCTTATACATATATCTTCTCTTATTAAGTGTTGTATTTGAGCCTTATTGAGATTGGAAATGTTTATGCCAAGGTATTTTGTTGTCACAGAATCAATCTCCACCACTTTCAAGGTCATCATATGCCCAAATTCCTTATCAACATCAATAATATTTGGTCTTTTATGAGGTGGGTATAATGCCCATGTCAACAATGAGCTTTCATCTAGGTTATACCTTGATCCAACATATATGTCATGTACTCCTTCCATGTCCAATTTATGTTATTTTTCATTACTATGGATGAAACTATCAAATACCAAAGAAGAACTTAAAACCCACACAGGGAATATTATAACACCTACTTCCTATAATAGATGTCTCCCTTTTTCAAAATTCATAATACTCATCTTGTGGTCAATATCATCTTTAATTTTATTCATTAGTATCTCTTCATTAGAAGATATAACATTAGGAACTGAACTTCTCAACATCTTGCCTTTGTATTAGTACAAGAAGGATTCGAATTCAAGAGACTCGATGAATTGGTTATCAGAAACAAAAGTATTATAGGCCAACTTCCTTACATCCTGATCAACACCTGGGGATTCCCCTACCTCCTCTTCTCTACTCATTGGAACTTGATATTTCTCATCTATTATTTTTGAAATCTATTCCATTTGTCTTTGGTGAGGAACCTATTCATCACTTGGCTCATCCTCTTCAAAGGAATCTTCTCTTTCTGAAGAAAGGAATTGGGATTCTTACATCTCCTTCACCCTTTTTTCTGCCTTTGTTGTATTCATCTATAGCTCTATATTTCTTGTTTTCTTCTAGATTCCTTATAATGTTAACTTGTATAAATTCTATATGAACATATCCACCAAAATATGTTTCTCTTTTACAACAGTCAATAAAACATTTAGGATAAAAACCATCTCTAGTCCCTCTTGTCCTCATATTGTAGTGATCTATTTTGTCTAGGATGAGGTCATATAGTATAGTGGTAGTCACAGTAAAATCTCCAAACACTAAGGTACCAAGTATAAAAGTTTGATTTTGGTATGCACCAAGATTCATACAACTAGAGTAGTCCAATTTCCTTACTATCTCTACATAAGCCACTATATCTAGCATAGTCTTAGGAAGTAAGAATCAAGTACCTTCAAATACGTACACTTGAATCATTGTTCAATTTTCAAAACAATACCAATCACCCCAATCGTGATGTATCTTCAATGATTCATCATAGTATTTAAGTCTCAAGAATTTTTTAATTGTAGGAGACAAAGAATAATCACATGGATGATTGAAAAAATTATATAATATTTTGAGAAAATATTCCTCATAGAACAAATAACTTGATCTAGTATATCCTTTATCCCAAACCGATGTCCAAATTTGTGTTTTTTTTGGTTGACTATATTTGTCCATTTTCATATATTTCAACTATTGTGGCCACATACCAAGCCCAATATATAGTATCAAATGCATAAAAAGTGAATAGTTTTTGAGATAATCTAAGAGGGATCATTTTGGACACTCTTCAATCCCCTATTAATCTCTTGAGAAATATAAGAGGCATAATCAAATGAACTAGCCTCATGCCTTTGAACATCAGTTGTAACCACCATGGGAACTATTGACATGAATTTAGGAGCATAAGTGTTGAATACCTATGTTGCTAAGTAGTATCTGATTTTCATATATCTCTCAAATAAATCAATGTGAAAGGGGGTCTCATCATCTTCACCAAATTTGGCCATCTCTTTTCCATTCACTCTTGGTCTATGCAAAGGAAACCTCCACCCTTTATATGTAGTGTCCATTCTAGTGTACTCCTAGTTCAATTCTTTATAATTTACAGGCCAAACACATTTTTCATCCAAGTCGAATACAAAATAAATGTAGTCTCTAGTAATAGGAACAAATACCTCCCTTTGCAAATTGCAAATTACTTTGACAACTAGATGATAGTCCTTTGCTAAGACTTGGATCAAGTTAATATCCATGAACATGTTAGGCACTACTATCTTTACTAAATTGAGTTTCCATTGGCTACAAATTGGCTCATGGTAATCCTTTCTCCCGAAATGGAACATAAAAATACCATATCCCCTACATCTTTTTGCTTATCTTTTAATTTTTTAGCACCAGGTCTTGTATACATTATTCTTCTTAATTTAGGTGTGGACCTAGGGAATTGATCAAGATGGTCTTGTTTCAAATTCCTCTTCTTTTCCTCCTCCATTTCTAGCTATTGTTTATCTTGTTCAATTTAAGGGTGGTTCTCTATTTTTTCTTTTTTTCCTCTAGGTTTACTTCTTTCCCCTGAATATTTCTTGGTTTTGTGTTTTTGTTTCTCCATTTTGAAACAAAATTCACAAGATAAAACCTTTCATACAGATTTTAAAATAAGAATTACTAAAATTATCAGAGGAAGTTATGTTCTTACTTGGATGAAAGTAGTCGAATTGATCTTCTTGGGCTTAATTTTTTGCAACTCTGATTCCCTAGTGAATTTTTCTATGAACTTGTTTGATCAAATTGGGTACATAAGGATTTTAAATGTAGCCATTAATGATCATAATAGTATTTAATGTTTTAAAATTTCAAATCTCATACTAATGTAACAGGTTCTTATCAGAGTATTCTTCCCAATATGTTTTCTTGTTTTGGCACCATCTCTATTTATAGCATTGTTTGTCATTGCCAAGAACTCTAACATGTATTTTTTATTTTAAGTATCTCTTCGATGCCATTGTAACCATAAGTAGTACTTATGAATGTAGACATCCTTTTAGCATATTGTTCTAACTTTGTAACTCTGTGGAGAGACATATACAATATCATTTCGATGCTATCATTAGTGGTTTCATGTTGCATCCTATCTCTGCATAATGATCATTAGCAAGAGTTATATGGGATTCCTTTGATATTATTTCCTCAATGTTTTTCATTCCTTAATATCTATCGATGTGACTTTATATAATCCTTCCCAATAGTGTTTCCCTTGTATCTCTTATCAACATGACTTCAGAAATAAAGGGAACACAATTAGGTTACTTTGATCATACGGTTCTCTCAGATGTCATTATTCAATTGCATTTTGGGCAAGGCAATAGGTTTTATCCCAATGTACTTATACTTGAGCTTGTGGTAGCCTTCAGGGGAATGTATGAAAAAATGTCTTGATGAAATAAACCGATCGACAAGACATGAATGCTCATCATGAGAAAAAGGTTTCATTCTGATACCAAGAGTCTCCCTAATATGTTTTTTGTCTTTCTATTCTCTCTCCTTTATGATTTTATCATAGTGATTTGGATGAACTTAACTTGATATGAGTCCACAAGAGCACACTTTATCAGGAAAACATTAATGATCAAACAAGCTAGATGAAGTTATTTTTACAGTTTAAGTCTTTTTGATATCAAATGTGAATTTCTTGATTTTCTTTAGATATGTTTTCTTGGTTAAATCAATGCATTGAGACAATGCATTATTTAAGGGGGGAAGGATGTCACAACCCATCATCTTAAATTAAAATTCCTACTCTCTCTCCCTAAATCAACGTCATGTGAGAGTGTAAGAGGAGACATGTGAGAGTAGAAGAGGAGACGTGGGATTTAAATGTAGGGGACAAAGGAGGATAAAAATTAAATAGACTCAACCTTGCATGCTAATTTAAGGGCATAATTTTAGAAATCTTTCCACCACTCTTTCTTATTTTAAGGGCATAATTTTAGAAATCTTTCCACCACTCTTTCTTATAATGAGTGCTTAAGGGAGAAAAACAACAGTAAAAAAAGATCTAGGGGGGAGGAAATTTGAGAAGAAAAAAATAAACAGATCGCAAGTAGATGGGGAAAGCTGGAATAAAACCTTTAGGATGTCGATTCAAGATTTGGGGGATTCATTTTTCTTTACAACCAAAGAAATCCCTTATTTTGTGCCTTGGTTTACGAGAGTATCATTTTTGCGAGATGATTCTAGATTGGTCGCTTGCTTTTGAGACTCTCTTTAATTTTTTCTTGGACTTGAACTCATCGAGGGCCACGTTATAGAGGGAGTTGCATATCATATTTTTTTTCTGGGTAGATCATGTTGATCATTCGAAGAAAAAGGAAATCAAAACATTTCATCCTATGGAGGTGAATTTTGGGAGCTGCATAGCTATTAATGGATATGACTTTCAAGGCAATATTAGGCATTTGGCATGGTGTGAGTATCCAAAAGATGTATCTATTCCATCACAAGCAAAAAGGATGCTAGGTTGTTCTCCAGAGATGTCATCTTCTTGAGGCATTATGTTGCCTAAATCAGGTACAAATTCTATCATTCCACACATTGCATGCATTCAAATGTGCCATCTCATGTCCTTCGATGTCTCTTCATCCATTCATTTCTTAAACTCTTCTCTTTTATCAATCCCCTTATTGTTTAACCCTCACCGACCTACCAATTTCAGTTGTTTTCTTAGTTCCTAAAGTCTTTGCATCAAATTTGTATATTATGGAATATCCTTTCTACTAATTGCATAGAAGCATCATCCAAGCCAAATTGATCTTCAATATTGGGTCTAATTCCTTCATATTTAGCATTGTGTCCAAGTTGTGCATGGCTACATAATGGGTTTCTCTTCTCAATCATTTGTCTTGAATAAGCATTATGAGTTCTATGAATTTTTCTTATCTTGGTTACATAGTATAACCGAGTGGAAGTTTAAGGGGCAGCATGCAAAGGTTGTAAGTGTCATTTGTTTAGTTTCAGATCTGATACCTTAGTGTTAGGATTAGTTTCATCTCATTTACCAAGGATCCCTTCATTAGATGTGTTCACCCTATAAATGAATGTTATCTCTTCCTTTCAAGAGGATGTATCCTTGAAGAAGATGTTTGTATGCTTTATTTTTGTTTTTAAAATTCATGCATGCATATCTATGTACATTTTTTTTTTCAACCGTAGTATTTGACAAAATGCATTTTCATTATGCTTTGATGGATGTCCATAAGCTCTCCCAAAACCCTATTGTATCATGAAAAACATGATGTCACAACTTCCTTGCTATTCATTAAACACTTCTTGGAGATTTATGTTGTTTTTGGGGTGGTGCAACTTGGGATATAGTCTTGGCAAGAATGTGATGACTACAAACTTTTGATTGAAAACTTATATAACTTTTGACTAAGCACGATTGGGAAGAGATCTTTTGAGGCTCATATCTCAGACCCTATGAGAGGTATCAATGAACCTTGAGATGCTACAAGACCATGTTTTTCAGGCCTACAATAACCTCTCTTTCTATTCTGGGAGATTCAAATTTGTTTGAATTTGGCATGTCAGTCTCGCTTGATGTCAAAACTTGCAGTGAGGGTCAATTGAAAGTTGCACCACTGGGTTTCTTCCAAACCATTTATCTTGGCATCAAATGGTCTACTCCATTAGCTCCAGCTGGGTGGGTAAATGCTAGTGACAACCCTATTTTGACCACTAAGTCACTAGAATGTTCGTGACCATGCTGGACCAAAGTGTCCCCAAGGTGCACTAATCACGATTGGGTAGTGATCTTTCAAGGCTCGTATCTTGGACCCTATGAGAGGTATCCACAAACTGTGAGATGCTACAAGACTATGTTTTTGAGGCCTGCAATAACCTCTCTCCATTCTGGTAGATTCAACTTTTTTTTAATTTGGCATGCTAGTCTCGCTTGATGCCAAAACTTACAGTGAGGGTCAATTGAAAGTTGCACCATTAGGTTTCTTCCAAACCATTTGTCCTAGCACCAAATGGTTTGTGCCATTAGCTCTGGTTGGGTGGGTAAATGCTAGCGACAACCCCATTTTGACCACTGAGTCACTAGAACATTCATGACCATGCTGGACCAAAGTGTCCCCAAGGTGCACTAAGCATGATTGGGCAACAATCTTTCGAGGCTTGTATCTTGGACCCCATGAGAGTTATTGGAAAAATGTGAGATGTTATAGGACCATGTTTTTGAGGCCTACAATAACCTCTCTCCATTCTAGGAGATTCAATTTTTTTTGAATTTGGCACGTTAGTCTCACTTGATGCCAAAACTTGCAGTGAGGGTCAGTTGAAAGTTGCACCACTGGGTTTATTCCAAAGCGTTCATCCTGGCACTGAATGGTTTGTGCCATTAGCTTTGGTTGGGTGGGTTAATGCTAGTGACAATCTCATTTTGACCACTAAGTCACTAGAATGTTCACAAACATGTCAGACCAAAGTGTCCCCAAGGTGCACTAAGCACAATTGGGCAGCGATCTATCAAGGCTCATATCTCGGACCCCGTGAGAGTAATCGGTGAACTGTGAGTTGCTACATGACTATGTTTTTTAGGCCTACAATAACTTCCCTCTTTTCTAGGAGATTCATTTTTTTTTAATTTGGCACGCCAGTCTCACTTGATGCCAAAACTTGTAGTGAGGGTCAGTTGAAAGTTGCACCACTAGGTTTCTTCCAAACCGTTCATCTTGGCACCAAATGGTCTACACCATTAGCTCTAGTTGGGTGGGTAAACACTAGTGACAACCCCATTTTGATCACTGAGTCACTAGAACGTTCGTGACTATGCCAAACCAAAGTGTCCCCAAGGTGCACTAAGCATGATTGGACAACGATCTTTTGAGGCTTGTATCTCACACTCCATGAGAGGTATTGGTGAACCATGAGATGCTATAGGACCATGTTTCTGAGGCCTAAAATAACCTCTCTCCATTCTAGGATATTCAATTTTTGTTTTTAATTTGGCACGCCAGTCTCGCTTGATACCAAAACTTGCAATGTGGGTCAGTTGAAAGTTGCACCACTGGGTTTCTTCCAAACCGTTCATCCTAGAATTGAATGGTCTATTCCATTAGCTCCAATTCAGTGGGTAAATGCTAGTGACAACCTCATTTTGACCACTAAGTCACTAGAATGTGAACGTGACCATGCCGAACCAAAGTATCCACAAGGTGCACTAAGCATGATTAGCCAATGATCTTTCTAGGCTCGTATCTCAGACCCCGTGAGAGGTATTGGAAAACCATGAGATGCTACATGAACATGTTTATGTGTCCTACAATAACCTTGCTTCATTCTGGGAGATTCAAAAAAAATTGAATTTGGCACACCAGTCTCGCTTGATGCCAAAACTTGCAGTGAGGATCAGTTGAAAGTTGCACCACTGAGTTTCTTCCAAACTGTTTGTCCCAGCACCAAATAGTTTATGTCATTATCTCTCATTGGGTGGGTAAATGCTAGTGACAACCCCAATTCGATCACTGATTCACTAGAACATTCATGACCATGTCAAACCAAAGTGCTCCCAAGGTGCACTAAGAACAATTGGGCAATGATCTTTCGAGGCTCATATCTCGGAGCCCGTGAGAGGTATCAACGATCTATGAGATACTACAAGACCATGTTTCTAAGGCCTACAATAACCTCTCTCTATTCTAAAAGATTCTATTTTTTTTACTTTGGCACGCTAGTCTCGCTTGATGCCAAAACTTGTAGTGAGGGTCATTTGATAGTTTCACCACTGGTTTCTTCCAAATCATTAGTCCTAGCACCAAATGGTCTATTCCATTAGATCTTGTTGGGTGGGTAAATTGTAGTGACAACCTCATTCGCAACATGAATACAGTAGAACATTCATGAACATGCTAGACCAAAGTGTTCCCAAGGTTCACTAAGCACCATTGCATATGTTGGCGAGCATTCTGGTGTGTCAAGAGGCAAAGTGGGACCATTCCTAGGGTAAACCTACCCAACCATAGGTGGTGGAAGCATCAGTTTCTACCCACAATGGACAAATGTTTCTGCTCCAAGGGAGATGAGGACATGACCATAAAGGGTCATTGGAAAATGTAAAGAGACCAAGGATGGTCATTTGAATGCATTGTGAATGTGTCTGTGATTTGAAATGAAGTAAATTGATTTTCCATTGTCTTGTTATTACTTCCATGTATGTATTGCATCATTTCATTGGCATTTGAAGGCAAGGAATTAACTAGTGTCTTGTACAATAGTGTTTGGTTGCAAGGATATGCATGATATATGGTGGTGGAGAGACCAAAAATGGCGGTAAATGTTGATTGAAGGTGCATGAAACAGCACCAATCATTTTTGCAAGCATACACTCCAATGGATGAGTATATTTTGTGAAGCATCTAAGCTATTGGAGTCCATAGGGATTTTTTAGATCCATTGGGGGGATCTAGAGAGATTTGCAAGAGTCTTTTTGAACAAGACCTAGCCTAGAGACCCTGATGTAGAGGTGGTATGGTGATATTCATTCTTCAAATGATGAGGGACTCCATGAATTTTTTTCACAAACATCAACTAGATCTCCATAAGGATCATCTTCTTTGATCCATTATAACCTCCACCAAATTAGAGTGCACAAATGGTTTATGGTGCCACCATCCACTCTACACCTTGGAAAATATATTCATATCTTTCAACCAATCACTAGTTTCATCTCATCCTCACACAATACCTAATACCTTCACAAAACTTCTCCAACACATTCATGAAGGAAATTCATCACAAACTACCTTGTCGATGTCCCTTACATAGACCCGAATATAGTCATTCATACCTTTTGACTCCAATCATATTTACTCAATCACTCTAGTCAAATTTGGCACAACTTGGCCTTCTCCAACATATCCAAAACTTGGTCTGATCCAATAGTTAAATTTGGCGATATGTCCCCCACACTAAGACTGAACTTTTCAAGATAGTTATTCCTTCAACCTGACTGTCATCAGTCACTTCCCTTCAATGGAGTGCATGCCAAAACTCTAAATAAACACTTGAACACATGGGGGAATCAATATATATTATTTCCACCATCTTTCCCCCAAGGATGGAGACTTTATTCAATGTGAAACTATTATTTTCACATCAAATCACCTTGGAACATCCTAGATGAGGGTTTATAGCAGTTTTCAAAAAAATAACAACTTTCACTATACTCAATGAAAATTGCTCATTCCAAAACAAAATTAAAGGTTATTCAATTTAATTTCCAATTCATATAAGGTTGGACTAATACAATGTTAAAACAATGCCAAACAATCCACATTTTCAGACTGTTATACAAAGAAACATCACGAATAATTGCAGAATTTCAAACTTTTATTGACTCTTCTTCCAAATCTCAACCACCACCTTTCATGGCTTGGATGTACATTGATTTTAATGAATTTTTATCCTCCTTGGACCGAAATCCAAACACCCAACCACCTATCAACCATATTTTGGTTAGTTTCCCACTTAATACTAACTTGGTTGTCTACTTGACAATCTAGTTGTCAAGTTAGACAACTTTTGCCCTTTCTTCCCATTCAATATTGGACATTTACATTGATTTGATCTTATTCAAGACCTTTACACCATGATTTAAATGATTAATAATCAAACCCCACATACTACCCTACTAACCCTTACAAATTTTCCTCAAGGGCACATATGCCTTATATGGCAAAATTGAACACTTATCACAACTTAATGGCTCTAATGGCCATGAAATAACATAAATGACCTTTTAAGGTCTATTAAAATATCAAATGACCCTTAATGGACATTTTTCCTTCAACTCCACCCAAGGATCTATTAGTGACCCTGGTATGCTTCTAAGGTCTTGTGCCTAATCTTGGTGCCCCTGCACCATACTCCACAGCTTTGAAAACTTTTCCAAGTCCTCTTGGAAACCTATAATAAAACATGTTAGAAAATAAACATTTGATATTCACTTTGGGTTTATAAAGATCCACATGAAGAATCAATGGCATCTTAGCATGATTTTGTTCCAACAAGTGCTCAAACATCCATAAAATCTGATTGCCTCCCAAGGGCAAAATTTGAATCAAAATATGATCATCAATCTTCACATTTTCTTTAGCCTCATACCAAGAGACTATTTCTGCAATCTCCCTCTCTTCATGTTCTTCAAGTTTTGAGTCTCTCTTCATAGATACCAATGCATCTTTCTCATCATGCCTCTCCCTAGGAAATCCAAACTATCTTTAGCATCCATGGCTGCTTCTATAGCCACACTCATGAACCCATAGGTAGGTTCATTCACCCCTACTACCATCTCTTGTTGGTCTTCCACCTCATGCCTTTCTCCTTGGCATACCAAAAAATCCTTGGTCATCTTGGCTCTATTTACAACCATGCTATCATGCTGCTCAGTCTCATTCTTCACCAAAGGACATACTATTTCCCCTACTTAAAAAAAAATTCAGTTTCAAGCCCTTCATGACTTGAGACAATGTTTCCTTCATCAACAACTTCATCATCAATCTCTGATTCAACCTCTAGGACCTCTTTTCTCCTAGGGTCCTCTATCTCTTCATGGATGATTTTCTGCTCAACTTCTTCATCTTCATCTACTGCTTTCTCCAAGAGTAATGTTATCCTCTCCCAATTCTCAATACTCTTATCCAAAGCTTCTTCAAGCTTCTTCAACCTTTCTTCTTCTTCTTGCTTCCTCTTGGCTTCTTCTCTTGTCTTGGCTTCTTCTCTTTCCTTCTTTTCTTTCCTTCTTTTCCTCTCATCTTCTATGTACTCTTTGAAAGCATAGTACATATTCTTCTCTGACCTTGTCAAGAAAACCTTCCCCATCCTAGGATTCTTCTAGTTTCCAGCCACCACTTTGGAACACACAAGGAGGATACTTCAACTCCAAGGGTTCAACAAAGGACTTTCAACCTTCCAAATCCCAAAACTTATTGTGCTCTAATACCACTTGATGCAGAGGTGGTATGGTGGTCTCTTCAAATGATGAGGGACTTCATGAATGTTTTTCACAAACATCAACTAGATCTCCATAAGGATCATCTTCTTTGATCCATTATAACCTCCACCAAATCAGAGTGCACAAATGGTTTATGGTGCCACCATCCACTATAAACCTTGGAAAACATATTAATATCCCTCAACCAATCACTAGTTTCATCTCATCCTCACACAATACCGAATACCTTCACAAAACTTCTCCAACACATTCATGAAGGAAATTCATCACAAACTACCTTATCATTGTCCCTTACATAGACCTGAATACAGTCATTCATACCTTTTGATTCCAATGATATTTCCTTGATCTCTCTAGTCAAATTTGGCACAACTTGTCCCTCTCCAACATATCCAAAAATTTGTCTGATCCAATGGTTCAATTTGGAGATATGTCCCCCGCACTAAGATTGAACTTTTGAAGACAGTGTTTCCTTCAACTTGACTATCATCAGTCACTTCCCTTCAATGGAGTGCATGTAAAAAATCTGAATAAACACCTAAACACATGGGGGAATCAATATAAATTATGTCCACCATCTTTCCCCAAGGATGGAGACTTTATTCAATGTGCAACTATTATTTTCACATCAAATCACCTTGGAACATCCTAAATGAGGGTTTATAGCAGTTTTCAGAAAAATAACAATAACTTTCACTATACTCAATGAAAATTTCTCATTCCAAAACAAAATTAAAGGTTATTCAATTTCATTTACAATTAATATAAGGTTGGACTACTAAAATGTTAAAACAATGCCAAACAATCCACGTTTTCAGACTGTTATATAGAGAAACATCACAAATAATTGCAAAATTTCAAACTTTTATTGACATTTATTTTAATGAATTTTTATCCTCCTTGGACATAAATCCAACCACCCAACCACCTATCAACCATATTTTGGTTAGTTTCCCACTTAATACTAACTTGGTTGTCTACTTGACAATCTAGTTGTCAAGTTAGACAACTTTTTCCCTTTCTTCCCATTCAATATTGGACATTTACATTGATTTTTTCTTATTCAAGACCTTTACACCATTATTTAAATGATTAATAATCAAACCCCACATACTACCCTACTAACCCTTACAAATTATCCTCAAGGGCACATATGCCTTATATGGAAAAATTGAACACTTATCACAACTTGATGGCTCTAATGGCCATGAAATAACATAAATGACCTTTTAAGGTCTATTAAAATATCAAATGACCCTTGATGGCCATTTTTCCTTCAACTCCACCCAAGGATCTATTAGTGACCCTGGTATGCTTCTGAGGTCTTGTGCCTGATCTTGGTGCCCTTGCACCAGACCCTAGAAAGGAGGGTTTGGTACCTAGAATGATAGGTCATTGTTTTGCCAATAAAATTTTGACAAAATCTTGATGTAGAAGCATCATTCCATGAATTTTCTTACTAATTCACATGGAATGATGTGTCTTTGACATGTATAATAGAGTTCCAACCTAATACATTGCATAAGAGTTGATTTGACAAGGTCATCACCAAATTTGTGAAGTGAACTTTGAAGGATTTTCTTGGTTGAGAGCATTAGATACACATGAATACAATGTAGCACATAAATTTTGAATTCACTTAAATGATGAATTACACATGTGAACACATGTAGCACATAAAGCATACACATAAATTTTCTTAAGTCATAGAGCATACATGTAGCACATAGATTATAAAGCATACACATGAATTCACTTAAGTCATGCACATAGCCCATACACATGAATTTAGGTTATAAAGAATGTACTTGAATATACATGAATATATTTAAGGAATAAATCATACACATGAGTACATACAAACAAGCATATTTACATACTAACAATTAATAAATGAACACACAATTAACAAATTGGATTGACTATCAAGTTTCATATATATCAAAATGAACACTAATTATGTACATATTTACAAAATCAACATATCTAGATACATTGTGGCATACACCATCTCAAAATGTGTCATATGACATCTCAAAATAAGAAGTTCAACTAGAAATATTTCTAGGACATCCTATTCTACTGGTGGATCATCAAAATGCAGCCTCTTTGAAGTACTCTTTGGCTCTAATGGATCTAACATTAAAACAAAAAAGTGAAACCCCAAGTTAGATTACTTAATTTATATGGTTTCTACAAATAAAAAATAAAAATTCAAAATCATAGTCAACAATAATAAATAAATAAAAACTAAAATTGAACTTTCATGTACCTCACCTCTCTATATGTCCTCGTGCAGACATGAGACCTAATATATGTCCTTGGTAGCGAAGGAACAATGCCACCAATGTCAACTTTGACCTATATATGTTTGTGAACATGATATTGATCTATGAGTTATACTATTTAATGTTAAATCTTTGGTAGAAAATATATGTTTACAAAATAATTGAATTAACATTAAAACTTACCCACATTGAACTTTCTTCAGGAAATGTTGGTTGAGTCATCAGCGATACAAACCCTTGCCATTCTACCTCCCTCAAACTAGGGGTGACCTACAAAATTCAAACAGATACTTCATATAATTATGACTTGATCATATTATATATACTTGATAGTAAAATACATACAAATAACTTTAGAAATATACATATCATGGGGCTATCACTACGAATTGAGATTCCTATGACTCTATCATGTCGAAAGGGTCTCACAACATCATCAGACACCACCATCTGTCAAATAAACCATGTAAATTAAAAATGAGTACGCACAACTGACAAGTATACATGTATGCTTAAACAATCTAAATTACTTAATTACCTTCCCCTTGTCAATTCCTAAACCCCCTCACATCGACCCCCAATGGCAACTAGTGACACCTGCATCAGTATGTAATAAGATGATCTTAAAATTAGAAAACACATGTACATATACTATTATAATAATTTAAGGAAACCATTGAGTACATTAAAACATATGTATCGTAGAAGTGTCAAGGCCAAATGATATGGCCAAAAGCATGGACCCCTCCAGCTATGCCATCTCCTCCTTTGTCATCAACTGAACATAAATGTAACACATAAAAAAACATAAGTGGGAAATCGTTATAAGAAAATTCTACTAAAAATATGAATGTTTAAAATTAAATACAATGTAAAAGTGAACTTTTTACCCTTGTCTTAATAGTAGGAGTCCATGGCTCTCTATGCCCTTGATGCACATCTTCATGAGGTGCTTTAGTGCATGTAGTGTGTTGTGTAGTATCATCCACCTCGAAGATGTAGTTATATGCATCACTATCATTCAGGGGACCTAAGCACAAATTCTTGCACATAATGCAAGTGCGGGGCACACAAACATGTGAGCTCGTGGAGGATGTGGAAGGGCATGAGGAGGCAACATTATCATGCTCTGTGTAACTAGTAGATCACTCAAGGTGTGAATGGCTCGAATAGTCTGTCAGCTAGCCTCAACAATAATATCAAGATGTTGTACTGTAGGAGGTGGTGAAATCTTGAGAGGGGCAACATATGTGCAAGATTTTACCCAGTGTGCCCATGGACTGTCCTGAGGAGTGCTTAAGCCTACACCCTGGTTCGATCTCATACTCCAATAATTTACCTTGTGCCCAAGCACAAATTCAACATACAATGTTTTAATGAAATAAAATGGGACATTCAAATTTTTGTGAGGTGGTTTAACAAAAACCATCTATCGACGGTTCCAAAAGTTGTCACGTATTACATCATTTGTGCACCATTTAATTAACAATTTGGGTTTTTTAGGATCCACTTTTAAACCAATTTTGGGATCCACAAAAAGATTACATATGTCATTTTTTTAATGTTTAGGTTCATGACTTGATCATAGTCAAGCTCATCATCAAACTGGGTGTGCATGTAATCACACCAAAGAAGTGCAACATTATGTTGCTCTGTAAGTTTCTCCATGTTTTCAATAATGGAGTTCAACGTGGAAAACATGGGGTGCAATGTGGGGATATTGGCATATGTGGTATGATATCCTCTAAGCTGATTTAGATTGTCTCCTATGAGATCCTCTAAACAGCGAGGGTTTGAGACTGGTTCATCTTCTGAAAGTGGGGGATTGTTTGGAGGTGGTTCTGGATTATTTGCAGGATTATTGGGAGGGTTGTCTAATTGATTTGATTCCATGTCTGATTACAATTAGAACCCAAATAGACAATTACAATCAATTTTAAAAAATAATTAAAAATCTTATTTAAACCCTATTTTTATATAAAAAACTACAAATTTCAATTAAAAAATAATAAAAACAATAAAAAATTAAAAATTTAACTTACCTTTTCTTTTTGAGAAAATCGGATATGAGAATGAATCGGATATCCAAAACCTAGAGTTGTGTTCAACATTTTAACATTGAAAACGTTAAACGTGGTCGCGGGCTAGAAATACAATTTTTTGGCAAAAATTGGATATCCGATTAGGCCAGTGCTTTGGCTTTTGGCTTGGCCAGGTGTACTGACACCCACTCCTACTAAAAAGTCAACAAAATTTTTAGTGCACTTTTGGACGAGTGAAAAGTTTATTTTTTCACATCGCCACTTTTTGGCATACTATGATCTTGCACATACCCATGATTATGATGTAATATATCTTGTCAGAAGATATATTTTATTATTGATTTAATTTAATTGCATATTTATTATCGACTTGTGACTTACCAAGTGACTTTGTGTCTATTTAAAGTTTTAAATCCTATGGCATGGTAGTCTTTACACCCATTTGAACCTTCTGGGAAAGAATAACTTACTAAAAATAGTAATTATATGTAAATGTAAGGGAGTATATGCACAAAGATGGGGGGCCAAAAAGATGTCACTTTTCTTTTTGGTCCCCCATCACACATAGTGCGTACGCACTAAAGGGCGCATGCCCTATAGGGTGCATGCCCTATGGCTTGGGTTGCCCAAGCCTTAGGCTTGGGAAATCCAAAACAAAGCACATGCACCCTATAGCACACATGCGCTTTGAAAAAAACCCTATTTAGCTAAAGTTGTAGGTTGGAAAGCTCATTTTGCTTTCCTCAAACCCGCGTTTTTAGCTAAGAAGGGCTTCCCAAGCGCGCATGCACTCTTCTTTTGACTTGTGAATCCATTGTTTTCAATCATTCATCCATCAAATGGCTCGACAACATCGTCAAGTTTGATCTGGAAGAAGAGGTAAGTGTTTTTACAGCCCATGCCTCTTATTTGTTTTAAAATTTCAGTTTTGTTGTAATTTGTTTTGTTAAAATTTGTTTTTATTTAAATTTGTTGTGTAATGAAGATTTTAAAATCTAGTTTTTTTAATTGTCAGGAAGAAATAATCTCCCTCAACCAAACTCTCCACCAAACCCTTTGTCTCCTCATGAAGAACCAAATGAAGAACCAAATAAAGAAACAAATGAAGAAAATGAACCTCAATTGCCTCCACCAATTGAGAAACCTCCTCCTGGAACACAAAAAAATTTGATGAACCAAATTGAAAGAGGGCAAAAAGAATTAGAATCTTTAATTACTAGGTTAAAAGATTCTAGTGGTACAAATCCCGGAAGGGAAAGACTTGCAAAATCATTGGAAGCAATCTTGACCCACGTAAGCTCAGTTAGTGGGAAAATTAATTTATGGTGGGATAAAAGAGAAGAAAAAAAACAATATTATGCAAAAAAATTATCTTATGTGGACATAAAAAAGAAAAAAATCACAAAAGATGATATTTGCAAGCTATTTAAAAAACCAGGGGACATAGATACTCTTAGAACTACAACAAGGAGGTTCCCAATTCATTGGTGCTTAAATGAAGACATTAAAAATAATTTTTGGTAGAGATAGTGGATGGTCTTTGATTTGCCTCCTTGTAACAATCATGAGGATCCTATATATTTCTTGAGGAAACTCTATTGCGAGTTTTTACTCAAGGAGGTGCCAAATTATTTTGACATTCTAGATTCTCAGGGTAGAGGAGGGAGGTCATCATTTGATTGAGCAGGGGCACATCATGACCCTAACGCACCTAGGGCTCCTATTGGCAAGCCACAGGTGGATCATGTTACTATTCCTTCCATTGTGAAGGAACATGTAGAGGCAAACACACTAGGTATGATTAGTGCTCTGACATAGGCTCTCATTCAATGTGCCACTACTTTAGTTGAGGGTGACCATGGTCAATCCTCGAGGAGGCATATTTTTCGGTCATGTGGATGCTTGTGCACATTTGGTACTGGCGAGAGAGAGGAAGAGGGTCCTGGAATGATGATTGATAGCTCTCTAAATATGACATTTGGCATTGACACATTGGTAAATATTTCCAAGTTCGTTAAATTACTTTGATCATATTTCATTTATAAAAGAATAACTATTTAATTTAGTATTTATTGATTATGATGAAAATTCAGGGCAAGAGTATTAGTGGCGGTGGCAGTGGAAGTGGCAATGATCCTGATGTCCCCTTCTACACATCATAGTCAATTCCACAAGTATGTATTGAATAAAACATTTTAATTAACATATTTGATTATTATGTAATTATATGAATAATTGTATCATAGCTTATTGTACATGTGCATTAGACTTTCATTGGTGGACCATCAATGTTCACAACAGACAACAAAGGGCATCGTGCCACTTTCCTTGAGGTATCTTTATTTTCATGTTAATTTGATTTACTTCATTATATTTAATTAATAAATGAATGAATGACTAAATTACTAGACAAATTATGATCAAAATCTAGAGGCACAATGATCACATTCTTTCACCTAGGTTTGTGAGGTCACCATTGAGTCCATAGGTATATATGTAATAATGCATTATAATTAACATGTCAGTAGTACGTTCTTCTATGAATGGTTATCTTATAATTTTCCATGCACATGTGCACTAGTTGAATGTTGGAGCTTCGACTTCAACACCACACACTGGAGGACGCGGTGGAACCTTCACGGAGGTATCATTTACTCATTAGTAGGGTTGTAAAAAATATATGTAATCTTGATAACTACATAATAATTTTTTTGTTTCATTTTCATCTTTTGACATCAAAGACTCCTCTGTCTGTCCATGATACTTTGGATCGTGGAGTAGCTGCAACAGTAGCTAGTTCTGAAGCACTGAATAAGGTATGAAAGAGATCACTTAACTTTAATTGTTATTTTAATAGTTTGTATTAAACTTTATAATGATATTCATGTATGTATTTTTATTGATATTTTGATCATTGTTGTAGGGACTTATTCCTCCAGATCATGAGCATGCGCCTTTGTTGGATGAGCATAGTGACTATTTGCTAGTGGTAAGTGAATATTCAATTTTATGTCATTGTATAATTCAATTTTGATGTATATTAGTTATTGATGCTTAAATATTTTTTTATCAGCTTGAGCTACAAAAGAGTCTAGACTGGAGGACGAGTGAGCACACTTGGAAGACTACAGCATCCACTGCATCTCCATTGATGCGATGATCGAAGATAGCTCAGGATTTGTTTTCTTCCCCTAGCGGGAAATGACTAGATTAGGGATATGGATTGTATGCCTATATGGCATAGTGGACATATTTTTTGTATATTGTATAAGTGATACGTTGTACATCCATTTGGTTTTGAGGAAGCTAGTTTAACTATATTGAATATATTCAATGTATGACATTATTGGACATGTATATTTGGCTTCATGCCCTACGAATATATATTTTTTATGTTTTAGGTATGCAATTCATGTGTTTGGTGTATTGATGTATACTAATTTATGTTTATGTGGATGTCTTATGCTTTGTAAATTTCCCATGCCTTATAGTTATGCTTGTATGTTTATCGATGTATGTTTAACTTGCTGACTGTGCTACAAATGCCATTCACTGTCCTCAATAACAATCTATTCCTTGACTATAATAATAACAAAAGTAATGAAATGAATGTAGAAATGTATAAATATAATATAAGGCAATATTTCTATGTCACAACCTATCCAAGATCATGCGAAATCAAACATTTATATTCATTAGTGTGTTCCATGTTCCACGGGACAGTCACAATATAAAGACATGACCTCGAACAAGTAAGGCAACATATGGCAAGGTTGTCATCTATTGACCCCAATACCAAGCCTATTTTGATCTGTGGGTACCCTAATGTTGGCAAGAGTTCTTTTATTAATAAGAATACTATGGCAAATGTGGATGTGCAACCTTATTCTTTTACAAACTAACTTCTAATTGTCCTCTAACTGACTAATTGTTAATGAGAAACACTAGAATACATATTTGCACTCATCCTACTGCTTGCCCTAGAGTCATCGACAGTGTTCAAATGACTATGTGTGCCAAAAAAGGTTTTCAGTAGCATTTATCTGGCCATTCAAAGTTGTTGGAACAAATGGTTCAATGCTATGGCTGACGGTTTGAAAGATATGCAATGTTGGTCATTTGAACTGAGGAACACTGTGAGTTCTAACATCGACCGAGGATATGTTGCCAAATATAAATGAACTTGAATCTCTAAAAATTGAGATAGGCTATTGTAGGCCTCAACAACATGGCCCTATAGCACTTGACGAATTGATTCTACCTCACACGAGCTCCAAGATATGACCCCACAAAGATTGCTAATTTCATGCTTAAGGGACCTTGAGGGACACTTCAGCTTGGAGTCATTGGTGGGGTTCAAAAGAATGTGCATGGTGAATAAAGTTGTCACAAGTGTTTACCTGGCCATTCGGAGCTGTTGGAACAGATGGTTTGTTACTACGACTGACAGTTGTAAGGATACGCAACATTGGCCATTTGAATGGAGGAACACAGTGAGTTCTAACATCGACCGAGAATGTGTTGCCAATTTTAAATGAATTTGAATCTCTAAAAATTGAGATAGGATTCTATAGACCCTAGCAACACGGTCCCATAGCAACTAATAGATCGATTCTACCTTGCACAAGCTCTGAGATATGACCCCACAAAGATCACTGATTTCATGATTAAGGGACCTTGAGGAACACTTCGGTCTGGAGTCGTCGGTGGGGTTTGAATGACTGCATGTGCCGAATGAGGTTTCCACTAGCATTTACTTGACCATTTGGAGCTATTGGAATAGACAGTTTGTTGCTACGACCGACGGTTGGAAGGATACGCAACGTTGGCCATTTGAACTGAGGAACATTGTGAGTTTTAACATCGACCGAGAATGTGTTTCCAAATATAAATGAAGTTGAATCTCTAAAAATTGAGACAGTCCATTGTAGGCCTCAGCAACATGATCTCGTAGCAATTGACAAATTGATGCTACCTCACACAAGCTCTGAGATATAACCCCACAAAGATCACAGATTTCATGCTTAAGTGACCTTGCGGGACACTTCAGCCCAAAGTCATCGGCAGAGTTTGAATGACTATGTGTGTGAAATGAGGTTTCCCCTAGTGTTTACTTGGTCATTCATAGCTTTTGGAATAGACGGTTTGTTGCTACGACCAACGGTTGGAAGGATACGCAACGTTGGTCGTTTGTACTGAGGAACACTATGCATTTTGACATTGACCAAGAATGTGTTGCCAAATTTAAATGAAGTTGAATCTTTGAAAATCAAGATAGGCTTTTGTAGGCCCCAAAGACATGGTCTCGTAGCAACTAATGGATCAATGTTACCTCACATGAGCTCTGAGATATGACCCCACAAATATCATTGATTTCATGTTTAAGCAACCTTGAGGGACACTTCCTCAGAGTCATCAGCGGGGATCAAATGGCTATGTGTGGTGAAAAAAGTTGCCAATATCATTTACCTGGCCATTCAGAGCTGTTGAAATAGATGGTTTGTTGCTACGACCAACGGTTGGAAGGATATGCAATGTTGGTTGTTTGAATTGAGGAACACTATGCATTCTAACATCAACCAAGAATGTGTTGCCAAATTTAAATGAAGTTGAATCTTTGAAAATCGAGATAGGCTTTTTTAGGCCTTGGCAACATGGTCCTATAAAAATTGATGAATTGATGCTACCTGGCATGAGATCTGAGATATGACCCTGTAAAGATCATTGATTTCATGCTTAAGCGACCTTGAGGGACACTTCAACCTAGAGTCATCAGCGGGGATCAAATGGCTCTGGATGGCAAATGAGGTTTTCACTAGCATTTACCTGGCCATTCAGAGTTGTTGGAATAGATGGTTCATTGCTATGACCGATGGTTAGAAGGATACGTAATGTTGGTTGTTTGAACTGAGGAACACTGTGTTCTAACATCGACCAAGAATGTGTTACCAAATTTAAACAAAGTTGAATCTCTAAAAAAAGAGACAGGATTTTGTAGGCCCTAGCAACACGATCTTGTAGCAACTAACTGATCAAAGCTACCTTGCATGAGCTTAGAGATATCACCCCACAAAGATCATTGATTTCATGCTTAAGTGACCTTGAGGGACACTTCAGCCCAGAGTCATTGGCGGTGATCAAACGGCTGTGCGTGGCAAATGAGGTTGCCACTAGCATTTACCTGGCCATTCAGAGTTTTTGAAATAGATGGTTTGTTGCTATGAATGATGGTTGGAAGGATACATAATGTTGGCTGTTTGAACTGAGGAAAACTGTGCGTTCTGACATTGACCGAGAATGTGTTGCCAAATTTAAACGAAGTTGAATCTGTTAGAAAGTAAAGTCCACCAAGATAACTAAGAGGGGGGGGGTGAATCAGTTATCAAATAATTGTAACTTTTATCATCTTCAACAACATTAAACCATATAAGTAATATAATTACCAACCATAGAAAGATATTCATACACAATTACACAATAACACAAGATATGTTGACTAGGGAACCTTTTGATCAAAGAGTAAACCCCGGTGGGAATGATGCCCACAAAAGATGCACTAATATGAATATTCCTTATGAAAGGATGGACTCTATTAGGAGTCTTATGAAATACATTTAGTACATATAAATCCCTGTTAGGAGATTTTGAATCCCTGTTAAAAGATTCTAACCCTGTTAAGAGTTATAGAAGACAAAAGGACCCACTGCCCAAATAGCTTCAGAGTAAGATCACTGAACTCATTTTCCAAATAATCTTTGCATTATTCAATAGAATAATATGTTACCTCTTCTCTAACTGTGCCAAACTGCACTCACTGTTACATCAGATCTCAATTTTAGATCTTTGTACTTTGCATGTCTTCCTTCACAATTTCACTCTCATACTTAGCTCTTTTCTTCACTTCATGCATACTGCATCTCATATCATCACTAAAACAAGGAAAAACATTCTTTCCTTTATACCACACTCAAATAATTACAAATGAGTCGACACACAATTACAAAATAAAAGATTCCACACGCTACACTAAAATTACATAAAACTGTCAGCTTCCAAATACAATAAATTTTCACTCTTGTGGCTTCAAATTTTGCACTCTCATCCATTCACTATCAATGTGTCTCTAACTTCCCTTTAACTATGAAAAGCCAGATTCCATCCTGATTAGGAGATATCATCTGATTTCCAAAAATCGCTCCTTAGGAACACTGCCTGAATACTGCTTCCACCAAAATGATCATAATTTTCATGAATAAATGAATTACTAACTACGCTCTTAACCATAGACATATAACATATCAAAGAGTATATCATCAACGTTGCATAGCTCCAACTACAATATACCACATGCGGTAATCAAAACACTGTCTTCTTCTCTGCAACTCTTCAATAAAACACTGTGTTGACATCAATGACAATCATAGTCATGAATGCAACAACAACTTCTACAGAATGGGTGCCAAATACTTTAGCATTCATCCCTAACAATCTCCCCCATTGGCATTGATGGCAACATAGATGAAAAACATCCAATGTTCCAAAAATCCAATACTGCAACACTGCTTCTTCAAATCCTCTTCATCAATCAAATCTTGCTTCGTTATCCTATTCAGTTCTCTCATATTATTTTTCTCATATTGTTTTTTATGCATACTTCTCCCCCATTGACATCAATGACAGAAATTTCATCACTATGTCAACAACAACTCAATGTCAAAAGACACTGTTTAGAAAAATACATTTACTAGAGTCCTCATGACTCAGCTCAGATACACATACTCCCCTATAGAGGAAGTACCAACATCCAATCCAGAAGAAAGATAGGGCTCATATATTACTGGATGGATGCAACCAATTGCATCACTACTCAAAAGTAGGTTGGGGCATAACCCCAAGCATACCTCTCAGATACTCAAATGTATCCTTAGGAAAAGGCTTTGTAAATATGTTTGTTATCTGTTCCTTTGTGCTTATGTACTCCAGTCTGACTTCTTTCTTAACAACTTTCTCTCTTACAACATGATACTTGATCTCTATATGTTTTGTCTTAGAATGTAGTACAGGATTCTTAGACATATTGACTATACTGGTATTGTCACAATGTATAACAATAGGTTCAACAAATTTAATTCCAATATCCTTCAACATCTGCTTCATCCAAATTATCTAGTTACAATTGTTTTCTACTGCTACATACTCTGCTTCTCATGTGCTCTGTGAAATACAATTTTGCTTCTTGCTTAGCTAAGAAACTAATCTTCCTCCAAGGAAAAATGCTCCTCCACTGGTGCTTTTCTTATCATCAACACTGCCTCCCTGATTAGCATCTATATATGCACATAGGGTAAAATCATCAGATTTTTCATACCACAATCCATAGTCCATTGTGCCTCTTAAATATCTCAGTATCCTCTTTACTACTGCATAATGTGATTCTCTAGGTTCAGCTTGAAATCTTGCTACAATTCCAACTGAATGTGCTATATCTGGTCTTGTGTGTGTCAAATATTGCAATCCTCCAATCATGGATCTGTATTTCTTCTACTCAACTGCCGGTGTTTCATCTGTGCTAGATAACTTATGTCTGGTTACCATAGGTATTCCAACTAGTTTACAGTCCTCCATTCCAAATCTTTTCAGCAAATCATTCAAGTAATTTTTCTGACTTACAAAGATACCATCATTGTTTTGTGTTATCTATAATCCCAAAAAGTATTTCATCTCACCAATCATACTCATTTCAAATTTAGTCTTCATTTCATCAACAAATTTGTCACTAGCTTCATCTTCTCCTCCAAAAATAATGTCATCAACAAAAATAACTATAATCAACAAACCATTTTCAATTTCTTTTGTGTATAGATTGCTATCAGTTGTTCCTTTAGCAAATCCCAACTTTAACAAATACTTATCCAGTCTTACATACCAAGTTCTAAGTGCTTGCTTTAGTCCATATAATGTTTTCTTCATTTTACATACCATGTCTCCTTCTTGAGTCAAAGGAAAACCTTCAGGCTACTCAATGTAGACTTCTTCCAATTCTCCATTTATAAATGTTGACTTCACATCCATCTGATACACTTTGAATTTCTTAAAAGCTGCATAGGCCAAAAACATTCTTACTGCTTCAATTCTTGCTATTGGTGTAAAATTTTCTTCATAGTCAATTCCTTCTTGTTGTGAGTATCCCTTACATACCAATCTTTCTTTGTTTCTTACAACTTCTCCTTGTTCATTCATCTTGTTTCTGAATACCCATTTAGTTCCAATTACATTATTGTCTTTAGGTCTAGGGACCAATTCCCATGTCTTGTTCCTCTCTATTCAATCTAGTTCTTCTCTCATAGCATTAATCCAATGTTCATCTTCACAAGCTTCACTAGTAGATTTAGGTTCAATTTGAGAAATCAAACATAAATGTGCCTTATTCTGAGTCAGAACTCCTCTATCCAAACTTCCAATAACTTGTTCATCAGGATGATGTCTTGATAAATACCTATTCGGTGTCATAGTGTCAAATCTTGCTTCAACTGTAGATTCTTCTCTAGATTCCTCTATGGTTTCTTCAGCATGACTCTCATTCAACAATTCAATGTGAGTCTCATAGAATAATTCAGTAGTTTCAGTGTTAGGTTTAGGATGAGCTTCTTCATCAGATTCATAATCAAGCATTCTTTCCTGAATTTTGAACTTTTCATCAACTTTAACATTTGCGCTCTCAACAATAGTTTTAGTTCTCTTATTGTAACATCTATATGCTTTTCTCTTCAAAGAATATCCAAGAAAAATACCTTCATCACTTCTAGGATCAAACTTTCCAATATCATCATCTCTCTTTATATAACATTTGCTTCCAAAAATTCTAAAATACTTAACTAAGGGTGCATGTCCAAACCATAATTCATAAGGTGTCTTGTCTGTGTCTACTCTGATTTGTACTCTGTTCATTTTATATACTATTGTATTCACTGCTTCTCTAGAAAATATCTTCGCTAAATCATTCTCAAATAACATAGCTCTTGCTGCTTTAGTCACTGATCTGTTTCTCTTTCTGCAATACCATTTTGTTCAGGTGTTCTAGGGGCTGAAAACTGTCTCTTAATACCATTCACTTCACAAAAAGTGTTAAACTCTCTAGAAGTAAATTCACCACCTTTATCAGATCTCAAACATTTAATCTTCATTCCAAATTCATTCTCAACTTTGTTCTTAATGATCTTAAACTTATCAAATGCTTCAGATTTTTCTTTCAAAAATGCAATCCACATCATTCTTGTAAAATCATTAACAAGAATCATAAAATACCTTTCTCCATAGAATCCTCTAGTCCTGGTAGGACCGCTCAAGTTTGTATGAACAATCTCCAACTTCTCTATCGATGTGAACTTCTTACTAGGAAATGAACTTCTCTTCTTCTTAGCCATCACACATTCTTTTCAAATCATGTTAGTAGAATTCATAATTTTAGGCAAATCCCTTACTGCAAGTGTAGTACTCATTTTTACAATATTATCAAAGTTTATATGACAAAACCTTATATGCCATAACCAACTGTCATCAATCTTAGTAATCAAACATGTCATCTCAGTAGGATTCAACTGAAATACATTACCTCTGGTTCTAGATCCTGTTCCAATCAAATTTACATCTTTATCCTTTATCACACAAGTTTTCTCAATAAACCAAACTTTATATCCCTTATCAACTAACTGTCCAACACTCAAAAGATTATGTTTTAATCCATTCACAAAGTAAACATCATCAGTATTAGTCTTTCCATCAAGAGTAATAGATCCTATACCTTTAATCAAACAAGGTGCATTGTTACCAACTCTAACAACTCCTCCATCATAATTGTTAAACTTTATGAACTTTTTCATATCTCCAGTCATATGATGTGAACAACCACTATCTATAATCCAATCAGCTTTCTTTTCAACTTGGGAAACTAAGGCTTTTTCTTCCTTAACATTAGTTTCAGAATTTTCTTCTTTAATTGCTACATATCCTATTTCATCATTATTCTCAGTATCACTTTCACTTAAAGTTCTTTCAATACTAGCTTCAAGGTCTTCATCATTAGCATAATAACATTCCTTAGATCTTCTAGGCTTGAAATTATTTCTGTACTTCTTAACTCTCTTAGGACATTTAGATGAAAAATGACCATATTCTTGACAAGTCCAACATTTAAAAATTTTCTTACCGTCTGGTTCTCTTTTCACAAGCAAGGCAATACCTTGTTCAATCTTCTTGTCTTCTTCATTTCTAGATCTACTGCTGCCAGCATAATCTCCACTCACACTGATGCTTCTTGACAATGTAGGGTGAACACTAAGAGCACTAAATGTTGTCTCCATTCTAGGTAAGTCTCCTGATAACCTTAGGTTCATTTCTATTGCTTCCAATCTTCCAAGAAGAGTCTCTCTTGTAAAGTTCACAGTACAAGGTATAACTTGTTCAATCATTTGTGTTGTCTGCTTAAGTACAGGAGTCAATGTCCTCAGAATTTTCCATATCACTTCATTCTCTATCTTTGTTCCTCCACAAGATTTTATCCCTGCAACAATTTCTGACATTCTACCAATATAGCTTCTAATAGATTCATCTTCCAATATTCTTATATCTTCAAATGCACATATCCAATTATGTAATCTAACTCTTTTTGCATGTTCATCACCTTCAAAAGTAGAGTGTAAAGCTTTCCAAATTTCATGAGACTTTCTCAAACATTTTACCTGACTATATTCATTCTTCGGAAGTGCTGTCAAAAGTGCTTCTCTTGCAAGTATGTTACACATGAATAGATCTCTCTCATCATTAGAGCATGTCTCAAGATCATCTTCTTCAATGATAGTCTTATCATTCTTTGTAGTCAACCAATAACCTGGTCCTAAACATAATAGATGTGTCTTCATCTTCTCTTTCCAACTGTCAAAATTTACTCCATCAAACTTAGGGATTTCTTTCCTAAAATTCACCATGGATCTCCTTAAGCTGTTAAACTTCTCTTTCAAGGACCTGCTACTTTGATACCAATTGTTAGAAAGTAAAGTCCACCAACATAACTGAGAGGGGGGGTGAATCAGTTATCAGATAATTATAACTTTTATCATCTTCAACAATATTAAACCATATAAGTAATATAATTACCAACCATAGAAAGATATTCATACACAATTACACAATAACACAAGATATGTTGACTAGGGAACCTCTTGATCAAAGAGTAAACCCCAGTGGGAATGATGCCCACAAAAGATTCACTAATATGAATATTCCTTGTGAAAGGATGGACTCTATTAGGAGTCTTATGAAATACATTTAGTACATATAAATCCATGTTAGGAGATTTTGAATCCCTGTTAAAAGATTCTAACCCTGTTAAGAGTTATGGAAGACAGAAGGACCCACTGCCCAAACAGCTTCAGGGTAAGATCACTGAACTCAATATCCAAATAATCTTTGCATTATTCAATAGAATAATATGTCACCTCTTCTCTGATTGTGCCAAACCGCACTCACTGCTACATCATATCTCAATTTCAGATCTCTATACTTCGCATGTCTTCCTTCACAATTTCACTTTCATACTTAGCTCTTTTCTTCACTTCATGAATACCACATCTCATATCATCACTAAAACAGGGAAAAAAATTCCTTCCTTTATACCACACTCAAATAATTACAAATGAGTTGGCACACAATTACAAAATAAAAGATTCCACACACTACACCAAAATTACATAAAACTATCAGCTTCCAAATACAATAAATCTTCACTCATGTGACTTCAAAGTTTGTGCTATCATCCCCGTCACCATCAATGTGTCTCTAACTTCCCTTTAACTACACAAAGATAGATTCCATCCTGATTAGGAGATATCATCCGATTTCCAAAAACCGCTCCTCAGGAACACTGCCTGAATACTGCTTCCACCAAAATGATCATAACTTTCATGAATAAACAAATTATTGTCTGCACTCTTAACCATATACATCTAACATATCAAAGAGTATATCCTCAACATCGCATAGCTCCAACTACAATATACCACATGCGCTAATCAAAACACTATCTACTTCTTTGCAAGTCTTTGGTAAAACACTGTGTTGACATCAATGACAATCATAGTCATGAATGGAACAACAACTGCTACAGAATGGGTGCCAAACACTTTAGCATTCATTCCTAATAGAATCTTTGAAAATTGAGACATGCTTTTGTAGGCCCCGACAACACGGTCCCATAGAAACTGATGGATCGAGGTTACCTCGCACGAGCTGTGAGATATAACCCTATAAAGATCACTAATTTCATGCTTAAGCGACCTTAAGGGACACTTCAGTCTAGAGTCATCGGCGGTGATTGAATGACTATGTGTGGTGAACAAGGTTTCCACTAGTGTTTACCCGGCCATTCGGATCTGTTGGAATAGATGGATTGATGCTATGATTGACGGTTGGAAGGATATGCAACATTGGTCATTTGAACTAAGAAACACTAGGAGTTATGATAGGAGACCAATTTGGGAAATCAATGGGTCTATTTTTGGACCTCCAAGGAGTTGGTCACCTAAACAAGAACCTTGAGATGAATCAGGAACTTCTCTATGAAAGAGATTAGTACCTTGAGAAGCTCTCCACTTGTCAGCTGAATTAAAACCTTGGACCATAGATGGATGCCCTTTGTTGTAAAATGAGGAATGAGACTACCTTGCCAAAGGTGGAAATGAACTTAAATTTGAGGGATAATACCCAACATGAGTAACCTGGTTTCCTAAGTCCCACAAATGCAAGGCCATTATTGAATAGGCATTTCTAATAGAAATATTTTTGGTTCTAGAATGAAGTGCATGACCAAATTCTTTGCCTGCTAATGAACTAATTTGAGGCTTCATTTCACATTGATCTGTAGATAATTCCATAGTACTTGTTACTTCTCTATCTAAATTTTTTGTGTACATGTGCACTGAAGAGCTTATGTCACTACTTGAGCTACTAGCAGATGGTGAGTACTCATGATCATCATCATCTAACATAGGCTCACATGCATATCTTACTTCTTTCCTTTACCTCTTTGCCCTTCCTAGCTCTTCCTCCTTATCTGTAACTTCTATCATGGGTCCAAGAAGCTCTTCTCACTCTTTCCCATTAACTGTGGGCTTTGTCTCTTCGTCCTGAGTAATTGGCATACCTTGGATGGCACCAAGATAACCATTTTCTTTTGAAATGTCCTTTTCTCTCACATTAATCTCTCTATTAAGAAGATTTTCTATATCTTCCCCTATATATTGAATAGATGTAGTTGCAATCCCATGTTCATCAAGAATATTCCTTACACCATTGAGTAATATATCATGTGATTCCTTAATAGTTTCATTCTTAACATAATTCATAACTAGATTTTCCATAGCCAATTTTCTTCTTGATCGTTGCAATATTTTCTCCTCAACTGAACATTTTGTAATCAGTTGATATACAATCACAATTTTCTCTTGGTCAATCTTGTGGGCTTACGATTGAGCCTGTAGATCCATAAAAAGGTTGAAATATGGATCTAGTGGAAGAGTAGTATTAGCAAGAAGTTATTCACTAACATCTCATCTTTATAACAACTAAATTTGGATTCACTAGAAGCATTAGTTCTCAAAAAAAAAAAAGAGTAAAACATACCATATATAATGATTGTGTCAGCACTCGACTGCACCATATAATAAGTTGAAATTAGATAATCATAAAACACTTTGTAAAGTATAGCCTACATATCATATACAGCCACATCAAATGAGTTCAAATTAATATTTAGAATCTTGGACTGCATCAAGAAAGACATACCAAATTGATCCCAAGGCCACCAGCCTGAGTTGAAATAAGAAAAGTAAATATGGTGTTGCCTACGCTATTAAAGTTCTTGATTCATTGTTGTCTTTCAGATGCTGAAGTTTTCCCATCAATTCTAAAATCAAGAATAGAGAAAAATTTTTATTAATGATAAGAAGAAATAACATAAAAGAACCAATATACTATGCTATAACAAAAGGAAATGTTTTCAAAACCATTAGAAATTTTGTGAAAAAAGAACATGTACTATGAATTAACAAAAAAATTTACAAAAATTGCATAGAAGATAGATCAATTTCTAGTCTTAATGAAATAGTGGACTTGCTAAGTCATTTTCTGACACAAAATAGTGGATTCACTTTAAATTTTCTATTTATTTCTTAGCACTGTGGCTTCCAGTCATCTAACATGTTGTACTATAGTGTACCTAGATATTTCTACAATAACGATTTGGATCCATGGTGTTGTAGGATACGCAACGTTGGCCGTTTGAACTGAGGAACACTGTGAGTTCTAACATCGACTGAGAATGTGTTGCCAAATTTAAAGGAACTTGAATCTCTAAAAACTGAGACAGGCTTTTGTAGGCCCCGACAACACAGTCTCGTAGCACCTAATGTATCAATTCTATGTTCCATGAGCTTTGAGATATGACCCCACAAAGATAACTGGTTTCATGCTTAAGCGACCTTGAGGGACACTTCGGCCCGAAGTCATCGGCAGGGATCGAACGGTTGTGCATGGCGAATGAGGTTGCCACTAGCGTTTACCTAGCCATTCAGAGCTATTGGAATAGATGGTTCATTGCTATGACCGATGGTTGGAAGGATACGCAATGTTGTTCTTTTGAAATGAGGAACACTATGCGTTCTGACATCAACCAAGAATGTGTTGTGAAATTTAAATGAAGTTGAATCTCTAAAAACCAAGATAAGCTTTTGTAGGCCTAGTAACACGGTCCCATAGCACTTGATGAATCGATGCTACCTCGCATGAGATCTGAGATATGACCACGCAAAGATCGATGATTTCATGCTTAAGTGACCTTAAGGGACACTTCAGCCCAGAGTCATCGGTGGGGATCGAATGATTATGTGTGGTGAAAGAGGTTGCCACTAGCATTTACTCGGCCATTTGAAGCTTTTGGAATAGATGGTTCAATGCTATGACTGATGGTTGGAAGGATACGTAACATTGGTTGTTTGAACTAAGGAACACTGTAAGTTCTGACATCGACCGAGAATGTGTTGCCGAGTTTAAAGGAAGTTGAATATCTTAAAACTGAGATAGGCTTTTATAGATCCCGACAACATGGTCTCATAGCACTTGATGGATTGATGCTACCTCACACGAGCTCCAAGATATGACCCTATAAAGATCACTAATTTCATGCTTAAGTGACCCTGAGGGACACTTCAATGACGATCAAACGACTGTGTGTGGTGAAAGAGGTTTCCACTAGCATTTACCTAGCCATTCAGAGCTGTTGGAATAGAAAGTTCATTGCTACGACCAACGGTTGGAAGGATATGCAACATTGACCATTTGAAGTGAGGAACATTGTGAGTTCTGACATCGACTGAGAATGTGTTACCAAATTTAAAGGAAGTTGAATCTCTGAAAACTAAGACAGGATTTTGTAGGCCTCAGCAACATGGTCCTATAGCACCTGATGAATTGATGCTACCTCACATGAGCTCCAAGATATAACCCCACAAAGATCATTGATTTCATGCTTAAGTGACCTTGAGGGACACTGCCTAGAGTCGTCGATAGTGATCAAATGACTGTGTGTGGTGAATGAGGTTACCACTAGTGTTTACCCAACCATTTAGAGATGTTGGAATAGATGGTTTGATTCTATGACCGACAATTGGAAGGATACGCAACATTGGTCGTTTGAACTAAGGAACACTGTGAGTTCTGACATCGACCAAGAATGTGTTGCCAATTTTAAAGGAAGTTGAATCTTTGAAAACTGAGACAAACTTTTGTAGGCCCCACCAACATAGTCTTGTAGCACCTAACGGATTGATGCTACCTCACACGAGCACCGAGATATGACCCCGCAAAGATCACTAATCTCATCGTAAGTGACCTTGAGGGACACTTCAACCCAGAGTCATCGGTGGTGATCAAATGAATATGCATGGTGAATGAGGTTTCAACTAGTGTTTACCTAGCCATTTGGACCTATTGGAACAAATAGTTCATTGCTATCATCGACGGTTGGAAGGATACGCAATGTTGGCCATTTGAATTGAGGAACACTGTGAGTTTTGACATCAACCCAGAATGTGTTGCCAAATTTAAAGGAAGTTGAATCTCTAAAAACTGAGATAGGCTTTTGTAGGCCCTGGTAACATGGTCTCGTAACACCTAATGGATTGATGTTACCTCACATGATCTCTAAGATATGACCCTGGAAAGATTATCGATTTCATGCTTAAGCAACCTCAAGGGACACTTCGACCCAAAGTCGTCGGTGGTGATCAAATGACTGTGCATGGTGAATAAAGTTTCCACTAGCGTTTACCTGGCCATTCAGAGTTGTTGGAATAGATGGTTTATTGCTATGACCGATGGTTGGAAGGATATGCAACATTTTCCATTTGAACTGAGGAACACTATGAGTTCTGACATCGATCGAGAATGTGTTGCCAAATTTAAACAAACTTGAATCTCTATAAAATAAGATAGGCTTTTGTAGGCCTCGGCAACATAGTCTCGTAGCACCTGATGGATTGATGCTACCTTGTATGAGCTCTAAGATATGACCCCGCAAAGATCTCTCATTTCATGCTTAAGCGATCTTGAGGGACACTTCGACCCAGAGTCATCGTCAGCGATCGAACGACTGTGCATGGTGAACAAGGTTGCCACTAGCATTTACCCATCCATTCAGAGTTGTTAGAATAGATAATTCCATGCTACGACCGATGGTTGGAAGGATACGCGACATTGGCCATTTGAACTGAGAAACATTGTGCATTCTGACATCGACCGAGAATGTGTTGCCAAATTTAAACGAACTTGAATCTCTAAAAATTGAGACAAGCTTTTGTAGGCCCCAGCAACATGGTCCCTTAGCAACTAATGGAGGGATACTACCTCACATGAGCTCCAAGATATGACCCTGCAAAGATCACTAATTTCATGATTAAGCGACCTTGAGGGATACTTCAGCCTGGAGTCATCAGCGGTGATCGAATGACTATGCATGGTGAACGAGGTTTCCACTAGCATTTACCCAGCCATTTAGATATGTTGGAATAGATGGTTCAATGCTATGATCGATGGTTGGAAGGATACACAATGTTGTTCGTTTGAACATAGGAACACTGTGAGTTTTGACATCGATCGCGAATGTGTTGCCAAATTTAAACAAACTTGAATCTCTAAAAAATGAGACAGGCTTTTGTAGGCCCTGGCAACATAGTCCTATAGCAATTGACGAATAGATGCTACCTCACATGAGCTCCAAGATATGACCCCACAAAGATCATTAATTTCATGCTTAAGCGATCTTGAGGGACACTTCGGTCCGGAGTCATCGGCGGTGATTGAACAAATGTGTGTAGTGAACGAGGTTGCCACTAGCATTTACTCGGCCATTCGGAGTTGTTGGAATAGACAGTTCCATGCTATGACTGACGGTTGGAAGGATACACAATTTTGGCCATTTGAACTAAGGAACACTATGAGTTCTGACATCAACTAAGAATGTGTTGCCAAATTTAAACGAACTTGAATCTCTAAAAATCAAGACAGGCTTTTGTAGGCCCCGACAACACGGTCCCGTAGCAACTAACAGATGGATGTTACCTCACATGAGCTCCAAGATATGAACCTAAAAAGATCTTTGATTTCATGCTTAAGTGACCTTGATGGACACTTCAGTTCAGAGTCATCAGCGGTGATCGAGCGACTGTGCGTAGCAAACAAGGTTTCCACTAGCGTTTACCCGACCATTTGGAGATATTGGAATAGACAGTTCCATGCTTTGGGGATGTATTTCAGAGTTTGGATATATGGGAAGAATGGCTGCAAGGGAAGAAGGTAAAACCTAGTAATGGAAGCAAATGTATTAATCTAGATAAACCAAAATTTAAACCTTCCGTTTCAGAGAGGGAGAAGTTGGAATTCATGTCCTAAACAAATTTAACATATGACTTAATGAATGAAAACTCCATCAACTAAATAAATAACACAAATACTAATTTATTAAATAATTTCAAATATATCACTATTTACAATACAAACAATGCTTTAAATCAAGCCTTGTATACAATCCAATCCCATACCTGTGCATTTGAGAATTCTAAGAAACTTAACCTACAAAAAATTCCAGTCAGTTGTTCATACAAGCATAAAATCCATGGCTCCAAAATCTTATAAGGCTTCCACAACTATTAAAGCAAATGGTATGAAATGAGAGAATGAAGTAAAGGCTTCTCCAAAGAAGAGAAAACCAAAGAAAGTGATGTTCAAGCCCACAAAGGATTCAGCAGTCAAAGCCATGAAATTTGAGAATAAGAAGAAGAAGAGAAAGATAAGTGTAGAAAGTTACAAGAGGTTTATATACAAGGTCTTGAAACAAGTCTATCCCTCCAAGGGAATATACAGTGCTGCCATGGATATCATGGAGAGCTTCATGATTGATATTTTTGATAAGATTACTCGTGAGGCTGTGATGCAGAGGGAAGGGTGGTGGTGTTCAAAAAACAATGAGAGTTAGAAATTTCAGAGGTTTAGGCACTTGGCCTATTCAACAACCTTAAATGTTTCAAGGATTTAACTTATCAAGACTATCTCCAAGACCCCTAAGGAATAAGTTTGGTTTCCTAAGCCTCCAATGACTTAGATTCAAAAGGTTCTAAGACCCCAACTCAGTATCCACACTCCATTTTATCAAAGTTCTCACAAATTGAACCCAAAACCCTAATTCCCTACCTATTAGACCTACTGCAGACTTAGATTGACAATAACTTGACCTTTTCTCAAGACACTAGATAAGACAATGATATTTCTAGATACCCTTTACAGGGTTCAACAACATATCAAAACCTTTTATATGACTACCTTGGACAAATATCGTTAAACATGACTGATGCCCTATTTTCAATGTATAAAAATGACTCAAATTACAAAGGAAGTATAAGTTTAAGACTTTCTAACACTTCCAACTCCTGGACAGTGTCTTCTTATCCCCTTAATCACCCAAATCCAAAAGGAATTGAACTCCAATGCTCGGCAACTATTAAACCCCCAAATTTTGTCTTCAAACCCCTATTATCTAGGGCTTCTTCAATCTCCAGTCTCCGCACACTTCTGATTCAAACTAATGATGGTTTCACCATCTAATGGTCATCATATAATGTTTCCAATCACCACATATATCCCTTGCTTTGTCGGTTTAGCCGCTGCTACACTTTGACACACATTTACAACACATTGTTGCATTGTTCTCAACAATGATCACCTTTGTTCCATTCAATCTTGCATAAGCACAGTCAATATCATATAATACATGTTAATTTGATTCATTCCATGAATATTATGCCTCCATATTCATGGAATGATCACCATTTCTCTTAAAGCCGACTGTAGCAATAAAACTATTAAGGAAAAATTATTGTTATTTCAACTAGCACGGTAGTGAACTCAAAACGACATGAAATACATTAACTAGCAATTGAAATAGATAAAGAAACTCCTATTAAATCATACGATTCACTAATCAATCAATAGAAACTTCAAAAGTGAAGGGAATTGTAGATATTTAAGAGTCTTGTTTTATTTTCACTGTTGCAAGCCACATACACCAGTTCCTCTTCTCTGTCCGTAACAAAGACTCCTTCACATATATAACTTCCCAAAATAACCACTCCAACCAACTATCATCATTGAGTTGGAAGGTTAAGGCTTAAACAAAAAAACTATAAATTTCCCTCTCATCCCTAAACTAGTCATTTTGTATTCAAATGTTTGAATATAAAAAAAGGCTTTATTTGAAATTTTGAACAATATGCCCTTTCCTAAAGACTTAAACTTCCACACTAGCCTATTCTAGACTTCTTAAACATAACTTAAGACTTGGACATCATCAGTCCATAGCAATCAAGTTCTTAGTCCATAAGGACATTACAAACATAAAATGGATCCTTTGAAGTATAACAAAATATTGCACTATTTGAAGCCCATAATAGGTGCTAGGATCTTCCAATTGACTTGTTGACCTTGATGATGCATTCCATCCTCCTGATTTTCCTTGAGGTTTATGAAGGTCTCTGTGATCTTTAGCTTTTGCTTGAATGTTTGAGGTGCTCCTACACTAGGCTGCTTCTCTACTGAAATATAACAAGATGATGACACTTTCCTCCAGATAAATTGAGACTGTTGTCAAGTTTGTTTTTCCTAGACAACTGGCTAGGCATGCTACTTCTGAAGGAAGTAAGGCTGTTACCAAGTTTTCTGTTGCTCTGGGTTAGGTTTTGTTGGAAGATTTTAGGTTTTTTGTATGTGGTGTTTATGGCACCTATAATGGCCTATAAGCAATGAAAATGGAAATGAAAATCTAATTTGGATTGATTGATAATGTTTTAGGAGTATTTTCTTACAAGATTGAAGACGTTTCTTATGTTTCTTGCATTGATTTGAATCAGATTTTAAATCACTATTTTCAGCATTGTCACAGTTTGGCATTCCTAAGTCACTATTTTGAGTGGAATCCAATAAAGATGAGCATCATCCCATGAAATTAAAGGCCTAACTTTCATGGAGTGAGCACATCTAACATGTACAATACAAATCTAATGCTTTGGTGTGCAGACAAGTGAAAGAAGAAGTGATCACAGTCAGCAAATGATAGAAAATGCATTGAATTTCATGGCAAGGGTATAGCACCAGAAGATTGGTCTTAAGGATAGGGATATCTAATGATTTGGATCATCTTATATAGTTCATTTAAAGGTTAATCAATAAATTTTTGAACCTGGAAGTGATTGGAGGGCACCGATTTCAGATACCCTTGGTTTAAGAGTTTAAAGAGACCAAATTTGGGGTTTTTTGGGGTTATAGGAGGTCTGAGTATAATTCCTTTGGTATTTAGATTTTTTATGACATAATAAGACACTTTCTATAGTTTGAAGTCTTGGGGTTAATTATTTCATATAGTTCCTTTGTTAAATCACTCACTTTTCATGCATTTTTGGAGCCATAGGGGTGAGCAGCAGTACACACTCCAAAACAACCATATATTTCCTTTGGATATGACAATGTACTAAGAAAAGGGTACTAAAAAAAGTAAATTTTTTGATTAGTCCTTTAGAAAGTTTCAGAGATAAGTGGCATTTTCCTTCGCTATAGAGCTACTAAACAGGGCAATTAGGCCTCTGGATAGTTTGGGAAAGATTGGAGAGTTGGGTATTGTGGGTATTGCCAAGAAGCCTAAAAACTATCAAATACATTTAGATATAAACCTTAGATACCATCTATATCATTTTGGAACCTTGTAAAAGGTCTGGTAAAGTGTCTTTACACGCAAGCCCTAGGCGAGCAAAAACAAGCCCGATTAGGAAGCCTGGATTGAGGCAGCGTTTGGGAGAGAGATAGGGGTTTGGGATACCAGAATTAAGACTTGGAGAGGAATCTACCATGTTTAGAGACTCAATCCTGAAAAGGAGAGCTCATGAATAATCCATTGGAGGGTGTAAAGATCAAACACTCACTATATAATTAACCCTTTCTAAATGATTCCTAATGCCTTGTATTTATCCCATGACCCATCCTAGACTCTTAAAACATAATTTAAGCTTGGAAAATATTGGTCCATTTACAAACAATAGTTTGTAGTCCATTGAGGAGATTATGGTGCAAGGGCACCTAAGAACACACGAGCGTCACCTAGAGGACCTAGGGAGGATAGAGTGAAGAACATGACCAAGGGTCATTTTATCTGATGTAACATGGCATGTAAATCCATTTTATGTAATAAACAAGGCCTAAAATCATTTTGTAGGGTTTTAAGTTCTATTTGTTTTGACTGTCCTGTACAAGCACAGTTTGTGCATTGATTAAATATGTAAATTCATTGATCCATCCCCTTTATGTATTTTCTATCACTTGGGGATAGATCCAAACCTTGTAACTTAGTATTATAACATTGGAAATGTAGGAAAGAAGAATAGTTTGCAAGTTGAGAGTGATTGAAGGAGTTTGATGAGTTTGAAGGATGCATAAGGGTCATGGAATTGGTGCAAGGGTACATCAGTAGATGTTCTAGCCTTTGGAGGGGGGTATTTTATGAATGAATCCATCATAGGATGGTCAAATGATGGTGAATCAACTTTGGTTCAGTTTCTATGGTGTTGGGAGACAAGGCATTGGGCGAGCCCTAGTTTCTAGGGGGTTTTGGGACAAGTTTGGGGCTTTTACATCTAGAAGTGTCAAATATTCAAATTGATGGTAGAATCATCTAATTAGAGTCATTTTAAGACATTGTTGAAATTGGAAAGGTCTAGGAGTCAGTCCTTAATAGGGCTTCTTTGTTAATTGAGCCTATTAGGCCTAGTTGGGAAACATGAATCAACAAATTTAAGGTGTGATGCTCCAAAACACATAGTCTTTATTTTGACATATGTTATGAAACTTGAAAAAGGGTATTCAAATACTTTGATCACCATTTGAAGAGTTTCCTTAAGGATCTTCCATGGCCTTCCAAGTATTATGTGCCTGCAAGTCATTGGCATAACAACATAAAGTTTTTTTTATTAATAATGAGAAATATTTTTACAACTCAGCTCAATAGGAGCACCGGAGGAAAGAGATGAGCAGAGAAAACCTTTCGGTATTGCCCCAAAAAATAGAAGACAAAGGTTTTCATTAAATCTTACAAACTTCCCGTTATACATACGGGGTAATGCATGAGCAATTTATAGTCCACCCAATTTACAATGCTATATAAATTTGACATGTTACAATATTTTGTATCTCCATTTAGTCCAATGAACCAATTGGATCTACCCTACCCTTGATTGTCTCAAATATTGCCTCGTGGTCTGACTCACGAACCTTCCAAAGAGTTTTATTATGCGGTCTTCCCCCATATCTGATCAAGTGGACATTTGATGCAACAACGAGGTTTGAATAATGATGAATCTTTCTGTGTGTCTCCCAATCCTTGAACAACCACAACCTAGGGTTCTTCATAGAATACCGTCTAAGCCATGTACCAGTTACAACCATTTCTCCTATAGGGTATTCTAATTCTTCACCATTGATAACTGAGTGATCCAATTTCTTTTTTCCTTAACACAATGACACAAATAATAATATGTCCCTTCTTCATTGTCTTCGGGTGCAATAATAGAAAAAACATGGCCTATACTGATATAAACATAATGAGGACATTAGTTTACTAAATATTTATGATAAAGTACTAAATTTGAGATTATTTGTATGTGGAAAATTTTACCTGGTTGTACTAGATTAGATAAGCGATCAAAATCAATGGATGGTTCCATTTCTGTCAGTTGTAGTGATTCATGGGGATGATAGGAGGCAAGTGGACTCAAAATATGTGTATACCATTCATCAACCCATTCCTTTGACTCACACCCATCCCAATCTTCATCTATACATGATGAACAAAAGCACACCATATGTCATGTGTGGATACTCCATGAACCTACATTACAACATCTAAAAGAGTGTATCTCACTCGATCCTATCAATGTACAACTATCCTCATATGGTGCAATGTTAGTTTCATCCATCAACCAAAAAAATCTACGAATCGTAGACTCAACTTCATTACTTGGACCCATTGTAGCATTAGACCACTGGACAATACATCCCGCATCTGAGAATGTTGTTTTCTCTTTGTACTTTAATTCTTCATGTGCTAAGGCTATTTTAATACATGCATCTCCACCATCATGCTCTCCCTTTCCATGACCGGCCTCTGTGAAATTCCACATATATTGAATTCCAGTAATCTTATGCATCCTGCACAACCAATAAAACATCCTAGAATTCTTGAATTGTGATGCACAATTATCTGACCATATGATATGTCGATGATATTTTATGCCCCTGTTTGCCAAATGACCATAAAATAGTTGAAAGCAACCATGTACAAACTCTGTAGAATGTGAGTGATCATCACTAATATAAAAATGATACTCCCTAAATATCTTTTTGTTCTCCTCTGTACTATCCAGTGCATGCATGAATGCTATATGAACAAATATAGCAACTGTTGAGAGCTATAATACTTTGCTTGCACCTCATTTTGTGGTTGTAGTGTGTAGTTCTCTATAAAGTCCACAAATAAAGCAATGGTATCAAGTGGGAATGTGTTGTTGCACAACTTGTATTGCATATCCAACCATTGCACTCTATGTGTATGCCTCTCATACTCATAAATAATTTTTTTACAAAAAATGTCCATGAACTGATACACTGGAATTTTTTCAATTACTAAATCACATCTTTTAGCCTCTTTTCCATCTTTTAGATTGTATGTCACAGTCTTATATTTTCCAAATTCCACTATTTCATTACCGACTGCATGCGTACTCTCCATATGTTGACAAATTGACAAATGTTGTAAACCTCTGCAATCTATGCATGTACCATTCAAGCATGAGAGCTTGTAAAATTGTTGACCATCCACTCTCACATAAATTGGTAGATATTAATTCCCTTGAAGATTTAGGTGGGACATTTATGTTACAATCCTGCAAAACATTGTTAGAGTGCAAATCTACACATATATTCCTATAAACTTCAAAATGGTTAGAAAATTCAATATGTACCCTACAACAACAAGTTGTGCATGTGTGATTTATCTTCACATAAAAAGGTTTACACATTTCAAAATATCTCTGACTAATTTTAATTTGAGGATACATGTGCATAAATTTTGCAAAGAATTGTGTCTGAGTTGAATGAAAATGCTTTGGATGTGGACCATGAATTCAACTACCAATCCTCCTTCTTAAAATATCTCTTTTATTAAGAGATACCCGTGTATTATTCTTCCAAAATTCTTCAATGAAGGATTTCAAAGCTTCAACAATTGCTTTATCTTTTCACGGTAGTCTACCATAAAATGCCCATAACTCATTGCTATTTGGATCTTCCACTCTTCGACGCCTTCCCAGGGCTCTCATTAGAGACTTTCTACTTATTTTCAATATTTTTCTTATCTTTCTAATGAGTCGAGATTTCTTCATTTGAGTGCTTGCTATCATTGATGTAAGTACACATCATGTGACATTACTATCTTTCATGCATGATGTATAACCCACACTCTCATATACAGTCATTAGATTCTTTACAATAGCTTTTTCACTTGACTCATCCATTGTTCTTAGCCCAAGAATCTTCATGATGGGCCTAAATTTCAGATTTCTCATCATTTCAACAAATAGTTGACATCTTCCTATCATGTTTAAATTCTCAAAAAATAATCTCCAACTACGATTAGCATTTCTTTAACAAGTATGCTTGAGAATCTTGTCAGGCATTTCTTACTAAATGTTAGTATCAATATCAATCAAATATTTTGACTTTCTATAAATAATTCTAGGAGCATCAAAAATATTATGTGTGAATTGTGTACCATCTTGAGTGCCTTCAACATGAGACAATGTTGTGCCTACGCCTTGGGATGTAGATAATGGTGTGCCTTCGACATGAGATGATGTTGTGCCTACACCTTGGGATGTAAATAATGGTGTGCCTTCAATATGAGATGATATTGTGCCTACACCTAGGAATGTAGATAATGGTTTGCCTTCAACATGATACAATTGTGTACCTCCACTTTGGGATGTAGACAATGGTGTGCCTTCAACATGATACAAGGGTGTGACCACACCTTTGAAAGTAGACAATGGTGTGCCTCCACCTTTGGAAGTATACAATGGTGTGCCTCCAACATTGGATGATGATGTCTCTTGAACTTGGGAACTCATAGATGATGTCCCTGGATCTTTAATTTAATTTTCTTATTGCACGCAAGTTTCTCATTTGTTGTCTTTTTGTTTCCAATTACAATTCTCTCTTACTTTGTATTGATGTTTCATGTTCCTCATCCAAAGAAAATCTCCTTCTATGCTATCTAATTTTTTTTGTTCACGAAGTTGTCTCATTCTTTCCCTTTTCTTCTCTTTGTCTCTTTCATCCTCTTCCAGTGTTAAATTCTTTGCTCGTTTCCTTGGCATGATGGTGATTTCTACATATGAATTGATTACAATTTTAAAAATATAATATAAATGTAAAATAATAAGTCAAATTATAATACAAACCTCTTACAATATGAAAAATTATAATATAAATTTATTACAATTATATCAAATTATGTATTGAACAAGTCTATATCATACCAATTATAAACCAAAACACTCTTTATTCACATTTGACAAGTAAAAAACTAAAAAACTTACCTCAATAGATAAATTTCAATGATAATGATTCACTTTCAAAATTTGATGTTGATTTTTAAACAAAAAGATGGTGCAAATTGATAGAATATGCTTCTTTGTCACTATCAACACCATGAAAAGTGAATACTTGTCAGATAACACGAAGAACTCACAAAGAGAGAGAGAGAGAGAATGGTGAGAGTAGTAGAGAAGGGGAAGGAGAGATAGAGATGGGGAAAGGGAGAGAGTGGGAGAGAGAGAGAGAAAGAGAGAAGTAGGAGAGAGAGAGAGAGAGAGAGAGAGAGAGAGAGAGAGAGAGAGAGAGAGAGAGAGAGAGAATGGTGAGAGTAGTAGAGAAGGGGAAGGAGAGATAGAGATGGAGAGAGAGAGAGAGAGAGAGAGAGAGAGAGAGAGAGAGAGAGAGAGAGAGAGAGAGAGAGAGAGAGAGAGAGAGAGAGAGAGAGAGAGAGAGAGAGAGAAGGTGATGAGAGAGAGGATAAAAGGGAGAGAGAT